>CM018694.1:87348235-87955877 GCA_009363875.1 Mikania micrantha | reverse complement strand
TGACCTCCAGTCAAAGTTGTTGCCGAGTGGGGCTAGTCAAACCCAGTAGTACTACGTAATAACGACTCGTTCGTAACAATTAACGGTAAGGATAAGTGAGGGCTTTATGCGATAATAGTTACACTCAAAAATAGTTTAACAACATACCAGTCATACATCTAAAACAGTTGCATAGTATTCTCACCCCAAGATTGAGTAAAAGCAGTTAAAGAGTAAAAGTGGGGCCGTAAACTCACCTGAGTTTAGATATGCGTTAGCTCAAAGAGTACGTGTAGCTCGCCGGCTAGTAGTCACCTATATCACATAGGTACTATGAGTTTGTGTTCACAAGTGTGGGTCTCACCGGACCGTGTTAGTGTTCACAACACTAAGTGGTTATGTAGGTCGAGTTGACCGTGTTTGGCCGTGTCGATCGTGTTTGACCTAACGACCCGTTGGTGACGGTTTGTATCAAGTGTTCGTGTAGCGTGCGGTTTTAGTGTCGTGTGAAGTGTACGGATACCAAAATCGTTCCCATGAGGAAACTTACCATTTATGGTAAGTTTCTATTTTGGGAAAGTTTCCATGTTTGGCAGGTTATGCATAAAATCATATTCCGATTATCCTAACATGCATATTTATCCTAAATGAGCATGTTATCACATAGCACATAGATACACATAGCCGGTTTGGCATAGTTGCGCGTAAAAGTTTCCATTTATGGAAAGTTACAAAAATAAGCATATTTTATCAAGTTTAAAGATCAACATCACCTAATATCATCATCTTAATCCTAAATAGCCTATTAATCATGATCATTACGATTAACATGCGACAAATCATGGACTTAGCGAAATAAAGTTACTATTTATAGTAACCTATAGAAATAATCCCAAATCAAATCTCCCCATCAATATAATCCATTCAATATCATTATTAAATCACTAAATAAGCACCTTAGACTCAATACATTATCATTTTCATCAAGCATTTGCAACTTATGATAAAAAAAGTTACTATTTTTAGTATATTAATGAAAATCACACTTTTGAACATTCTAAATATTCCTATGCCCACAAATATTTACCATTTATCTTCTAATCATCATTTTCAAGCATAAATTGTAGATTTAGACTTACAAATGTGAT
Source organism: Mikania micrantha (assembly GCA_009363875.1). Lineage (NCBI taxonomy): Eukaryota > Viridiplantae > Streptophyta > Magnoliopsida > Asterales > Asteraceae > Mikania > Mikania micrantha. Next base: position 87,954,750 of record CM018694.1, on the reverse strand, counting down.
TATCTCAACAAAAATACACACTTGTAACATTAAAGTTACTACTTATAGTAACATTCACATATTTGACATTCCTTGACCCTAATCAACCATTCAAATCATGAACAACATCCTAAATATTACTTCTAATAACATCTCATCATCCATTATCAAGCCAACATACTTAGATCATCCATGCATGTTCTTAAAAGTAACCATATTAACAATAAATCAACAAATCATCACCATACTCAACATACATCATCATAGATCACTCTTAAACATCAAATCAGTAGCATTAGCATCTGATAACATGTGCACAAGTCCAAATTTTCGTGGTGAAGGTGGTGATGGTGGTGCATGTGGCCAAATGGCTTGCATGTGTGTGTTTTTAGTGCTAGAAGTCCAAAAATAACGTTAGAACTACCTCAAGAGGGCTCTAGAAGGTTGAGATGAGATTTGAGCAGGTCTAGAGGGCTCTGATCGTGACTGAGGTCGAGGATACAACGGCTTTTCTTGGTTCTTTGATCCCCTCGTTCGACTTTTGGCCTTTGAAGCTTCTATGGATCTCCAAATGATGCCCTTGTTGGTTGTACTGATGGAAAATGGTGGTAACAGATCGTTTTTGATCGAGATTGAAGGTTTCAGTCGCAAGATTGTGTGAAGAGGTGAACAAAATGAATTAAACTTGGTTTTATAAAGATTTCTGCGAAACTAGACCTGTCGCGTACCGCGACACGCCAAAAAAGAAGCTCCGCGACACGCGATGATAAAATAATCATTCTGTTCCCGAAACACGCCGCGTACCGCGATGGTTGAAGATGATCGGTCGTCGCGTACCGCGACGTTTTTCGGAGAATTCAAATTCTCCCGCTTGAGCTTCGCGTACCGCGAAAGCCCCATTGTGTGTCCATCGCGTACCGCGATGGATCTCGGCTGAGCCCAATAGGCCCAATTCATTGTTTTGAACCGATTCTTTCGTATTTCTCGAATACGGTCATCGTTTCTCGTCATATTGGTCTTGTTCTAGCTAATTTAGGTTCACCGAACCTAAGTGCAGTGTTTTGTGTCACAGATTGATCCGTTCACCAACGTTCGTCATTCAAGACACGTGCGATTGTTGTGCGATAATTCCTCGAATTATCGGTGTGTTCAGACTGTTGTGCCACGTGTCACACTAAATGCATTTATTCTAGTGCCACGTATGAAATAATAATAAACATTATTATTAAAATAATAGAGTTGCTGACCTGGAAATTACGAGGTGTCACATCATCCCCCAGTTAGTGGGAATTTCGTCCCGAAATTCAGTTCACGTGCTGGTGTGGGTTGGTTCGGCGAATAGATGAGGGTATTTGTTCTTCATATGATCCTCACGTTCCCAGGTGTATTCCGGTCCTCGTCGTGAGTTCCATCGAACTTTTACAATGGGTATCTTACAATGTTTCAACTTCTTGAGTTCCCGGTCCATAATTTCCACCGGTTCCTCTATGAAGTGTAGTTGTTCATCGATCTGGATTTCCTCTAAAGGAATTGTGAGAGTTTCGTCCGACAAACACTTCTTGAGGTTTGAAACGTGAAACACGTTGTGTACGCTACTTAGTTCCTGTGGTAGCTGTAGTTCGTAGGCCACCGGGCCTATCCGTCTAGTGATCTCGAAAGGTCCAATGTAACGAGGGTTTAGTTTTCCTCGTTTCCCGAATCGAATCACTCCCTTCCAAGGCGAGAGACTTTAAGTAGTACCTGGTCTCCCACTTGGAACTCTAAAGGTTTGCGCCTTTTATCGGCATAGCTCTTCTGTCGATCCCGAGCTGCTGCCATTCTGTTGCGTATTTGCACGATCTTTTCAGTTGTTTCATGCACAAGTTCGGGTCCGGTCAGTTGGCTTTCCCCAACTTCCGCCCAACAGAGTGGTGATCTGCATTTACGCCCGTAGAGTGCTTCAAACGGTGCAGCTCCAATGCTTGTGTGGTAGCTGTTATTGTACGAGAACTCCACTAAAGGTAAGTGAGTCTCCCAGCTGTTACCGAAATCAATTACACATGCCCGAAGCATGTCCTCCAAAGTTTGGATGGTTCGTTCACTCTGACCATCCGTCTGTGGGTGATAAGCAGTACTCATATCCAACCTCGTCCCGAGTGCCTTGTGTAAGGACTTCCAAAAGTGAGCCGTGAAACGACTGTCTCGGTCTGATATTATGGAGATCGGGACTCCGTGTCTGGATACGATTTCTTTCAAGTAGATTCGAGTCAACTTTTCCAATTTATCCGTTTCTTTGATCGGCAGGAAGTGTGCCGATTTCGTAAGTCGGTCTACGATAACCCAGATGGTATCGCAACCACTTGTGGTCTTTGGTAGCTTTGTGATGAAATCCATGGAAATCTGTTCCCATTTCCATACCGGGATTTCTGGCTGTTGGAGTAATCCCGAAGGCTTCTGGTATTCTACCTTGACCTTTGAGCAAGTCAGACACTTACTCACATACGTTGCGATTTCTGACTTCATGTTAGGCCACCAATAAGTTGTCTTTAGGTCATGATACATTTTGTCAGAGCCTGGATGTACTGAGTATCGGCTCTTATGAGCTTCATCCATTACTACCTTCCTTAAGTCTCCGAATCGTGGAATCCAAATACGGTCCAGCAGGTAGTAAGCTCCGTCGTCCTTTTGTTTCATCTGTTTGTCCATCCCTCTCATGGCCTCGAGAGTGAGGTTTTCGGTTTTCAATGCTTCTTGTTGTGCGATCCGAATTTGATTTGGTAGCTCGGAGTGAATGGTGAGTTGTAGCGCGCGCACGCGTTTGGTTGTTTCCTTCCGGCTTAGCGCGTCGGCGACTACATTGGCTTTACCGGGATGATATTTGATTGCACAATCATAATCACCTATCAGTTCAACCCATCTGCGTTGTCTCATGTTCAGCTCCTTTTGGTCGAAAATGTGCTGTAGGCTCTTATGATCAGTAAATATTGTGCACTTGGTGCCATACAGGTAATGTCGCCAGATCTTTAGTGCGAACACTACTGCTCCCAACTCTAAGTCGTGAGTTGTGTAGTTCCTTTCATGCACCTTCAATTGTCGTGACGCATAAGCTATAACTTTCTCACGTTGCATCAGCACACAACCGAGTCCTTGCTTTGATGCGTCACAGTACACCACAAAATCCTCGCACCCATCTGGTAGCGATAAGATTGGTGCACTGCACAACTTCTGTTTCAACAAGTCGAAAGCAGTTTCCTGTTTTTCTCCCCATTCGAACTTCTTGTCTTTATGCGTAAGGGACGTCAACGATTGCGCGATCTTCGAGAATCCCTCGATAAACCGCCTGTAGTACCCGGCCAATCCTAAGAACTGTCGCACCTCAGTTGGAGTCTTAGGCGCTGCCCAATTCTTGATTGCCTCGATTTTGGCTGGGTCTACGTGTATCCCTTTCTCGTTTACTACATGTCCAAGGAACTGAACTTCGCGAATCCAGAAATCACATTTGGAGAATTTCGCGTATAGTTGTTCCTTCTTTAGTAGTTCTAAGACACGTTTCAAGTGATGGCATGTTCTTCCTGAGTCTTCGAGTAGATCAAGATGTCATCTATGAATACGATTACGAACTTGTCGAGATACGGTTTACACACCCGATTCATGAGATCCATAAATACGGCCGGTGCGTTAGTCAACCCAAATGGCATGACCAGAAATTCGTAATGTCCGTACCGCGTCCTGAATGCGGTCTTTGGTATATCGTCTTCTGTATCCTGAGTTGATGGTAACCCGATCTCAGATCGATTTTCGAATAGAAGCTTGACCCTTGCAACTGGTCAAACAGGTCGTCTATTCGAGGTAGAGGGTATCGGTTCTTGATCGTTACCTTGTTCAATTCTCGGTAATCTATGCACATACGGAATGAACCGTCTTTCTTTTTCACAAACAAGACCGGAGCTCCCCATGGTGAGAAACTCGGTCTAATGAATCCCTTGTCTAATAACTCTTGCAGTTGATTAGATAGTTCCTGCATTTCAGTAGGAGCCAGTCGATATGGTGCCTTGGCTATCGGTGCTGCTCCTGGCGTTAGATCTATCTGAAACTCCACTTGCCGTGCCGGTGGTAGTCCCGGTAGATCGTCAGGAAAGACTTCTGAATAATCGCGAACAACAGCAATGTCTTCAATCTTTCGTTCCTTCTTTGGTTGTTCGGAAATAAGAGCCAGGATAGCCGTGTATCCTTTCTTTAGATATTTGCTAGCTTCATGCATGACATGATGTTTAGTGGTATCCCGCGTCGTTCTCCTTGGATTGAGATCTGCTCACCACTAGGTAACGTAACTCGTACGACCTTCTCGTTGCACACGATCTCAGCATGGTTTGCAGATAACCAATCCATTCCAATCACCACGTCGAAGCTTCCGAGAGTTACTGGCATCAGGTCGATCACCAACTGATGGTCTGCCAGTGTCAGAACGCATCCTTTGATGATGTGTTGCGTTTCGATGAGTTTTCCATCCGCTAACTCTACGGTATACTTATAATCTAGTGGTGTTGGTGTCATGTCAAGCAATTTGCTAAATTCACTAGAGATAAAACTCCTATCGGCACCGGTATCAAATAATATACTAGCGTAGACATTATTTAAAAGAAACGTACCGGTGACGACGTTCGGATCATCTTTGGCTTCACCGGATCCAATCACGAATGCCCGACCCCTAGCCGGGTTGCCTCCTGCGTTCTTGTTTTGCGGACAGTCTCGGCGCATATGTCCGGGCTTGCCGCAAGTGAAGCACCCCTTTAGTGTGTTGTCCTTGTTGGGGTTAGGGTTGAGGTTTGATCGGCATTCCTTGGCCAGGTGTCCGTTCCTGCCACAGTTGCTGCACCGAACTCTTCGGCATGGGCCGTGATGGTGGTATGAGCAGTTGTTGCATTTGGGGTTGTTGCCCCGGTATCCTCCTTGTCCTGATTGTTCGGTTGGGTGGCAGTGAAGACTTTTGCAGGTGTGGGTCGGTGTTGAGTTGGCTGTTGGGGTGAAAAGGTTCGGTTGTTGTTGTTGTTGTTGGGCTCCCATTTCTTCTTGGGTTCTTGGGGTTTCAGATGCTCACCCCTCTTTGGCAGTTTTCCCTGTGCTACTGCCTGATCAGTTAGTTTGTGGGCAAGTCGGATCAATGGTTGAATTGTGGTGTGATCGGAAGCAGTCACTATGCTCTGTATCTGCTCCGGCAATCCACAGATGAATTGCTCGATCTTTTTATACTCCGGCGTTACCATTGCCGGGCAAAGCTTGCACAATTCATGAAACCGAGTGCAGTATTTCTCGATTTCTGACCCTGCCATCTTGTGTACCCAGAATTCTTCCTCAAGCTTCCTGATCTCGTCACGAGGACAATATTCCTCATGCAGCATCCTGGTAAAGTTCTCCCATGGGATGGAGTTTGCAGTTTCCAGTCCGAGGGTCTGGACATGGGTATTCCACCAGGTGAGAGCTGGTCCCTCTAGAGTTCCTGTGGCGTATTTCACCCGGTTCTCATCCGAGCATTCAGCCATGGAGAAAACTGACTCCAACTTCTCGATCCAACGAAGCAGTCCCACTGCTCCTTCAGTACCTTGAAACTTGTGAGGGTGACAGCTCAGGAAGGCTTTAAACGAACATCCCTTTGCCGCTCCCCCATGAGATCCTGTGCATCGTAGTTCAATGCAACGTGTTAGTGTCTAGGCTACCTATACTATGTTAGTCACGTTAGGCAAAAGTTAGTACCGTTGTTAGAGCCACTCGTCTCACTGGCGTGTCGGTTGGCTTCGTACTCTGCGAGTACCTTGTTGAATTTTCGTTCGACCATCATGTCGATCCGTGCCTTTTCGGCCTTGCGTTTGAGTCGAAGGGCATTGTTTCCTCTTCCCGACATGTTTCTATATAGAGAGGTTAGAGTGTTAGTCATCAGATGCTAAGTGTTAGCCGAAGTTAGGATTGTTGTCATGTCAAATGTCAAGTTAGCTATCATAACAAAGCTTCAAATACAGTAGTAATAATAAAGCAGATAATAATAATAAAGCATAATTTCCATTAATATCAATCTTGAAGTACAATAATTTGAAAAGAAAGTACAATGCGAATTTTCCGAGCACATCCCGCTCGTCTAGGCCAAAAGGAAATAAAATGAAACAAACAGTACCAGAATAATAAAACCCACTAATCCGAATCCATGGAGACATGGGAGATGTTGCTAGCTGCGTCCTCATCATCATCCTCGTCCTCTTCCGGGTCCTCTTCCGGATCCTCGTCGAGACCCTCGAGGTCCTCGGCCTCGAACTGTGGCTCATCGTCCTCAGCTGGTGGCTCCTCGATAAATTGCGCCGCCCATGCGTTAAGCATGGCGTCGCTCGCCTGCACCATCGCCTGCGTCTCGACGATATCTGTCCGGTTCTCGGTAATACGCCCGTCGTGCTCCTGCACAACATCAACTATTTGCCCATGCTGGGACATGAGCTGAGCCACTTGGAGACGTAGTGTCTCCACCGTCTCCTCTAGACGATCCTTCTCCTCCTCCAGCCGGTCACTTCGCCTTTCCAGGCGATCGTTCTTCTCGCGAAGAACACGAACCTCATCGGATAGCTCGGCGTTCCTCCGTAACTCCCGCCGGGTTACGGCAACATGAGCCGCGAAGGCTCTCTCCATCGGCATCCCAAGTGCCGGCAGTCGTGGACCTTCAGAGGTATCACCTCTGTATCGCGGGGTAGGCACCCGTTCAGCTACAACCCACTCTTGTAGGAGGTTAGGCAACCACCCCCAATAGCGCTCCCGTGCTAACATCTGGGTCCTCCTCTCCATCTCTGCATCTACCTGTGCTACTATGCTGTCGATCCTACGTCGACTGTCCTCAGTCAAGTCGTCAAGGGCTGGGCGTCTGCCCGGGTTCCTGTCAGCGTTTCCGTTGCTGTCAGCCATCCTGTAAGTTTTCAGGTTAGTAAATAACAGTCTGATAGTAATAATAACAACATCAGTGTGCAAGTTCTAGTGTTGTGTCTAATGTAGAGCAGTGGCTATAGTCTAAGTTTACTATATGCAAACCTAGTTCCCTATAACCAAGGCTCTGATACCAGTCTGTCACACCCCCAATTTCCCACTCGTGGTGTCAGTCCACGTGGGTGTGACGTGGCCAGGATCATAGCTCATGGTCATATAGAACGACTCTATATGAGTTACACATTCACACAGTTTGTAAAATAATACAAGTTCATAAAAGTATGCAGCGGAAAATGTTAAACATCATAATACATAAGTTGCAGCGGAAAATGATTGTTCAAGACACTACATCATAAAATGTTTTCAAATCATAACAAATGCACACAACGCCTAAGATACGAGTCTATATGCAGGCCAGACTCCTTAAGGCTTCCTTGTGTGTATCCTAGCGTAAGCTCCATCAGTTACCTGAGAATACATGCGAAAAGTGTCAACTAAAAAGTTGGTGAGTTCACAGGTTTAGACAGACAGAAATTGTAGACAGATATATACTGGACATGCTTAAGTTTAGTTGTTGGATCTACGATCCGTGAGTGTGTCATGTCATCTTACCGAAACTAGACTGTTTCCATTTGCCTCCGCGAGTCATCGCTGAACTCGCAATTTACATCGATTATTACACTCGTTATGACCTCCAGTCAAAGTTGTTGCCGAGTGGGGCTAGTCAAACCCAGTAGTACTACGTAATAACGACTCGTTCGTAACAATTAACGGTAAGGATAAGTGAGGGCTTTATGCGATAATAGTTACACTCAAAAATAGTTTAACAACATACCAGTCATACATCTAAAACAGTTGCATAGTATTCTCACCCCAAGATTGAGTAAAAGCAGTTAAAGAGTAAAAGTGGGGCCGTAAACTCACCTGAGTTTAGATATGCGTTAGCTCAAAGAGTACGTGTAGCTCGCCGGCTAGTAGTCACCTATATCACATAGGTACTATGAGTTTGTGTTCACAAGTGTGGGTCTCACCGGACCGTGTTAGTGTTCAACAACACTAAGTGGTTATGTAGGTCGAGTTGACCGTGTTTGGCCGTGTCGATCGTGTTTGACCTAACGACCCGTTGGTGACGGTTTGTATCAAGTGTTCGTGTAGCGTGCGGTTTTAGTGTCGTGTGAAGTGTACGGATACCAAAATCGTTCCCATGAGGAAACTTACCATTTATGGTAAGTTTCTATTTTGGGAAAGTTTCCATGTTTGGCAGGTTATGCATAAAATCATATTCCGATTATCCTAACATGCATATTTATCCTAAATGAGCATGTTATCACATAGCACATAGATACACATAGCCGGTTTGGCATAGTTTGCGCGTAAAAGTTTCCATTTATGGAAAGTTACAAAAATAAGCATATTTTATCAAGTTTAAAGATCAACATCACCTAATATCATCATCTTAATCCTAAATAGCCTATTAATCATGATCATTACGATTAACATGCGACAAATCATGGACTTAGCGAAATAAAGTTACTATTTATAGTAACCTATAGAAATAATCCCAAATCAAATCTCCCCATCAATATAATCCATTCAATATCATTATTAAATCACTAAATAAGCACCTTAGACTCAATACATTATCATTTTCATCAAGCATTTGCAACTTATGATAAAAAAAGTTACTATTTTTAGTATATTAATGAAAATCACACTTTTGAACATTCTAAATATTCCTATGCACCAAATATTTACCATTTATCTTCTAATCATCATTTTCAAGCATAAATTGTAGATTTAGACTTACAAATGTGATTATCTCAACAAAAATACACACTTGTAACATTAAAGTTACTACTTATAGTAACATTCACATATTTGACATTCCTTGACCCTAATCAACCATTCAAATCATGAACAACATCCTAAATATTACTTCTAATAACATCTCATCATCCATTATCAAGCCAACATACTTAGATCATCCATGCATGTTCTTAAAAGTAACCATATTAACAATAAAATCAACAAATCATCACCATACTCAACATACATCATCATAGATCACTCTTAAACATCAAATCAGTAGCATTAGCATCTGATAACATGTGCACAAGTCCAAATTTTCGTGGTGAAGGTGGTGATGGTGGTGCATGTGGCCAAATGGCTTGCATGTGTGTGTTTTTAGTGCTAGAAGTCCAAAAATAACGTTAGAACTACCTCAAGAGGGCTCTAGAAGGTTGAGATGAGATTTGAGCAGGTCTAGAGGGCTCTGATCGTGACTGAGGTCGAGGATACAACGGCTTTTCTTGGTTCTTTGATCCCCTCGTTCGACTTTTGGCCTTTGAAGCTTCTATGGATCTCCAAATGATGCCCTTGTTGGTTGTTACTGATGGGAAATGGTGGTAACAGATCGTTTTTGATCGAGATTGAAGGTTTCAGTCGCAAGATTGTGTGAAGAGGTGAACAAAATGATTAAACTTGGTTTTATAAAGATTTCTGCGAAACTAGACCTGTCGCGTACCGCGACACCGCCCAAAAAGAAGCTCCGCGACACGCGATGATTAAAATAATCATTCTGTTCCCGAAACACGCCGCGTACCGCGATGGTTGAAGATGATCGGTCGTCGCGTACCGCGACGTTTTTCGGAGAATTCAAATTCTCCCGCTTGAGCTTCGCGTACCGCGAAAGCCCCATTGTGTGTCCATCGCGTACCGCGATGGATCTCGGCTGAGCCCAATAGGCCCAATTCATTGTTTTGAACCGATTCTTTCGTATTTCTCGAATACGGTCATCGTTTCTCGTCATATTGGTCTTGTTCTAGCTAATTTAGGTTCACCGAACCTAAGTGCAGTGTTTTGTGTCACAGATTGATCCGTTCACCAACGTTCGTCATTCAAGACACGTGCGATTGTTGTGCGATAATTCCTCGAATTATCGGTGTGTTCAGACTGTTGTGCCACGTGTCACACTAAATGCATTTATTCTAGTGCCACGTATGAAATAATAATAAACATTATTATTAAAATAATAGAGTTGCTGACCTGGAAATTACGAGGTGTCACAAAAATGTTAACACATATATCCGAAAAATTATCCGAATATTCGAAAAATAACTATTTTGGATAAATCGGAATTTTTTCAATACTACTATCCGGATCTGAATTTATGAATATCCAAACTTTCAGATATTCGAATTTTCAGATATTTTGGGTACAAATTTTTGGATATTTCCATTTCAGATAGAGTTTTTTTTGAACACCCATACTCTCTTGTTCATCCTCTCCTCTATTTTTCTATTTCTCTCTCACATTAAATAAAATATTACTAAAATAGTTTACTTTTATAAATTTAATATAAATTTAGATAATAATAAATGTTTAATGTTAAAATAATATATTATAAATCTATAATTTTATTTATCATTGAAACTAATCAATCATCTAATAATTTTTAAATTTTTATTACTAAGTATTTTTTTATTTTATTTCTTTATTTAACTCGTGTGATACACGACTTTCTAAACTAGGGAAAACTTTATATAAATATAACCGAACTTTAATTTTGTTATAATCAAGTTAATCAAACTTTTTTATGTCTCAATTAACTCATTCAACTTATTTTTATGTTTTTTAATCCTATGTTTTTAACCTGAATAGTAGGTAATACATGTTGATATAAGTTTGAGTGAATAATTTTTTAAAAAATGATTCACGTAAAATAATAATTATTAATTTTAATTAATATTTGACAAAAAAAATTTAATAATTGTTGATTCAATTCAGTCACTTTTAAGAAAAAAATTGTTCACTCAAACTTATATCAACATGTATTAGTTGTTATTCAGGTTAAAAACATAAGTTTAGAACAATAAAATAACTTGAATGATTAAATTTAGAGAAAAAAATTTGAGTAACTTGGTTGAAACAAAATTAAAAGCTGGGTGCATTTTCACGAAGTCATAAATGTAATCTATTTTATTAAAATAAAAAAAATGTCTAATAACAAAATTCGTTGCCTCAATTAAAAAATTCTTTGCAAAATGTTGCATGCACGGCTCAATTTGGGAACTTATCTAACGGCGACACGGCGTATTTAGTATTTAGTAATTTACTATTTTGGAGGATGCAAATCCTCGTGTTGTCTCAACGGCTGATGCTCCGGTGATTTCTTTGCTCGCCCATCTTCATTAGTTCCTGTTCCATCTACTCACCATCTCTTCAAATCCAGGTCATTTCTAACCCTAGTTTAAGTTTCTCCTCACTTTCGAGTTATCTAGGTTATTAAATCAGTCAGTTAGTTGTTAATTGTACCTTGAATTTGATTTTGAAACTCTAAATTTGTAGCCAAATAGTTTAATATAGTATAGTGTTCTGGTGACATATCTGTAATTGTGAAACCCTCTGTTTGTGGTTTGTTTGATCTTATTTGTTGCTGATGTTATTAATTCTGATCATGAACAGACATCTGACATGACCACTTGGTTGTGTATGCCGAATTTGCAATTTGGTTCCCCACAGTTTAAGTCTAAATACAACCGGCGTAACGTCCGATTATACGGTATTCATCATCCTCGATCGTCTGTCAGATTTAACAAATTCAATAGATTCAAGGTAATATGTTGCGATCTGCAAAGTAACAATCAACCTGAACGAACTGGAATACAGCTTTACAGAGAGATCGAGAGGTGAGGAAGGAGACCATTCATTTCAGCTTCTTGTGAACTTTGATTCAACTAACTTGATATCTGGATTTTCTTTTCTGTTATCATATTTGCTAGTAGATTATTTGTTTCATCATTTTTTACCATTTCTAAATAGGCACACTATATGACTTAATGATAACCATACACTTCTCATGGTTTGCAGGTTGCTAACAGAGACTGTGAGGCAATCTCAAGATGGATGGGGTGGCTTAAAAGATTGGCAAGAAGTTGATGTATGGTTGACAAAATCTTACAAGTGTTTTTTTTTAATATTTTGGTCTCTTGGATTATTACTCCATATTTGTTGATTGAACTATAGATTAATTGCAAAACCATTTCTACACCAATAACTTAATATTCTTAAGGCAGTAACATGTTTATCTATATATGGAATACGTTTCTATGTTTATTATTAGTTTGTGCCGATTCTATTAGCTTCCTAACATTGGTTTTAAAAGAACATGTTACTGTCACTGAGTAAATCAACATTTGGGTGTGGTATACCCTTATTTTCTAAAGGGACAGCTAGTTAGGTATAAAATTATTCTGGGGCAACTTGGCTTTATATATTCAGAATTGTCATTTTTTCATCAAGTTTCATGCTTAATTTTGGAATCAATTTGGGATTTAAATTAAGATCATTCGAAGTGTTAATTATATTGAAATTCATTTGGGATTCAACCTTTTTATCTGGAATGTGATTTTACGATTTCAGGGGGCCTGGGTATTGAGACCAAGAAATTCAAAGCCAGTTGCAGTTGTGCATTTTGTTGGTGGCATTTTTGTTGGGGCAGCCCCTCAGCTCACCTATCGCCTATTTCTGGAGCGACTTTCAGAGAAGTAGGTGATATCATATGTCTATATGGCCATCATATATCAAGTCCAATTTAGGCAAATATTAAGTTTCAAAACTAACTTTTGTAAATTTTTTTATACATTGTATGAAAAGTAATTAGCATTTCTTCTTGTTGTCTAGGGGTATATTGGTGATAGCAACACCTTATGCTAGTGGCTTTGATCACTTCTTTATTGCAGACGAAGTTCAGTTCAAATACGACAGGTGCAGTAGGTCTTTACATGAAATAGTGAGCTTTAACTCTAGCCTGCAGAATTTTTTTTTTATTATTTTTATATATATGTTTCCACTCTTTTTAAATTTAGGTTTGTCCAACTATAGGTGCAAGATCTTCCATCTTTTGGCATTGGACATTCTTTAGGATCTGTCATCCACCTTTTGATTGGTATTTCCTTGTTATTTAAGTTTATATATTTTTTAGAGTTACTTGCAACATTAAATGTTTGTTGATCAGGTTCCAGATATGCTGTGCAGAGGTGTGGTAATGTGTATTTGGCATTCAACAACAAGGTACTTAGTTTCAGCTTTTGGTTCTTGCAGTTATTTTAGCATAGATGCACACATTTTAATGGGCAAAATTCATTAACCATTTAAAACAGTTTCAGATTTACCGATTGAACATAATATCATATGACTAACCATGAGTAGTATATCTGCTGATATTTCAGGATGCCAGCATGGCAGTCCCATTGTTCTCTCCTGTTCTTTTACCAATGGCTCAAAGCATCGGACCAATCCTGTCACAGATTGCATCATCGCCTACAATCCGTTTGGGGGTAAGACGGATCGCTTTTGACTTCCTTTGGTGGTAAATTTTTTATTTCTGCTAGACTTAAATATTGTGCGTAAAATAGGAATTAATTCCCAAAATGGAGGGTATTCCGTGCAAGTACATGATTCCATCCTACATATTGTACACATATGGAGAATGAAAGATATATACCGAATTGTTCAATCCTAATCATTTTTCTCTGAATATAATCAGGCGGAAATGACAATGAAAAATTTAGAGAACCTTAGCCCTCCCATTATGAAACAAGTTATGCCACTAGTTGAGCAACTTCCTCCTTTGTACATGGACCTGGCCAATGGAAGGGACAATTTTTCTCCAAAACCAGAGGAAACCCGAAGACTGGTATGTGATTCTGCTTTTGTGCACAAATGCTGTTCGGCTAAAATCAAGAATTATAAATCGAGAAGATTGTGAATGTTGATATTTGTCCAGATAAAATCATACTATGGAATCTCAAGGAATCTTTTAGTTAAATTCAAAGATGACACGATTGACGAAACCCCAGTTCTTGCTCAGGTGCTTAGTTCAGAGTCTGCCATTAGTTCGGTGCTGGATATGTCTATTCGTTCCCTGCCTGGGGATCATGGACTTCCTTTACAGCAGGTATAACTATACTTAATAGACACTCAGGTGATAGTTTCAACCCGTTTACTTGTAAACGGGTTGATCTTGTTATGTCTTATCACTAATGGGCCAAGCTGAGAATTAAAAACCTAAAAAGAACAAGAAAAAAACTAAAATAGAACAATTCAAACAGGTTAAGTTTCCCTCCCAAGTGTAATTGAAACAACCTAGTTTTAATTTAAATCTTAAATTGTTTGACTTGCTACTCAAACTGCCTGACCCACCTGGTTTGCTACCTCTTTGTGAGATTAGCATCAAGTATTAACAAATGCTGACTTTGATATGTCTACACCAGGCTTTACCTGATGTACCACAAGGAATGGTTGATGCTGTAAACAGGGGCGGAGAGTTTTGGGCAAATTTGACAGCAGGCACCCCATTAGAAACAGTTGCCAAAGAAGTAAGCAATTCACTTGGAGTCGATTCAGCTTTTCGTGCAGATATTTCGAAGGAATTTGACTTGCTTGTGGATACAATAGCTGATTGGATGATTAACAATGCTGGTACAAAACTTTTGAAACCATAGAAATATATCAATTCTCTCATGTTAAATACAGATATGTAGTACAAATTATTACATTGCTTGTGATAAATGCATATAAATACGTAGCATGAGAGGTACTCCCATGATCTACCTTTCTAAAAATTTTTACTATATATTAACGCTATTACAATCTTCTGCATGAGGAAATAATCTCCTGTGTGGCATCTAGTCTTCATGATACAGGTATAAGCCGAGCCCAAAATGAGCACATGCCTTGCAGAAAGCTATTTCTCGGCTGCAGCATCAGTGTCAACACTTTGACCATTGGTGGCGGTGGACACGGTTCCAGTTGATTCAAGATGTGTCTGCATCGATTAGGTGCCGAGTAAAAGACTAAACAATAATGGTCACAACAACAATTAAAAAAAAAAACTCCTTTATTTCACGATAATCAGACACCTGCATGGAGATAATCGTTTAGGCATACCTCTCCATCAGAACCGGATACTGTGACACGATAAACCACGGTCACGCTTCCATTATCTGAGAAGAGTACAATCACATATTTCTCCACACCATCCTAAATTTTAAATTGCTAAGGTAAGAAAAAGAAACAGTATTGATCTTGGAGCAAAAGGACATCAAACAAATAAAATGCAATTTAAGAAATTCAAATTAAACAAATAAAAAGATTAGTAAGATCACAAACACTCCTAATGTTGCAGGTGCTTAGGTTATTGATTCCAGTAGGAAACTCTTTTTTCTTTCTTGGTTTTCTTTTTAGGGGGGGTTTAGGGCGTTTAAGTCCTTTTAGCATGGGTCTCAGTTTCAAATTCGATTTTCACCCTTTCTTTGGTTTTTTGCCATTAACCCTATTGAAGGTCACTTGTCTGCCATAAGTTGTGTGGTACTTGATCCGTGCTAGCTAACAATTGAAAGAAGAAACGAAAGAGAAGAAAATTGGTCAATCTTAGCTGCTCTCATTATCTGTTAATCCAAGTAGTTATACAAGAGTAACAGACTAACGACTTATTACTAATTACAATTGACCCTTCTACTTTGACTTTATTACAATTAAGCCCTCTATCTTAAGAAGACCTAACTGATACTAACAATACTTCCCTCTCTAAACAATCTTGACCTCAAGATTAACAAAAACATCAAATCGGAAAATCAGGAAATCTTAAAGAAAAATCAACTAAGTATTCCCAAGTAGCTTCTGCCACCGATAACTCCTGCCAGTGAACCAAAATCTGCGTCACCATTCTTTGACCTCTACGCACCACTCTTCTATCAATGATTGCTCTTGGTTGTAAGGAAAATCTTGGCAAAACAGGTAAAGGTATAGTCTGAATATGCTGCCCATGAGCCAATTTCAATAATGACACATGAAAAACTGGATGGATTTGAGCTTCTGAAGGAAGATCCAACTTATAAGCTACTTTTCCAATTTTCTCAATTATCAAATAGGGACCAAAATACTTTGGGCTCAATTTTGAATCTTTCTTGTTTTTTAATGAAGTTTGAACAAATGGCCTTAATTTCAAATAAACCCAATCTCCTGGTTCAAAACTCCTTTCACTACGTCCTTGATCTGCTGATTGTTTCATTCTATTTCTGGCCATTGCTAGATTATCTTTTAATACTTGAATCATCACTTCCCTGTCTCTATACAATGTTTCCACAGCTGCTACATTAGTATCCATTGGAATATAGGGAATATGAATCGGAGGAACATACCCATATAAAGCTTGAAAAGGACTCATTTTAATCGAAGAATGATAGGTGGTATTGTACCACCACTCAGCCAAACTCAACCACTTCATCCATTGATTAGGAGTTTGCATACACATGCATCGGAGGTATGTTTCCAAACATCTGTTAAGTACTTCAGTCTGACCATCACTTTGAGGGTGATAAGCAGTAGAATAAGCTAAGTTAACACCTTGTAATCTCATGAACTCCTTCCAGAATTGACTTAAAAATATAGGATCCCTATCAGATACAATGGTCATAGGACATCCATGTAACTTGAAGATTGAATCTAAGAACTGCTGGCCAGTTGAGACGCTGAAAAAGGATGTGATAAGGGAATAAAATGGGCATATTTAGTTAACCTATCCACAACCACCCAAATACAATCTTTTCCTTGTGACTTCGGTAAAAAGAAATGAAATCCATGGCTATATCTGAAAAAGTATGAACATGAATTGGAAGCGGCTGTAGCAACCCAAGGTTTGCAATTGGCTCATACTTGGCTTGTTGACAAGGAATACATTCTTTCACAAAATTCCTAACTTGCTTAGAACATCCTTTCCAGTAGCAAAAATTTTTAATCTTGTGTAATGTAGGACGAAAGCCTGAATGCCCTCCCATAGGAGAAGCATGAAATATACTTATAATATCCTTCCTGAGTTCGATATCATTCCCAACCCATAGCTTATTTCTTTTCTTCAATAACTGACCATCCCAAGAAACATTGTTAATCTGCTGACCTTCTTGTTATTGCTGAATGATATTTTTTAATTGAACATCAGTTGCCCAAGTATTCTTGATTCTTTCCAGCAACATTGTATCAATAGTACTCGTACCCAATTCAAATAAGGCCATTCCCTGCACTCGAGATAACCCATCTGCTGCAACATTTTCACAACCTTTCTTATACGAAATTTCATAAGTATATCCCATTAACTTCGCAAGCCAAGTTTGTTGTAGTGGTGTGGTAATCTTCTGAGTCAGTAAATACTTAAGACTTTGCTGATCAGTCTTGATTAAAAACTTTTTTGTAATCAAGTAATGGTGCCATTGCTTAACCGCTAACAAAATAGCCAATAATTCTTTTTCGTACACTGAATAAGCTTGTTGTTTAGTGGATAAGGCTTTGCTTATAAAGGCAATAAGATGTCCCTCTTGCATAAGAACAGCTCCTAACCCTTTAGCAGAAGCATCGGTTTCCACCACAAACATTTTAGAGAAATCCGGAAGGGCTAATACAGGTGCAGTAGTCAATGCCATCTTCAACTGTTCAAAAGCCACTTGAGCTACTTCAGACCAAACAAACGCATCTTTCTTTAATAAATCAGTTAATGGCTTAGCTATAATACCAAAAGATTTAATAAATCTTCTATAGTATCCAGCTAACCCTAAAAACCCTCTCAATTGTTTGATAGTTGTAGGTACAGGCCACTGTCTTATTGCTTCTACCTTCTTGTCATCTGTTTGCACACCTTTTTCAGAAATTACATAACCCAAGTATTCCACACTAGCCCCCGCAAAAGAACACTTAGATCTTTTAGCAAACAATGAATTCTTCCTTAATAACAACAAAACATCTTCCAAATCAATCAAATGTTGCTGCATATTAGGGCTGTAAACGAGTATGTCATCAAAAAATACCAAAGTAGTCTTTCTTAACAAAACTTTGAAAGAAGAATTCATAAGGGATTGAAAGGTAGCAGCCGCATTAGTAAGACCAAATGGCATTACTACAAACTCAAACAAACCCTGATGTGTTCTAAAAGCTGTTTTATGAATATCTTTCTCAGCCATTCTTACTTGATGATACCCTGCTCTTAAATCAAGCTTAGAAAACACTGCAGCACCACCCAACTCTTCCAAAAGCTCATCAATTAAAGGTATAGGAAATCTATCTTTAACTGTTGCTGCATTTAATTGCCTATAATCCACACAAAATCTCCAAGTACCATCTTTCTTCTTCACTAGTACTACAGGAGAAGCAAAAGCACTTTGGCTATTTCTCACCACTCCTGAATCCAATAACTCTTGAGTTAATTTTTCCAAAACATTCTTTTGACCTGCTGGATATCTATAAGGTCTTTGATTCACAGTAACATTCTCATCTTTAAGAACAATTTTATGATCACAATTCCTTTGAGGAGGCAAACTATTTGGAACAGAAAAAACATCCTCATACTTTTGCAATAACATTTGAAGATCCTGATTAACTCCAGTACCTTGAACTACTGGTTCAAGTTGTTCTTTACTACCTTCCATGGACTGCAAACAAAAAATTTGTGCTGACACCACAGTAGGCCCTCCTTGTAACAACACCTTCATTTTTTCAGCTGAACATAAAGACATAGCATTTGAACCATGTCCTTTAAGTTCAAAAATTTTACTGCCCACTTTAAATTTCATAGTAAGGCTCTTAAAGTTCCATACAATATCATTGAGAGTTTGTAGCCATTGAATGCCCAAAACCATATCATAGTTAGTCAAAGGAATAACCATGATATCTGTAGTAAACCAATTCCCTTGCATCATCCATTTAAAGTTCTCACATAACTGAGAACATACAATCTTATTACCATCAGCCACTGTAATATTCATTTCATTGACTGCTTTTAAGGGACACTTAATTTTCTGTGCTAATGCAGCATCCAGAAAATTGTGTGTTGACCCAGAATCTATCAAAATCTCCAACTGTTTTGTGCCCAAAGATCCTTTAACCCTCATAGTAGAGAAAGATGGAACTCCCATTATAGCATTTAAAGAAATGCAAGGAACATAGTCATCTTGTACCATTACTTCATCAGATTCTTCAACTAATTCCTCTTCAGAAATCAATTCAATAGAAAATAACTGTTTGTTTTTGCATTGATGACCTGGAGAGTATTTTTCATTACAACCAAAACACTCTCCTTTAGCCCTTTTTTCTTCAATTTCCTTATGAGATAATCTCCTAACATTTACATTCTTAGGTTTAACAGGTGGAGCCGTTAACAATGGCAAATTAGCAGCTGTTCCTTTTGGCACAAAATTGGAAAAATTACTTGAATATGATGACCTATTTTGTTTGTTTACCGGATTAATCACACTTACAGCCTCATCTTGAATTCTTGCTAACATATATGCTTCCGGTAAATCCTTAGGTCTTAATAATCTCACAGGATAACCAATTTTAGGTTTAAGGCCTCTTAAAAACAAGCTTATAGCATACTCATCACAAATGGAAACCTTAGTTAGTGCTAAATAAAATTCTTTACAAAAATCTTTCAATAATCCTGTTTGCCTAAGGTTAGCCAATTTCCCCATTGCATCAGGGCCCAAAACTTCAGCAAAACGAGCACTAATAAACTTCTTATATTCTAACCAAGACATATCTTCTATGGATCCACCATGAGATTGAACAAAAGATTGATGCCATAACAATGCTATATCTTCTAGATGAACAATAGCATATCTAACCTTCAAATGCTCTGGAGTAGCATCGATAGTGAAAAAATGCTCCACACGACATAGCCATCCATCTATATTCTCTCCATTAAACTTCGGAAAATCCATCTTAGTAAAGCGATTATGATTTCCGTTGTAAAACGTGTTGCCTGATCCACCAAATCCATTATTGTTGCTGTTGGATGGAGATGCGTTGCCTAACATTTGTAAACGGTTGATAATCTCGTTCATCTGCGTTTCTAATTGAATCTTCATGGAAGCAATATTCTCCGCATTCTTCGTCGTTGCTGCTTTAATGGATTCTAACTCCGATGAATGTTTTCCTGCCGAAGATTCCAACCTCAACAATGTCTGATCATGCTCTATCACTCTTTGCTCCAACGTCTGATTGCGAGTCGTCATCTCCAAATTGAACAAAATTTGATTGAATTCAAATTGATCTCAAGAACTGCCGAGAATCGGTAGCTCTGATACCAATTGTTAGCTAACAATTGAAAGAAGAAACGAAAGAGAAGAAAATTGGTCAATCTTAGCTGCTCTCATTATCTGTTAATCCAAGTAGTTATACAAGAGTAACAGACTAACGACTTATTACTAATTACAATTGACCCTTCTACTTTGACTTTATTACAATTAAGCCCTCTATCTTAAGAAGACCTAACTGATACTAACAATCCGGTTGCCTCTTGAAGAGTACGGTATTGGTGGGGTTTTTTGAGTTCTTTGGTAATGGTTGCTCATTCTTGCTTAGACAAGTTAGGATGTTTTATTTCCATTCTAAGCAGCAGTCTAGTCATTGTCATTCTTAGGCTTCATTATAATCTATATTCATAGAGCTCGTAATTTATGGCATGACCCTTAATCAGGTTAGGTGTTTGGGGTAAATTGGTTTGGGTCATGATCCAATACCTCAACTCTATTGAAAATGTATAGGCTTGTTATTGAAACAGTTTAACAGTATAAAACCTTGTTTTTCATATCAAGCATTTCCATACAACAAACATCATAAATTTTCACATAAACTTGTATAGGTAGGCTGTTATGACAAACAATAACCTACTAATCACCCTCATTTCGAGCATTCATAGTTTTTTGTAAACTAATACACATATGTTTTAAAGGAACAGCACCCCATGCAACTGAGAACTTATCAAAAAACTTGACAAATTCAGTTAGATTCAAGATAACTAGATAACCCCTGTTGCCGCCAATAGTCTGATTTAGGCATTAAAGCATCTACCACCATTCATACTTAAGACTAAGAAGCATGAAAATATATGTACTTCAATAGGTTCTTTGTGAGCTCTTGTAAGCAGCCCCCAGTCTCCACCCCTATAAATCTTTATAGTTTCATTTATAGAAAGGAGAATCCACAACTAAAGCAGCTTAAGGTTGTTTATGACTTTAAGTAGTTGCGGACCTAGAAATTTTTTTCATAGGTGTGAAAATTTTTTAAAGTTGTTTAAGGATTAATATATTATAGATTTTTTTTATCTTTTGTTCAGATAGTGTTTGGTCGAATCGGGTTGGGTCATGTTAAAAAATACAATTAAATTAAATTTTATATATAAAATCATAACAAAAATACACTACATTTAAAGTTCTTATGCCTGGCAAAATGGGCGGGTTAGGTAACAGATCAGAAATGGCGTGAGTTATGGTGAGTGCAGGTCAGGATGTGTTTGAAGCAAAATCAGATTGAGTTTAAATGAGTCATTTTAAATAAACATCAATTTCGTTCAAGTTAAAATGAATTGTAAATAAACAAATAGTTTATATAAATAATTTTTAGTAATTTTTCTCATCAAATATATTATTGATTATTATTACACGTTTGAACTCATTATATTTACATAGTTTTTAAGTTACTTATATAGTTATAGGTCAAGATTGTCAGACATAGTTGTTTTGTACGGGGTTTTATTTTTTACAATCTATCAAAAAATCTATGGATAATTTTTTTAAGTAACTCTTTCTCTAAAAAACAACTACAAGTATCACTTAAATTCTCATCACATGTCTGATTATGCAAGTTTAAGGAATAATGATTGCAAAATATTAAAAGGGTCGGTCAAAATGTTAACATACGTATACTATTGGAAAAAAATCAAAGGAGGCTGCAGTCCCCCAACACTAAGACCACGCGGTATGCCCTGTGGTTGGGGCGTGAGTGGTTTTGTTTTGGGCGTGGGCGGGCGTGGCCACAACAACGGCATTTTCGACCGTTTGAACAACGATTTTTACCGTTTAATGCTTAAAAAAAATCTTATATAAAAAAAATACTATAACTATATAATGAAAATATCACATGACATCATCACCAACCACTTGGCATTTCCACCACAAGTGGTTGAGTGAGTGGTTGTGGTGGATGCCTAGGTGTCGTCTAGGTGGAGTGGTTCCAACCATGGGGTAAGGGGCATACCCCATGGTCTAATACATGGGCACACCCTTGACTTTATGTCCCAAAATCCGAGATGTGAGCTTCATTTATATGTGAGGTTACAGCCAAATCAGCTTTATATCCAAGTATCCAGCCATAAGTTGCATCTTTCTTCGTCTTTAGATATGACTTTTTTCTTTTATCAGGTAACCCATACCCAATCTCTTTGTCCTTTTACTTGTTTTTACATACAAGTCATAAGTCTTCAACGGACCCTAATTATCAACAATGTCAACAAACTTTAACCAGATTAATCGCGAGATTGTTACCTCATGCCTGAATTTATCCTACAAAATTTAAATGTCGCTTTAAAATAAATCCATAATTTTTATTTATCATGATGGTTAAATTCCCACTAACATATCAACATTTTTTAACACAACTTAATATTGTTAGGCTGTTTGTCCTTTAGTTTGCAGATATATCTTCGATTTAAATGCTACAAAATCATCATCATAGTATTCAGTATATCTCACTATTAGCAAATCTAAGATAGGGTTTGAGAAGGGTCAGATGAAAACAACATTACCTCTACTCTATAGGAATAGATATTATGCTTCCAATGAGACTTTTGATTTATGATGTCTAATTAACCAACCAATTCCATTCTTATAACGTTATTTTCACAAAAATAAAGTGAAATAACGTTAAAACTAGTGTAATTTTAGTTTTGTCCCTCGAGAGCCGACAAATAAATCCATTATATGTGCACCGCATACGGGACGTATTTAAACGATACAAAAGTTAAATTACAACTTGGGTCTATATCTATTTACTTGCTTGCAGAGTTATGTGTCGGTTGTATGTCCTAAATTTTGTGGTTTCTGTTTGTCGCAAATTCCCAATTTAAACCAATTAGCTTATGCAATTAGTTATTTGCACTTTTAAGCATACCGCAAATCTGCAATTACGTTAAAGTTAAGGATTCAAGACACTTGCAAATATGGTTATGGACTTACGATGTAAGCAAGTTCTTTTTATTTAGTGTTTTATCTATCCAAATTCTTAGCAGTTAGAGATGTTGTTTGAGTCACATAAAAGTGCTATACATGTTGATGTGAAAGATTTAAAACTCTTTTTTTTTTGATAAATCGTCAAATACTTGTTATAGGGGTCTGGTTCATGGTTTTCAGTACCGGCCGGATCGTGAACCAGAGTGTCGGCCGGCCCAAAATAAGCATGTGAACTGGCTTCAAAGAAACCGGCCGGTTGAGTTGGTTCACTGGTCAGACCAGATTTTATTTTATTTTTAACTAAATTTCAAATGATGAAACATTAAAACCAAATCCTATATTTTTAAATATGATTATGTTTGTTTAAACATTAATTATGTACGTTTAAATGTGTTTATAATTCTATAAGTTTTTGGAATATTTTATATATTTATTATGTTATTAGGTTCTTAAATCTGGTCCGACCGGTTCGACCGGTTCGACTAGGTACCAGTAAGACTTCCGATTCGATATCCGGTTCAGTCCTGAAAACGTTGGTCTGGCATGTACCTATCTAGTTAAATACATTTATACATGCATATATAAAGGGGAGCGTTATTTGGACACCTCCTATGGATCAATTAACACCACCTAGCTCTATACAGGTCGTATAGAGCTATACGGGTCGTATGAACGTCAGAATTTGTCAGGTTTTGTCTGACGGTTGAAAATACATACGGGTCATACCGTATGACCCTATACGACCCGTATAGTTATAAATTTTTTTCTTATGAAAAATAAAATGTTTATTTTAAGAAATAGAAAGAAGGAAAAATGTAGGACGTGAGAACATAAATAGTGAAAATTGCAGCCTTTTACACTGCTACAGTGGTGTTCTTGTCCTTTTTTGGTGGCTAGTCTTCTGCAAGTTGCAGCCTTTTTTCATTGCCACACATAGGAATCAAGGCCTCACAGCGATAAAAATGAGTGGGCAAAAATAAATATCTATACGAGACATAAATATCCATACGAGACGTATGGCGCCATACGGTCCGTATAGTGCGTGTCAGAAACTTGATTTGATGTGCCAGTTTTTGTCAGAAATAAAATACCCATACGACCCGTATAGGCCCATACGAGTCGTATGGATGGTGTATGTTGAACCAACCTTACGTCTCCCTAACAGGTCCCTATATAAAACATAAATAAAGCGGTAGCTGTCTGTGTGATGCATGTACTTGTGTATCTTTGGAACATGGTTTCGATTGCCCATGATTTGTCTTTACTTGGTTGTTCCTTTGTTATCTTATTTATGTATGTGCTTGTTTTTGGATGTTTCATCAACTAGGTATCTTGGGAAGCACATTAACTCTCGTGTCTTCTAGTATTGTGATTCCTATCTAGCTTTCGGTGTAATTCATTTATGACGTTTTATGAAAATCAAGATGATCTACCAACTTCAATTTATTTAATGAAATATAGAGGTGTGATCTTTGTTTGTATTTTTCTGATTTTCAAAATGCAGATGATGGTATAGGATTTTAATCCAATCTAGAGTGAGATCTAGATCGAAGATAATCCAAAATTTTGAAATATTAAATTTTAGTTATATCAGACAATCTTTACTTATAACAAGATAAATTGGTAGATTTTGGTAAACAGTTATTGGACCAGGGGTCAAAATGGGTAGCGTTATGATATTAAGCATATTGAGACACAATGCGAGTCAAGATGAGTAACTTAAAAAATATGTGAACAAAATATAATTGATTCAGACGGGTAATAATGATCAATAATATATGTGATGAGAAAATTATTAAAAATATTAAAATAATTTTTTTTTAGTTACAACCTCTTTTAAATTGAGATAAATTTATGTTTTTTTTAAAATCAACCTATTTAAATAGAGGTTTCACCCCCTGTTAATTATTTGGTAGAAATGTTATTTTTAGTTAAAAATATAGGTTTCGCTACCCCTCGATTCAAAAATTAACATGTATTCTTGGTCCCGTAAATTCCCGCCTCCCATGTCAAAATGTTCAAGTTCCGCCACCAAATATTCTAGAGGGCGAACTGCGGACTAATTTTTTGTCGGTGTCCGATTGTGGTGCAAAATGGGTTTCATTAGCTTCTTCATTGCTGGAATATAAACCCAAGAACGAGGGACATGAGCGTGTTCATCCTCGTATAGTCTCTCCAAGTTCACAAATAAATGTAGCATCGCTTGTTCAAACCCTGGAATCAACAATGCGATCATCGTTGTAGAGTTTATCAGATTTTAAAAGATATTAAATCGTTTCAGTCCGGTTCATTGCAGGCAGTGACGGAGCTTGGAAAAAAAACTCGGAGGGGGCCGAACGATTTTTAAGAAGAAAACAAATGTGGTTGAAGGATTTTTATGATAAAAACGGTGGGGTCAAAGGATTTT
Source organism: Mikania micrantha (assembly GCA_009363875.1). NCBI lineage: Eukaryota > Viridiplantae > Streptophyta > Magnoliopsida > Asterales > Asteraceae > Mikania > Mikania micrantha. The sequence continues at coordinate 87,929,373 of CM018694.1, read as the reverse complement.
TAGGAAGAAAACGAAAAGAACTGAAAGATTTTACAACGAAATATTATTATATCGACCCCCTTTTGAGCGGAAAAACGGAGGGGGGCCGGGGCACCCCGGCTCGTTATAAGCTTCGTCCCTGATTGCAGGTCTGACGAAGCTGTGTGTGTGAATTGCAATTCCTTGACCCACGAGATGACAAATTTTGTAAAAAACATCGGCTAATAATTTAATGAACTTTTGAAGGCTTCCAAGATGGGAGAAAAGGAACTATTGGTGAAAAAGAGTTATATGTCACGTACATGCGTGGCGTACAGATATGGAGTATAGTGGTGAAGTATAGCCATATACTAGGTGCGGGCACATGCATCGGCGTCCAATAGATCGATAGGGTTTTTGCATCCGTAGTCACAAGAGGAGTATCAACCCAATGAGTTTTGATCGTCGCACCTTGTTCGGTATGAGGATTGTTAGAGAGTATCATGGGTTTAGTTTGCGTTTCTCGCTAGACAAGGCGAGATTTGAGTTCCACCACTGTTTCATATGGTGGCGCTAGTGCAGCTGGACGACCCTGGTGGTGAGGGTGTGGCTGGAGGAGGAGAGAGGGGCGCAGGCGTATGAGATGAGGGCGTAACCTGAGGTGAGGGGCCAGCTGGAGGTCAGTGGGATCCGCCGCAGCATACGACATATATACCAAGCGGTGAGACTTACAATACATGTTAAAGTCTTACTTGCGGAGGTTGTTGGGACCACCCGTCAGCTCATGTAGGCTACCAGCACCGTGATGACGTGATTGCAGGATTGATCTGATTGATCATCATATTAATCAAATTGAGGACTTGGTACATTGGTTAGTTAAACGTGATATTGATATGTCGAGGAAGGCCGGCATCGAGCCTCCTTTGTAGCCACATCCACGACGGTATCCTAATGATCCATAGTTTGTCTTTAGTATTATGCTTTACTTTTTATCATGTTATACACGTTATATATATACATTTTTTTGATTGGTTGTTTACATTTGTAATATGTGTTGTATATATCGTATTTTTTATTATTGTCATTATATTATTGTAATAGTTATTAAAAATTACTATATGTATAAAAAGCAAACGACATCATTCGAATAGTAATAATATTTAAATATTAATAATCATTAAATAATGATTATTATATATTATTAATACTAATTAAAAATATAATATACGATTTTTGGTCAAAATAAGCGGCGGCGACATGCAGCCGTATTACAATATTTATTAGAAAATAATTATTATATAATATTAATAATAACTAAATAATTTATTATTTAATACTCTTCTAGCTTAATGGTACCTCTTTAACTTCTGTATAGGAGTTCTTAGGTCCGAATACGAGCCGAAACATATTTGTTGAGGAAAGGTAAGAAGATTTACCCAGTTGTGAGATTTCTTCTAGGGTGGGCTCGGAGGTACAACACAGAGCGTCAAACCCAAGAAGACGTTTGAAATTCCGTCTTGGGTGTCGTCGTACTAGGTCGTTAAAAAAATACTAATATACTAATTGCTTTATAATAATTAAATAATAATAATTAATTAACTAATAGTCAAAACTTTTGCACGCGTTTTGATTTATAGTATTAGAATGGATTAACAGCCGTTGCAACTAATTTTTTGTTTACATTTTGATATTCGTGATGCTGTCATCATGACAGAATGAGTCTAAAAGGCGGCTACAAGCCGTGATTATAATTAATATTTAATAATTGTTAATTATATTAATAATAATTATATATTAATTAATAATAATGATCATTATTATTATATAATACTAAAACTAATTATGATATAATAATTAAATAATAATAATAATCATAATTAATTAACTAACAGTGAAAACTTTGCACATGTTTTGATTTAATGTTTAAGGATGGACTGACAGCCGTTGCAACCAGTTTTTTATTTACGTTTTGATATTCGTTATGTTTTTACCACAGCAGGATAATAGACTCAAAATTAATTAATAACAATAATTGTTAAATAATAATTAATTTGTTACCGTTTTGTTTAGTGGTCTTATGTTCGTGTTTATTAATGTTATATTTTATAACTAGGCATGACATTTTTTTATTATGGTGTGATATACATGTTTATAACGGATACACTTTAGGATTTTGAGTCAGAGTGAAAACTGTTGTAACGTGTTTTTATATCTGTATTTTGGATACACTAGATTGTGCATGCTTCCTTGTATTAGAAATTGTGACAGAATTTCCCGCCTCATGGTTTTCTAATATAGAATTTTTGATGTGGTTATGTTTATTTTTATGTTTTTAGAGCGAATTTCTTATAATAGTTTTTTTAAGTGGATGGAAATTGTAACAGTTGTGTGTGTGTGTGTGTATATATATATATTCTAATTTTAGAGCCAACAATTAGTCTATCATGATTTACAGGGCAATGAGAGGATGAAATTCTTGACGCATGCATAAATTAAATAACTAATACAAACAATACTATTAAATAACAATAATAATTAAAAAAATAACATTAACAACGCTTAAATTAAATATTTAGCGATTTTATGAATGCGAACCATTTGTTTGTTGTTTTGATTATATAATTTTTCACATTGTGCCAACTATCGTGATTAAATACCCATATAAAGGGACGATTAATATTTTTGATGTTGTTACCTCTATCATAATTAGATATCAATATTTATATTGATAGAGTAATATGACTTAATATATTTTTTGACATAATTTTAGCTTATTAGATATCGTTTTTTTAATTAGTTAATAAGAAATACCAAATGATATTAATGAAAAAAAAAACATTGTTACGATTATTAAAAAAACTCTATTTGTTAGTGAAAAAGTAACACAAGGATATTAAATGTCGGTAGTCCACATAAGTTGCAGAATACAGAAAACAGATTTGCGTGGAGATGCCCAGACAAAAGCAATATCATGTTGGGTGTGGCTAAATGTACTCCTCTTTTGAACTTGTCATACCCCCTCCCCTAAAATATTAAATATAAATTTGTTATAATCAACCCTTCAACTATATAACACAACCAAAATACACCAAATATTATTTTTACTTTAAATTCTACTAAACGTATCCCCTCTTACTTGGCATACCCTATACAAAATATAAAATTAAATTCATCCAAAATCAGATTTATTTGCATGAACCCTAGTTCCTCTTTGTTCAAATTCGATTGAACTGAGGCCCGATTGTTGTTACAAACATAGGGCTTTCATTCATCGAACAAAAACGAGTGTAATTGTATATGAAACACATACCTTAGCTAACTAATTCATGTTCGTTGCTTGATGAACCGAAGTCGAACCGTCGGGTTCTTACATGCCTTTTTCTTGATTTGTGTTGAGATTGTGAATAGCTTTTGTTTACGCAGAGAGTTTCGCAAAGGTTAAAGGATTGTTTGGATTCAATTAATTTTGAGTTTTATGCTCGTTTTAATAGACTTTGAGTTTGAGTTCGACTATGGTTATTTAAGCTTAGATTTCGTATTTATTTGATTTTTAAACGATGAATTGATGATGATAATGATTCCGTGATGTTTGAGTTTTGTAAAAACATTCCCCCATGTTTTTGTTTAAAGGTTTATGGATCTTTTTAGTTAATTAAAAACATAAGGTTTACTTTGTATATATTTAAAAAACTTAAGGAGGGGGTACGACAAGTAAAAAAAATACAAAAAAGGGTATATTTAGCATAACCCTATCATGTTATGTGGGTCGGATCCGTAGAGGCGTAAATATCGGAATAAACAAAACTTTGCTTTTGCCGAAAAGCATCATATATCGTTTTGTTTTCTTTTTTAAGAGTAAGTAGAAAAGTTTTTCGCGCGTTGCGACGGGTGATACGATTAAAAATCGTGTGTTGCAGCGTGGTGGTATGATTAAAAAAATATGTGAAGTCTCTTCGAATCAACTTTGAAGATTTAAACGTAGGTAGACAACATTATTGTGTTTTATACGTACGTTGTGTTACATGAATTAAAAAAAATATTAACAGAAAAAAATATAAGAAAAACCAAAATCAAAATCACATGGTGCGACATGTTTATGAATTTTATATGTATGTTGTGTTTCATGTACACACGAGATGCAAAAAGTTACAGCAACTCAATTCTAAAGATCAAATTATATACATAAAAAAACAGTTATATAACGATGATATGTTATTAAGTTGGCGTCGGTCTCGGTCTCATTTTCACTAACAACACGTCTTTGTCTAAAAAAACGCTTTGCAACGATATGTTTGAAAATTATTAATAAGTTAAATCATTGTACAAAATGTTAAAAAAACTTAAACAAATGAAATATAGTTAAATGATATCTTTGTAAAAATTAGAATTACGAAATGTGAATGCATATTTAAAAAAAAAAGTAAAAATATATCATAGGTAAGCAGACCAGAAACTTAGACGAAATTGATTGTGACTAATATATATGACAAAACGCATAAAAAGTAAAAATGTTAGAGTTAACCCAACTAGAAGCATAAAAGCGGTCGATTTTTATTGAAACTTATGACCAAACATTAGATTAAAATATTACATAGTAAAAGTGTTAAAGTTAGGACATCAATGGTGTTATAGCAAAAAGAAAGAAAGAAAGAAAAAACGTCAGAAGCGGGAGTTAAACTCTAGAATCTAGACTATGACTATGAGTTTAAAACCTTGGAATCTCAACCATTACTCCAAATGGTTATGTTCACAATTTCAGAAGAAAATATAGTATATATCTATAAGTTGAAATGATATATATAATAAAATAAAGCCACCGACGTTGCAAATTAAGCGTATATATACAATTTCTAAGATGGTTAGTCTAGTACACTGTTATTTTATTCTTGTCGTTTTATAAATTACTCTTAAGATCTAAATCTTTAATCATTTGTAACATATGCAATCTTTTAGTCATCAAATTACCCTCATATGTTTGACCAAATTACTCTTACATAAGAATTGTATATATTACAAATGTTTAAAGTTTGTTACCATATGAGTAATTTATGAAACATACGAACCGAAATTGAAATAATACCAAACCACTAAAACAATCTCGATAATTTACTCTTTTCTTTAACTCTTACACTCAAGATCACCTTCACGAATAAAGTCATGAAAAATAGTAATTTATGACTTGGCTCATCCCTCAAAAGAGAAACCCATGACCTGACTCAGCCTAAAACAAATTTTACTTTACACGAAACTCAAGCTTATAGAAATCAATCAATTAATTTTCATATTTTTAGTAAGATGGTTGTATTATTTTGTTAAATGTAAAATGATTTTATATAAATATTTTTTAGTGCACATGTCTTTTACGTATATTAGCTAAGGTAACAACAATGTTTTCGAAACCGGATCGGACATTGAACCCGACATCTTACTGGTTTCAAGAACCGGATGTCATAATGAGTATATATAATACTCCAAAAGAACAATTACAAACATATTTAATCAAACATAAATAATGTTTAAACAAACATAATCATTTTAATAAAAATATATTATTTGGTTTTAATGTTTTATTCCTTACATTTTAGTTAAAAAAATAAATAAAAAAATCAAAATCTGGTCCGACCAGTGAACTGGTTTCCGGCCCGATCGGTGAATCGGCTCAACCGGCCGGTCCGGTTGAAAGCGGTTCACAAGCACATTTTGGGCCAGCCAACCCATCGGTTCCCGGTCCGGTCCGGTTCTGAAAACATTGGGCAACAACACTCAATATAAATGAAGAATGAGTAGGGCTGTTCACGAGTCGAGCCGAACCGAGCGAGGGTATGCTCGTGCTTGGCTCGTTTTCAAACCGAGCGGCTTGGCTTGGTCGGATTTGCAGAATCGAGCCAAATGTTGTGCTCGTTGCTCGGCTCGTTTTAAAGCCACGAATAACTACCAACTGCCATCTAGTTGGTTATTATAGTTACATATTAACACTCACATTAGCAGCTAATAATCCCAAACCACAAACAATCAAATTTAAGATTAAAGGAAGCCATGTTCGGTAGCAATAATCTCAAGCAATGACAAAAAATTTTTCAAAACATAATCCAAGTAGTGTAAACCTCTAAAAACACATCCAAACATCCATACTAGTCTAAGTAAAAAGATCACGGTTGGGAGTGAGTATTGGGAATTCGGGAATTAAATTCTAACATGAAAAATGAAACAAATGGATCTGGGAATTAGATTTAAATTTTTGAGTATTGGGTATTTGCCTATTTGGATATTGGGTCTTTTGAAAGTAGTTTATATATAAAAAAAATTATATTAGTTATACATTAATAAAATATTATATATCTATATGTATATAATTTAGTTATACTTTAGCAAACGAGCCAATTGAGTGACTATCTGAGCGAGCAACGAGCGAGCTTACCTTGGCTCGTGCTCGGCTCGTTTATTAACCGAACCGAGCGTGCTCGGCTCGGTTAAAACCGAGCGAAATTCGAACGAGCTATTTCCGAGCGAGCGACGAACGAGCAACGAGCGACGAGCGATTTGAACAATCCTAAGAATGAGAATGAAGACTTAATGTTGGAAATCAAGCTTTCAGAACTTAGTACTAGATAGTGCATAGGGAAAGATTCTTCTAAAAAGTCTTTTTTGCCTAAGAAGGCTAAGAAAGATTTTTAAAAACTCGAAAACCTACTCAAACAAACTTCGATTGAATTCATTTTTACATCATTGGAACCGGCTTGTAATTCCGTAAAGCCTAAACGTTAAATCATAAACAATAAACCCTAATAATAAAACCAAAATTATAAAAACAAACCCTAAACCTAAAGATAAAACTAAAAGCTAAAAAAATGCCCTAAATTTCAAACTCTAAAACTAGTTGTTAAAGTTAAAACAAAAAAAAAAAACAAATATTGTAGGGTTCGATGAAACGGTTCAAATGTCATCGAAATGGGTTCAATCGGAGTTCGTTTGGGTCGGTTTTAGAGATTTTAAAAATCCTTTTTAACCTTTTTAGACAAGATAGACTTTTTATTTAATATTTGCCCATAGTCTACATTCAGTGGCGAAGTATAGTGAGGGCTGGGGGGGGGGGGCGACCGCCCCCCCTATTTTTTCGTTCAGTGGTGTACATTTCCTGATTTGTAGTGCAAAATTTTTAAAAATTTTTATTTCGCCCCCCCCCCCCCCCCGGAAAAAAAAATATACCCTATATTCGCCCCCCCTACGCTTGGGGTCAAGCTCCGCCACTGTCTATATTTATGTTTCATATTTAAAGATGAAGTAGATAAAGGTATATCGTAACAAAATTATTTGTATGGACGTGAAGATGGATATGGTGGTCGATTAACTACTTGTCGATGCAAATTTCGGAATTTGTATGATTTTAGTAGAATACATACAATTTCTTTCTTGGGTTTTTGCCTTGAAACAGGTTTTTAAAGACAATGCAAACCATAACCTCTAATGATATGATGTAGTGATTTGAGCAGAAGAAGGACAATCTTGAAGTCTCAAGTTTAATATCTAATAAGACCAATTTTCCGTGGATGCAACCATAGTTGCAAAAGTCGTTAGGCGGTCCTAGGTCGGAACAGATCCTTGGAGCGAGTAATCGGAGAGTACTCGGCCATAGGCAGGAATACTCGGGTAATACTCAGGAAGTAGTCGACCTCGGAACAACTCCTTGAAGCGAGTACTCGGAGAGTACTCCACCTTGGAGGCCGACTTTTACAACAGTCATGCAACCGACATTATTTCTTGCTTGCACGCTTTACCTGTTTCCCTGATTAGTCGGTTATTGGAGGACCCCAAGGGTTTATCATGTAAGTATCTTTCCACGGTTATCTTAAAGAAAACGCTAAACTTTGATACGTTAGATTAGTCTATTTTCAAATCGCTTATTGTTCAAACCAATTTCTTATGATATATAGTGGAATTACGGGTGTTTATCATTTTTTGGGTCATTTTTTTTTTCCTAAATAGGTTGATTTGAATTTACACAAACGACGCAATTTTTTAAAACAGGTTACTAAATCTACATCCCCTGTTACGAAAAGTTAATTTTTTAACCTTCTAGGCTTTTTTTATATATATTTTTATGCATATCACTTGAAATCGTACCTCTCGATTTTTTATTTAAAACTTTACTTCGTCTTGTTTGATCGTAAGATAATACATAATTATACTTTTAATAAACGATCACATGTATATAATTCGATGATATCTTTGATGAATTTAATTTATTATTAATATATCTATATAATTATTAATATATCTATATAATTGTTTTATGATTAATTTGGTGATCTGTATTGATTTTTTATGGTTGTATTATGGGAAAAACAGCAGGAGCACATGGTTTGATGATATGATAATAACAACAAATACTCAACCTGCACATAATACGTTTTCTGTTGATACCTTATAAAATAATGGAGACAGATTCTATCACAATGAGATTTTTGTAATCTAAAACTAAGGGGCGTTAGCCAAACAATGTAATAAATATATGTAGTTCCAAACAATGTAATAAATATGTGCAGTTTAGATTTATTTTTTTAACAGTGTTTATTTAACATCATTACTCAAGTTTGAGCTTTTCTGTTAAATGTTTAAAAAAAAAAAAAAAAAAAAAACCGAATCGTATCCAAACTCGAAAACCGATTTGAATTGTAATTTGGGCTGCTCGAGCCAGATATATGCAAACCCGAAATATGTTTGTGGAAAATCGGGTCAGATTCGAACATAAGGCTTTTTTAATTTGGGCTTTTCGGATATCCGATTAACTCGATTCAAGAATCATAAACTAATAAAATATGCACATTGGACCAGCCCAACCCAACTGTCCCAGCCTATATTCATGTTTATTCAAGTTGTTAAAGATTTATTTAAAATCCAAACTGAATCCTTATTCAAGTTATTCGAGTTGGATGAGACTCAACCCAATTCAAGTTGGGTCGGGTTTCGGGTGGAGACGAAAAAAGTTTCAAATCCGAGTATCCTCGTAAACTAATGCGATGAACACCCCTATTTTCTGTGGCATTTCAAGTGTCTTAATTGTTTAATGTCTTAGGTCATACTTACCTAATACCATCTCAAGAAAAAAGTTATAGGAAAACTTTTGTCCTGCCATGAACATGAATTTGAACCTAATAACTATAGATCAAAAGCCAAGGGGTGCCAATTGATCCGTAAACTTGCTGGCTTTTAAATTTATTAAATGGTGGACATCAATTTATAAAAATGGTTATTTAATATGTAATAATTTTATTTAAATTATATTTAACATAGAAAATTATATATAAATCTATATTTTTAGATAACCCTAAAATAAAGAAATTGTTGTGTTTTCATTGATCTCTATATTCAATCCGACAAAAATATTTAAAATTATTTATTTATTCAATTGACTTTTTTTATTTGCATTATTTGTCTATGATAGCTAACACTAAGGCCATGTTTGGGATTTCAAAAAGCCAATAAGTTAATAAGTTGTTTGTCAAACCTAAAAGGACTTTTGAAAATGACTTTTTTTTTGTAAAAAGGTGATAAGTTGTTTTTCAAAAGCTAAAATTTCTAGCTTTTCAAAATGACTTATGACTTATTGACATAAAATGACAAATTTACCCCACTTTTTACCCTTTACCCAATAACATTAAATATTGTCAATAAAAAAAATGTCCTTTTTGGTCATTTTGAAAAAGCTAATTCAAACACATTTTTAAAAACATCATTTCAAAAAGTTATAAGTTAATAAGCACTTTTGATAAAAAGTCTTTTTGAAGTAAAATAAGCAATCCCAAACATGGCCTAAGTAAGTTTTGATAATCAAAGCCAAAGTTATCAAATGATATATTATGTATGATATTAAGGCGGGTTATGAATTCAAAAGCATATTTTTGGCTTTTCACTGTTTATTTGTCCAATAGTAACTACATTTTATATCTTTAGGCTGAATTTTATATTACTTTCATCCATAAAAAAAATACTTAAGTTTTAATAAGGACAAGTAACATAGCTTTGAATAGGAAACAAATGAATCTATATGATCTCAATTTTTTGTAGATTTGTTGATCAAAACTACGGGACAATTACTTAAAAAGTACATTATGTGCTACCTATTTTTTATTAGGTTTAGATAGAGACCAAAGATATTAAGTGATCGATCCGACAGAACAAAGATAACATACCTTTTTAAATATTTTGAAATTTACTCAATAACTTTAAATATATAAAAAAAACAACCTATGTGTTTTTAGTTTTTCGCACAAGTATATTTAAACAATTTTGTATGCATTTAAATTCGTTCTATGTTAAATTTTAATATAATTATAAAAACTTCTTTTGAAATAACTTTAAATTGATACCTATAGTTATTTTGTTTACATGTACTTTTACTTTTACCAGGGTTGTTTAACTAATGAAACTCAAGCTAGACTCATTTAACTTATTCAAGCTCAAGCTCGACTCATTTAAATTATTGCATCCTTGTTTGCTACGTTAAGTGATTTAAATGAAAAAGTGCCCGTCTTTTCTTATTTCTATTTTAAAAAATATAATTTAAATAGCATATGAATTTCGGAAATATCTCAGCTAAATTTCTATTCAATATTTTCTAATTACAAAACAGAGACATGATTTCACTTTTGAATCTGGTGAATATGAAGATAACATCATGGCGTGACCAAATGTCAACAATCAAGTCGTAGTGGTTTGACTTTAAGGTTTCTTTGACAATACGACGAAAACCGTCACTTATGGGTTGACACCTAGCAAATTGTGGAGCCATAAAGTGATCAAGAATCAATCTTAAACAGAATTAACATTATGGAGGAATAATTTTGATATTTATACACTAAAATAATTGTCAATTTTTTATATCAATTACATATAAAAAGAATATGCTATAGAAAAACTTTTAATCATAGGTGGCTCTATAGTGAATTTGTCTGAAGTTGAGGCTTCGGGCCATAAAAAATACAAGACTTTCAGACTTTAATTTTTCAATTTTTTACGTTAAGTTTTTGCTATATTTATCGGTAAAATTAAATAAGATGTCTTGAGCTAGGTTAGGTTTTCTTCTGGACGGGTGGGTCAGTTGGTCAGGTCACCACGCTCGGTTATTCGGACGGAAGGTTGATCTATTTGCCAGGGTGATCTATTTGCCAAGGTAATCCCGGATGACCGGACGTTTGCTGTTAAAAAAATTAACTTGTATAGATCCTACCCAATACAATCTACAACAAAAAACCAATTACAATGCAACTGCCATTCAAAATTTATTATGTCACAAGTTAGAACGACTCAACGTCCGTTCTTTTGCTCATGATTAATCTATAATGTTTAAAAAATCATGTATTCCACAAAAACAACTATTTTCCAACCTGGTTTGAATCTAAAATTGATTCCTAATTGTTTGTATTGGTCCAATTCGGTGTGACTCAACAATTCCTTATTTAATGTGTGTCAGCCGTCAGGTATATGCAATTTGTTAAGTGTTAATTGTTATCATAAAATGATTAAATGACTCGGGTTAATTCACATATTAAAATAGTATGTGATATTATAGTAGGCCAACAGCCTGCCTTTTGATCTACTCACTTGTTTAGGTTAACAAGGAAAATGAGTGTCAAATATATGTCGTGTGGCTTCCTTATCATCATCAAAAACTTGATAGCACACTTATGTGTTCATTATTTATTTTTTTTCTAAATTATTTTTTTATGTTTAATTGTTTAGTTAACTTTATTTTTGGAATCATGAACTAAAGGAATCACATAAATAAATAAGTTTGTGAGATGATCTTAAGCATTATGGAGATTTGTTTGACTCTCCGTGTTCTAAAGATTTGTATATAATGTTGTATTTATTATGTTAACATTTGCAAGCACATAGAGATCAGAAATTAATAATTGACACCACAATTATTGTCTAAGTACATAACAACATCCCATGTAGCACTATTGTAGATGTACATATGGTGTTTTTCCATTGAGATAGTAATATTTTTTTTAAGAATATATGTTAATACTTATTTATGTAGTAAATTGCTGAGATAATCCTTATAATTTGTTGCATTTTGCTCTTTGTATCTAAATTTTATAAATTAAACATATGATATCAAACTTTAAACATTTGTAACAAGTTTGAGAAAAAAGTATCAAACATTTAAGATGAAACATGTAATTTCTTATAATAAAATTTGTAAGTGATTTGTAAATTGTAAACTAACCCCTTCTGTTCAGTGTTCACACATAGATTTGGTATATTTTGCATGCATATTAGATTTGGTATATAAACAGTTATAAGTCTATAGTCTCTTACCAATGAGGAAGTGTCTCAGCGATGCCCTGAGATTCTTCCAAATGGGAGGTCTCGGGTTCAAAACTCTCCCGTAGCGAAAAAGGGGTCTGTGAGGGGTCAGAGGTTTTCATGTAAGGTTCTCCTAGGGTAGCTGTGGGGGTTCATAAGAGATTCAGGTAACTAGACCTTGATGACATTACCTGTAAACAGTAGGCTCACACGATTGAGACATTCGCCGTTAAAAAAAAAAAGTCTATAGTCTCTTCACCTACTAAAAACCCGATATTTATTTTCATCAAATTGAGAGTTGTGCTTAAAGTCCTGAGCAATAAACGGATTTTAAGAATATATCTAACGGTTAAAATAAATAAAGATAAGAGGGAATTGTTATGGGGAAGGCTGCTTAAGATCAGTGCTAAATTGCTAAGTTTAGTAGGTCACGTGCAATGAACATGGTGGGAGTAACATGTCATGTGCACATGAACTCTAGACCCAATGCTGTCTTTTTAATTTTCTCATAATGTTAGCAGCTTTACATCTTTATTATTTTTTGTTTCACCACCAACAATATTTATCCTTTTAACTCCAAATAGTGAAAATTCAATTAATATCAATTAAACCAAGGAAATATAATTTAGATCATAACTTTTTGTGAGGTACGTACGATGTAAACATATGTTATCTTTATTCTTGATAAAATATTGGATCATGAAAATTGTATGATATTTCTAATTACGCTCTACTCTACTCTATTTTACTCAACTACATTAAATATAATTATATAGACTTTGATTAAAAAACACCAATAAAACTTGTCTAATTTCTCTAAAAAAATTCAAGAAAAGTAAATAAAGATTCTCCATCTACATAATAATTAATTCACATTTATTGTTTGTATCTTTTGTTTTACCTATAAATAAATAAAAAAATATTTAATTAAAATAATAAACAAATTCTATTCATAAAAAAAATAAATCAAAACTCAATTTGAAACTAAAACAAAGAAATCAAATTAATAAATATTAAATCAAAATATGCATAAACAAATTTCATATATCAAAAAAATATTTTAAAGTACTATTTTATCTTTTTATAAAAATTCACAATAAATTTTTAAACTAAATTCTGAAAAATATATTTAAAAAATAATAATAAATTAATCTAAAAATAACGAAACTAAATTCTTAAAGCAACGAAACTCATTCGATTAAAAATTTAACACACACACATATATGTATATAATGTGATTTATATAAAAACTAGTGTATAGCATTGTGTTACATAATTTTTTTATAGTTTGAATATAAATAATATTCACACAATATAATGTTTAAATGATAATTATAAAATATTATATTAAGGTTTTATACTTGTGTAATATTTAATAAATAATTAAAAGGTTTTAATAAATAATGGTATTACTTAATGAAAGAGAGTGTTAATTAATGAATAAGTTAATCTATATTTAATGCTTGTAGAATATGATGATACAGAGTATGTGTAAATAATAACACTCAAATTTTATATATATACAACACTTTTTTAAAGGCGTTTGATCAACCATCATTAGCCGAGTTCAAGCCTCATATGACGAGATTTCAATCATTCCAATTGTATGACATTTTTATGTTAAATTCAAACTTGATACCACTTCAAAAGAAAACAACAAGGGAAACATCTCATCCTACCACAAATTAAATACCACGATCTCTTATTGGTACTTGGATGAATTGATTTGCATTATTGGTAAAAGTTAAGGGTGTTGAATATACATCTTGAAAACTTACTGAGTGTCGGCATATATAATTCAGGCTTATATAAAACTCATCTTTTTTTTAACAACAACAACCGAGCGTAACGTCATATCATATGCACCACGCTAGCAGGCCTCGGAAGACCCCTTCCTCAAGGGAGCGATAGCCCGTTTTACCGGGCGCCACCCTCGGAAGAGCTGCACCTGATGCGCATAAACAAGCTTATTTTTGCTGTAAAAACTGCGTCCCGCGTCGTTCGGAACCTGAGATTAAGCTCAAGAATCCTCCACTCACCTGGTATCCACTAAAGTGCCTCAAGTGGGAGTAGAATCCTTGACCTCCACATTAAAAGATGAGTTTTCTACCATTAGGACAACTTATCTTGATATATAAAACTCATCAAAACAATGAATAAATAAGCAGAGTATAACACTGTATCCAAAATCTCATAAAACATTATATATTAAAGGTATTAAAACAAAAAAGATTCTACATGTAACTATAAAAATATATAATACATTATATACTACTCTACTTAGTTTAAAAAAAATATTTATATCTAAATATATATAAAAATAAGCATTTTACAATTGTATATTTGAGATTTTATAGTTTTATATTTTAAAATTTATAAAAAATATTCTAAAAACTAATTACATATTTTTGAAATCAAAATAAAATTCAACCGGCTGAAAAGAAAATGTAACAAAAAAAAAAGGTAACTTGGGTTCGAACTCCCACCTCCGAGAAAATGGTACCGGACCAAAGGCTTTGCCGCTTTTGTCATTCTTTTTTTTTTATATATACTTTTTTAAACAGTCATAATATCATACTTTTATACTACACCTAATATTTCTCACTTGTTTGGATTTTAACTCAAGACCTTCTTTATTTAAATGGGAAACAAATTTTAAAAATAACCTATACATAGGCCTGTAAACGAACCGAACGAACACGAACACAGGCATGTTCGTGTTCGTTCATTTAAACTTAACCGAACACGAACACATTAACGAACATGAATTTTGTGTTCGTGTTCGTTTATTAACAAAATGAATATGTTCGTGTTCGTTTGTGTTCGTTCATTAATAAATTAAACGTACTATTCATGAACATAAACGAACACAAACGAACTAAAATAAACGAACAAACTTAAATGGACATTTTTTTTAATACCATTGAACAATCATAAACGAACATGAACACTATTGAACAAACATAAACGAACACAATTGAACAAGTATAAACGAGCACAAACGACTAGTCTCTTAAATGTAAATACATATCATTTGTAAATTAGTTAGTTAACCGAATAAAAACTAACATTACATAGTTAACGAACATAAACGAACACTAACGAACACAAATAAACGAACGTAAATAAACGAACATAACCGAACTGTTCATGAACATAAATAAACGAACACAAGGTGTGTTCATGTTCGTTCATTTAATTAAACGAACACAAAATTTATGTTCGTGTTCGTTCATTTATTAAAGACAAAATTACAAATTTGAACCTTTATGTTTCTAACAAATAACAAATATCAACCTTTAACTATATTAATTACGTTAAACAACCTTTAAGTATTTAAATTGTTTCAACTTTCAACCTTTACATTAACCCTGGTTAGATTTACTAGTTAAATCTAGTCATGTGCAAAACATGTGATGGGTACTTTAGGTATTTTGATCTTTTGTTATTTTTAAACCTAAAACTTCACGTATCATCGTATCTTATTCAAGAATTTTCTCCAAATGGGAGTGTTCGAAAATTAGGGCTAAAACCCACCCAGAAGCAGAGGTGGCCAATGTACCCGGAACCGGTCGTACCCGAACCGGTTGGTACGGGTGGTTCCTGATTTTCAGAGAAACTGGAACTGGAACCGGAAAACCCGGAACCAGTTCCACCCTCAAACCGGGCAAACCCGAACCGGAACCGGCAAAAAACCGGTCAGAACCCGGAACCGTTTGGAACCGGAACCGGTTCCAAAAACAACCCGGTTTGGCCACCTCTACCCAAAAGTTCACGTGGTTCATCCGTCTTCGGTTAGTGTTCACCCAGAAGTTCACGTAATTAATTTGTTAGAAACATAAAGGTTGAAATACTTAAGACGGAGGAACCACGTGAACTTCTGGGTGGGTTTTAGCCCTAATTTTCGAACACCTCTGTTTGGAGTAAATTATTGAATAAGATACGATAACACGTGAATAGTGGGTTTTATGTTTAAAAATAACAAAAGATCAAAATACATATAATACCCATCACATGTTTTGCACATGACTAGATTTAAGTAGTAAATCTAACCAGGGTTAATGTAAAGGTTGAAAATTGAAACAACTTAAATACTTAAAGGTTGTTTAGCGTAGTTAATATGGTTAAATGTTCATATTTGTTATTTACTACAAACATAGATGTTCAAGTATGTAATTTTGTCTTTATTAAATAAACGAACATAAACAAACTTCTTACCGAACAGTTCATGAACTGTTCGGTTCGTTTACAGGCCTACCTATACAACATATATAAAGGCCTCGGACACTTTTTTTTTAGTATTTTCAAATAGTTATAAACTCACGAGTAAAAATGTAATATCTGTAGGAACACCATTCACAAAATAAACAAATACTTTTATTATTCAATTACTCGAATTACAATTCAGAGAAATACAAAATCTAAAATAAAGTAATACAAGAAATATAAAAATGCTAAAATTGAAATTACAAGAAGAAATATAAAACAAGATGAAACAAATTGAAATGAATTCGGTGGCTGAGGATTTCTGTTCAACAGAAGTTCCTTAAAACAGATTTCGGGCCACCCAGCTGAACCCGACTGTTTCCCAGGGTGCAACAGCCGAAGCAGTGTGTACTGCCGGAATTAACTGAAAACCCGAAACTTCACCTGAAACAAGAGTGTTTCACACGAGAACCGATCGTTGTAGGTTGTTGAGAATTCAACAAAGCAAATGATTGTGTTTGGAACCTTTGGAGCTTATGTGTATATATCTCAAGTGGTGTAGTGATCTCAAATTCTAGCAACTTCAACAAGAGGCCAAATGCCTCTATTTATACTTGTAGTCTTGGCATTTCAAAGGTTGCCATTATGCCCACTAACTAGCATATTCATGGCCAATTGCCCACTAACAAACACCATATTCATGACAAATGAATTGGTATATGAAAGGTTTCTATTTCTTTTTCCTTTTTCTTTTCACACAAAATTTCAACAATATCTATGGTTGGTTCTTTTTTCTTTTCCTAACACGTAAACTAAAGGTCATAAAATTGTATTGATTGCCACTAATGACGGGTGGACTATAAATCATCCACGCATAGAATAAATATGACGGTGCTTTCTAGAAAACAAAAATACTTTGTACATAATAAACACCATCATTAAATATATAACTTTTTTTTTGAACGGTAATAATATTTTACTTAAATAGATTAAACATTAGCATGTGTCTTTTTATTCTCACACACCTCTCATAATACACATCTTCTATATGTTTCGTATATGCCTATAAGAGACATATAATGAGACAATCATCTTTTGTCAGAATTTCTCAGTTTCAAAGATTAGATTCCTATACGTTTCGCATACGTTTATACGAAACGTGTAAGATTGGTGAAGTGTGAATATAAAAAAGTTTGATATATAAATAACAAAGCCCTTTTTTATTCTCATAGGTCTTTTTCTTTTCTTTTTTTTTTTGGTATAAAAACCTAGTGAGACCATCAAAATTAAGGTAATCAAATGAATTAGGTAAATCATAGGTTGCAATGTTGCATCATGTAAGTCATTTTTAAAAAGGTTATAACAACATAAGAATTTAAATCTAAAATCTCAGCTAGAGAAAAATTAAATGCTTAACATAATGCCACCCTTTAAAAAGCTATTTTTTGCTTCTTTTCTTTTTTTTAATATGAAAACCGTGTTTATGTCATTGTTTGCGCTTTCTTTCTTTCTTTTCTTTTTCTTTTTTTTTTCCCTCTATCTCTTTTTAACAACATTAGATTTGCTCGTTTACATAGTGATTAATAGAAAAAAATACATAATTTTATAAATTATATTTAGATTTAATTACAGTTTTTCTTCTTGTGATTTGATCAAATCTTCATGTTTAACTTCAAACCTTTTGTTTTTTCTTTCAGTAATGGTTTAGTGATTTTAAAACTGATAAAATAAAAATGTTATGGGTTGAGGAATGAGTTGAGTTGTTTTGGATAAAAATCATAATTTTATTGAATTAGAGTAAAAATGTTGAGAGATGAGGTTGTGGTTTGTGTATTCTTCGCATTTACTACTAAGATAAATAAAATATTGTGACAATGTGATAGATTTTTATAATAATTATTTTTTTGGCATGCATAAAAAATACCTATATATGGTTATAAAAAAGGTTGTTAGAGCGAGTCAATTTGATTCTTTAACGTTACTTATACAACTTGTATATAAACATAATTCACTAACAATCAAATCAATCACCTCAATATCATTTTATCCTATCGGTTCTTCCTACGGTTCTTGTAAACTTTCCATATCTTGAGGAATTAGAACAAGAGGAAGAACCATATCTTGAGGAACTAGAATAAAATCCGTATAGGTTTACTTGAGTGTGTGTAAGGTTTCAAACAAATCATCCAACCTTCAACAAATTCCTGAAAAACTTGACATAATATTTATACAAGTTCTCAATCATAATATAGCAACGCTACCATAATATATAACTCTTATACAATTATACAAACCATAATACTTATACGTTTGTACAAATAGTATAAAGTAAGTTCTGGATTTAAATTCAAATAAAAGAATACTTATTTAGAGTAATTTAATATAAATCATAAGTAAGTTAAAAAATTTTGTTTGCGACAATGACTCAACTAGTGATCTCTCATGCCGTTCAAAAAAAACCAGTGATCTACTGATCTCTCTTGTATAAAAAAATATAAAAAATTAATAATAATAGGGGAAAAAAAACAGAAAGGGTATATCAAAAAGGGGCAGGTTATTTGGACACCCCCTATGGATTATTTGACACCACCTAGGCCTTTACGGGTCGTATGACCCTTTACGGGTCGTATAGGTGTCAGATTTTGTCAGAGTTTGTCAGAAAAATGTTTGACGGTTGAAAGTACATACGGGCCGTATGGCCCAATACGGCCCGTATAGGGATAAACTTATTTTTTTTATATCAGAATTTTATTGCTATTTTTGGACCCTCAACTTATATATTTTAAGTTTTTAAGGCAAAAATAGACTTAATTGATTATGTCGTTGGAACTTGGAACTGATCTAGGCCTAGTTCTGTACAGTTCATGGTCTGACACTGTACAGATTCCAAACACTTTTCTGTATTTGATGTGTAATACACTGCAAAAGGTGATTTGATGGGTAATAAGGGGAAGCATTAATGACTATGGACCTGCAAAAGATGATTTGATGTGTATTGTATATTCAAATCTTACACATGTCTTATTGTTTTATTTATTTGTTTTTTAAATAAATAAAGTAATTATATCCCAACTTAAATAGCATCGGGCCGTATGGGGTGTATGCACAACCCCTCAAAACTCTCTTCTCCTCTTCTTGTCTACGAAACTAGAGATATGAAAACTTCAAAATAAAGAACCATACGGGCCGTATGGCTCTATACGGGCCGTATGGGGTGTGTCAGACCTGCGTCAGACCTATGATTTGACGTGTCAGCTTTTGTCAGAATATTCTTTTCAATACGACCCGTAAAGCCCAATACGGGCCGTATTGACGGGTGTCCAGTTATCCACCTGGGCGTCTCCCTAACAGGCCCCATCAAAAATAGGTTTTCTGAATATAGCTGTCTGGCCTCCTATAAGCTACTTGATTAAATATTGTTCTTTTTCTCTGCAGCTTTTTTTTTAACGGCAATTTGGATCACTGACGGGTCATAAACCCACCCGATCATATCCACACCTAATAGGAGGAAACCCACCATATGACATATGTGAGAGAAAACCCCCTAGCCCAGCATGAAACCCCTAATTTGTCCAGCCAGGACTTGAACCCGTGACATTCCCAATATTAAAGTCACATGGTACCTTTCCTCAACCACTATCTCTGCAGCTACCATCATGATCCCCCCAATAACATATTCACACACACGTATATAAATATATACACCATCCCCGCCTCTATTTATCCACACCCCACTTCTTCTTTGGTTTCATCACTTAAATCTTTAAATCTCCAATCTTTATAAGTTCAATTTATTACAGTAAAACAACAACAATGCGTCGAAATCAGGCATGGGGAGGAAGCCATCTGGTCTGGATGTGTCTCTGCGTGTTAGCAATGGCGGGTTTGGCCATAGCAGCAGCTCCAAGAAAACCGATAGCCGTGCCGTTCGGTCGGAACTACGTGCCCACATGGGCTTTCGACCACATCAAATACTTCAACGGTGGATCAGAGATCCAGTTGCTTTTAGATAAATACACCGGCACCGGTTTCCAATCGAAGGGATCTTACCTCTTTGGCCATTTCAGCATGCAGATAAAGATGGTTCCCGGAGATTCTGCCGGCACCGTCACCGCTTTCTATGTATATAGGCTCTCATACCCTCTTCCTATCTTGATTTCTTGCTAAAATGATACTTGTTATGTAATGTTTTAATTGAAATTACAGCTATCGTCCCAAAACTCCGAGCACGATGAGATAGATTTCGAGTTCTTGGGGAATAGAACAGGACAACCGTACATCTTACAGACCAACGTTTTCACCGGCGGCAAGGGAGACCGAGAGCAAAGAATCTATCTCTGGTTTGACCCTACCAAAGCCTACCACTCCTACTCTGTTCTCTGGAACATGTATCAGATTGTGTAAGTTTTCTGTAAATCATAAAGACCCAAAATGACACCAATATAAAACCATGAGTACCAATGTAAAGAAATTTAAACTTTTGCAGTGAAATGGCAAAAGGGAAGAAGCGAGGACGAAAATAACACTCTGCTCTAAAAAATATATAAAAATAGATTTTGTTTGAATTTGTAAATGTAAATTTAAGAAGTTCAATAAATAAAAGGGATAATTTAATAAACCAACTTTTTATTTTGTTTCAATCAATTCATTCAAACTTTTTTTTGTCTCAGTTAAGTCATTCAAATTATTTTGTTTTTCTAATCCTATGTTTTTAACCTAAATAGTATTTAATATATGTTGATATAAGTTTGATTGAATAATTATTTTTAAAAAATGACTGACTTGAATAAGTAATTATTAATTATTAATTTTTTGTTCTTTCTTAGATATTGATTAAAATTAATAATTAATGATTCAAGTCATTATTTTTAAATATATATATATATATATATATATATATTCAAACTTAAATCAATATGCATTACCTGCTATTTAAGTTAAAACATAGTATTTAAACATAAAAATAACTTGAATAACTTAATTAGAACAAAATAAAACGTTTTAGTTACTTAATTGTAACAAAACAAAATGAAAAGTTTGTTACATTTATACGAAATGAAAAGTTTGTTACATTTATACGAAGTTTTCCTGAATAATAAAGTAGCATATAAATCAGTAGAAAAAAGTTCAAATCTTGTTTGACCCCTGTGATTCTTCGGTCGATCAAGAGGCATAATCGGTTATCGAATCCGACTTGCTGGTCGGCTGCCGGTGTAAATCCGATCATTGTTTGCGACAATTGTTAATTTTGAACGGCAGTTAAACTAACCCAACGTGCTATCTTCAGTTTCCTGGCGAGTGATAGCCAAGATCGGATTACTCCAATCTCCGGTGTGGGTTAGTGTGCCCCCAGATGCACGGGAACCGGATTGAATCCGTAAACCCTCGCCCCCTCGCCCCCCATTAGGTTCGAACCCGGGATAAAGGTCAGATTCGTTCCATCACCTGGATATACATTAAATGTGTCCAGAGAGGATCGAACCCCTGACCTTCCATTTGGAAGGCAGGATCCTTACCACTTGAGCTACATTTGCTGGATTGCGACAATTGTTAATATTATGAAATACGCAGGTTTTTTGTAGACAATATTCCAATCAGAGTGTTCAAGAACTGTAAAGATCTGGGGGTTAGGTTCCCATTCAACCAACCGATGAAGATCTACTCGAGTCTATGGAACGCCGATGATTGGGCGACCAGAGGTGGTTTGGAGAAGACTGATTGGTCAAAAGCACCGTTTGTGGCTAGCTACAAGAACTTCCACGTGGACGGCTGTGAGTCGTCGGTGAATGCGAAATATTGTGCAACCCAAGGCAAACGGTGGTGGGACCAGAAGGAATTTCAAGATCTTGATGCTTATCAGTGGCGTCGTCTCCGGTGGGTCCGTAAGAAGTTCACTATTTACAACTACTGCACTGATCGGAGAAGGTTTCCGACGATGGCGCCGGAGTGTAAGAGAGACCGTGACGTTTAATTTAATATTGGATTGCCATTTAATTTGCATCTTTTATTTTTATAATACATTGTTATAAAATACGGATCAGACTTTTTATGATGTACTGCTCTATATGATTCCTCGTTTCGAATATTGGATTTTTTTTTATTTCTCCCATGTTTATTCAATTATTTCTCCACTTTATTTTTCAATTTTTCATTTTGTAATAATGCGTATCTATATATATACTAATAAATAAAAATAATTTTGACCACTTGTCACAATTCTAGACCACTTATATTTTGGTTTTCCCGCTTCTCTCTCTTATTTAATTCTCTGTTTAATATGTAGTTAGGAATTAAGAATTAAGGATAATGAATTATAATATATTTTGGTTTTCCCGCTTCTCTCTCTTATTTAATTCTCTGTTTAATATGTAGTTAGGAATTAAGAATTAAGGATAATGAATTATTATATATATATATATATATATATATATAGGGTAAGGTTCCCCTAAAAAGTATATTTTGCCTAAGAAGGCTAAGAAGGATTTTAAAAACTCGAAAACCGACTCAAACAAACCCCGCTTGAATTCATTTTTGCATCATTGGAACCGGCTTGTCGAACCCTAAAACCCAAACATTAAATCATGAACAATAAACCCTAATACTAAATCAAAACTTTAAAAACAAATCTTTAACATAAAGATACAACTTAAAAGCTAAAAACCAAGCCCTAAAACCTAAAATCTAAATCTAGTTGTTAAAACGAAAACTTAAAATCTAATATTGTGGGGTTCGATGAGACGGTTCTAATGCCATTGAAATGAGTTCAATCGCAGTTCGTTTGGGTCGGTTTTGGAGATTTTAAAAATCTTTCTTAGCCTTCTTAGGCAAAATATATTTTTTATTTGATCTTTCCCCTATATATATATATATATATATATATATAAATTAATATATAATAAATTAATTACATTAAAAATGAAATTAATTATGAAGTTTTTAAGTAAAATTATTTTTTATTTAACAACTTTTATTTAGTTCTTTAAATATAATCGAATTCAAATGATATTTCTTAAAATATTTACAAAAAAAGACAATAATGTTACTAATTGTTTTTTATAATTGCTTTTAAAATTTTTCAAACATTTAACATGATTGGATGATTTTAATGATAAAAATATATTATATTGAAATGTAAAAAGTAAGTAATTTTTAAAAATCCAAGTTATATATATTAATAAAAAGTTTAGTTAAAGTTAATTTAAGTGTGTTAAAAGGAGAATAAATATACTTTAATTAAATTATTTATGAATTACATTACATAAAAATATCAAAACATCGTTGAAAAAATTTTAAAATAAAAACATAATTTTATAATTATTACATCAAATATTTTAAACATATTTTGATGACTTTATGCATTAACAAATTATATTATATTATATTCAACCTATGTAATAATGAGTTTAGTAAAATTTTGCAATATACATGTCTTTTAATTACATAACTTTTTGTCAATAGATATGTGTATATCTTTAAAAAAAAGTTGCCGTCTCTCTCCTATTAAATGCATTCATATTAAATAATAATATTAAATATTAAATATACTTTTATACATTTTTAAATTAAAAAAGATTTTTAAAGTATTAAAAATATATTAATTTTAAGATAGCACATAGTTTTAGTATCCAAATTATTATTAAATCTAAAATATTCAATAATTGTTTTTTAAAACGAAATATTCAAAAAAACAAACTTTAATAAACTTAGTGTTTAAATAAATAATATTATTATTTTATTACTTATGTATTAAACTATATAAACCATTAATCATATTGTTATTGGCTATTTATTATTTTTTTTATTTAATCTGTATAATACACGGGGTATTGACCTAGTTAAATATTAAATAAAATAATTTTTGATTTAGAGAAAAGTTTTTTTTTTTAAATTGGAACTAACACTCGTTGCAATAAATAATCAGTTTTAGAGTATTGCTAACTATTTAGATTGTGGAATTTCATAAGAAATAATCACGTTTCAAAGACAAAATCAAACAATCTTCTAATCTCACTATTTGTGGAAATAGAATCTCATTATTAATTAATTTGAGTGTTGAGCGGCGAAATTGATCCATGTGATTTCATCAGTTTTAAAGTAGTATATTCGGAAAAGAATAAATCTATTCTATTAACACTAATATATAAAGATTTTGTGGGTCTCGTGTCACAAAATTATAGCATTCTTACAATAATTTTCCTGTTTTTCTGAAATTGTTAAATATACATCGTTGTTAAATACTAATTATATTATTTAAACCTTTTTCAATTAAAAAAGTTCATAATATATAAAAAATATCTTAATATTAAAATATACAAATAACAATATTAAATATTAATTGTATTATTTAAACCTTTTCTAATTAAAAACATTCTTAATATAATTAAAAATGTTTTAATATTAAAAAGAATATTAAGAATATTAACATCCTATATTTTTGTAAAAAATATCATTTTTTTTAAAAAAATTTTAAATGAAAAGTTTAAAAAGCTTTGAAAAAATAATTGTTGAATATTTATTTGTTTAATTAACACGTATAATACACGTGTACTTACCTAGTTATTATTATATATTAGATATAAGCTAGTTTTAAGATTTTTTTTTTTTTTTACAATTTTATACCACAAGGTTTTTGGTTGTTTTAACAAACAAAATGGGATTGAATGCCAACATCTTTGAAACTTTTCATCCCTTTTCTTTTTCCTTTCAGACATCATGTTACTTTTTTTTTGTTCACATCTTTGCTCATCATGCTCCAAGATTTTGATGTTCTCAGCGGTTTAATTGTCTATCATACATCGCGTTCTTTACAAGTTTTTTTTTTTTTTTTGCAGAATTAAAAGAACTCTAACAAGAGGGGTCCATTTTTCTTCAAAAAATGGATTTGATATAATCCTACGAGTTTTTTTTTCTCTTTAAAAATTAGTGCCATCCATTTTTTTTTATTTTCATCAATCGTGTACAATTAAACCTTCAAGCCTCCCATGTCCAAAAATTATTGAGTTAAAATATTAAAAATACTTGAATTCATACCAACACTTTCTCTCCATGTTACTAATATTGATGATATTTTCGTTACATTTGATGACAAGAAACACACAACGAGGAATACATTATACATGTGATTAAACCACATGCTAACACAACTACTATAGATAAGAGTTGTCCCGCGATAGTGGTCTAGTGGTAAGGGGTTCGGAATCTATAATGGAGGTCTACGATTCAAAGCCCGGCACTACCCAATTTTCCCTGGGCCACGCGATTTACCTCCCTCATTGTGGCCGTGGGACAGGTCGGTGAGAGGCGCCTAATGGTGGCGTTCACCGTTTTTTTTTTATATATAAGAGTTATAAAGAGATGGGTACATTATAGATGGAGAAGGGAGCTATGCTACCTTTTTGTAGACACTCATGTAAGCTTTACTCTATCTAAACTACTACTACTACATATATAACTATAAATTTTTAAACATTTTGAATTTCCTTTTTCTACATGGACACATGAACATTGTACGCATATACTATATATAAATAAAACAACATCTAAACACATTCTAAGTTATTTCCGGAAACCTTAGAAACTTTACATTTACTAATTTGAGGTTTCTATTAACATTTCGTTTGATCATGATTCATGCAGGTTGATCATAGAGGTGTGGAAGCTAAGTATTTATTTTCTTAATAATTTTGGCAAAATTCAAAATGTAATCATTTCCATGGGTGGATCCAATTGTTTGGGTGCGGGTTCACAGGAACCCACCGTGTTTCGAAGATTTAGTAGGGTTTTTTTCTTTTTGTTTACAAAAGACGAAAAGGTAATGTGAACCGACTAATATTTTCGAGGTGAATCTTTAATGTAATTTTTACAACAATTTGCTAACTTGAATGAGATAAAGTGATCTTTGTGAGACAATTATAGATAATCAATGTTTAAATTTTATATGAAGTGTTATAATCACTTTCAAAAATTAATATTTATTCCCTTCGGAGTATCAAAATTTTGATTAGGATAATCCAAATTTTTTTGATCAGCTTTGAATTGTCTGTATGTTCTTATGTCAATTTCTCCACTGTGATATTTCATCAAGTAAAATGGTAGTTACTAAGCGGGTCAAGTTAATTCCAGTCATATAAAGTTATCAAATCTCGTATAACCCGAACCCCACAACATGACCGCCTCCAAAGGCTCTCTACCCATTGGATCTCCGCTAGGTGGCGCTACCTCTAGGACCCTGCAAGGGGTGCGACCCCATTGACTCCCGCTAAGTCTAAAGCTCAAGAATATTAAACGAGCGTGCAATCCGCACATCCGAACTCTTTAATGACGATTTTTTTTATTATTGAGTTAATATATCATATTGTTATTACGTGATTAAAATTACAAGAACTGAACCGTCAAATCGACCCAGAAATTTTTATGCATAGTTCTATCTAGTTAAGCATATGAAAACAGGAAACCCACTGAAAAAATTTCTTGAATGTGCCACGTGACCATTTCTACATCAATTTCTATCTTTTTTTTAACAGTTTGGTAATCTTTTGAGTAGCCATGTAATGAAAGTGGCATCATGGCCCAAGGGTTCATTCAATATCAAAAATACCTTATAGAGAGCATCCTTTGACTTGAAAGAAGACTAGCACTTAGAATCAAGTTTTCAAGTATATGTTTATACACTTGTATATTTTATGATTTATGAATATAGTTCCTTTGATATTCTTTACACCAAAGAGTCTCCAAGTTGGAATTGTGGAAGTGTCATTTGTTGCGGTCGGTTTCTTATGTTTGAACTGCTAAAATGTTTGCTAAAATGTTTATCAAGATGAAGAAGAATTCAACCAAAAAACTAATAATTTCTTTTGTTTTTTTCATTTCCATTTAGGTGTTTGTCCATGCTTAAAAATACGAGTGTAAACACAGGTTGTAAAATAACTTTTCAAGCTTCAAAATAGTGTTTGTTAAATTTAAGTATAAATGTATTTTGAACCAGCAAGTCACTGGCCCATACACACCCAATCAAAGATTACAAACACCACCACCCTATCAAATACATCATACATTACACTTTAAAACCAAACCAGTGTTCCTAGCATGGAGTTGACCTTGTTGAAATTTTTATTTAAAAAAAAAAAAAAAAGACAAAAAAAAAAACATAGAGCCTTAATATCTCCAACCAACTTCATTGTAGTGTTGTTTTTTTACTAGAATGTTTCTTATTTTAGGCCTTCCAATTACACCATCAAGAGATACGGATAATCACATGAACTTTTATTTCCTTTTTAACTTTTTGGCAGTAATGTTCTTGTAAAACACCACACACTCACGAATAGTATATCTGTAGATGTATATAGCCATATGGGGGTGGAATGTTACACCAGACTTATTTGCAGTGTTTTGAAAACCGGACAAGACCGGGAACCTGTGAGGTGGCTGGCCCAAATATAGCATGCGAGCCGCCCTTGAGGGAACCGACTGCCAGTAGGGCTGTAAACGAACCGAACGTTCAACGAACAGTTCGTGAACCGTTCGGCGGGAAGTTCGTTTATGTTCGTTCGTTTAATAAATGAACGAACACGAACAAGAAATTCCGTTCGTTTAGTTAAATGAACGAACATGAACAGAGGTCGCGTTCGTTCATTTGTGTTCGTGAACGTTCGGTAACATGTTCGTTTATGTTCGGTTAATTTCATTTATTGTATTTATTCGTTAAATATGATGTATATTTTTAATTTTTAGTTTAATACCATAATATTTAAGTTATTTTTAATTTAATACTATGATATTTTAATTTATATATTTGTAAATGATTATCCCCATTGCTTGAGATTAAGAATATTAATTTTTGTTATTTAAATAATATGTGTTCATTACCGTTCGTGAACAAGCTAAATTCCTTAATGAACGAACACGAACAAGAATCTTCGTTCGGTTAGCGTTCGTGAACCGTTCGTGAACAAGTTAAAAGTTAAACAAACGAACACGAACAAGGGCTCGTTCGTGTTCGTTCGGTTCGTTTACTGCCCTACCGACTGGTTCATCGGTCGGACTAGAAGCCACTTCACTGGTCTGACCAGATTTTTTTTTTATTAACTAAAACCCAAAGAATAAAACATTAAAATCATACCTTGTAATTTTTTTTAATATATTGTGATATCGATAGTGAAGTCGAATGATAAAGTTTCTAGTAACCAAAAATGTAACATCTTCAGCCATGGGTAACTTAAAGAGATTAATTATTAATTCACTAGATTATACCACGTGTGTTACACGGATTGGATATACTATATAAAATAGTTAATAATAAAAAATTATAAATTATAAAATAACATTTTAATATAAAATGTTTAAAATATGTATTAATAAGTACTTTAAATAATAAAACAATGATCCAAAACTTTATTTTTAAAAGAAATTAATTTTTAAAAATTTAATACTAAAAAATATCATTTGTTTATAAAAAAATATTCTTTAAAATCTATGTATTATAGTCTATTATATTTTTATATATTTTAGAATACATGTTTTTTAGAAGAAAAAAATTCTAATAAATACCGACTTAAAAATTATTTATTTCTTAAAAATATTAATTTTTAGAAAAAAAATCATATCTTAGAATTTTTTAAAGTGTTTAAATAATAAAACATTATTTTTAATTGATTATAAAAGTTTTTAGTATTAAAAAGATCAATAATATCATTAATATTATAATTATTGAATATGAGAGTTAATATACTTATTTAATAAAAGGGATAATTTAATGAAATGATAAGTGGCAATATTAGCATAAAATTGTAACAAGTGGCAAACAATATTTTTGTTTATTAAGATAGTAAGATGTTTGTTTGAACATTAATTATGTTTATTTAAATGTGTATACTTCTATAATTTTTTGGGAATTTTTTATATATTCCTAATGTCATCCGGTTTTTGAATCCGGTTCGAGTAAGATGTTCAGTTCAACATCTGGTCCGGTTCTGAAAACATTGCTTATTTGTTGCACATATAATCCATTCTAGACAAAGCATTCTAGGTAGGTATTTGAACCATGGCTGAAGATAATAATTAATCTCTTTAAGTTACCCATGGCTGAAGATAATACATTTCTGGTTACTAGAAACTTTATCATTCGACTTCACTATCGATATCACAATTTTGGTGCCTAGAACCTATATCTTTGGCCTTCACTGTTTATCGAATTGTAACATGGCTGCTAATTGCTTCTTTGCTACAAAGAGTATGTTAATTTTTTTTTAATGGGTAAAAATAATTCAGAAACACAAATTGTGAGACACAGAAGAATTAAAAACAAACAAGATTACTCTTCTAGTTTGCAGTAGTGTAAGAAACCGATTGACATAGAGGACGTAAACAAAACATACCAGACAAATAACGGCATTTTTTAGTTAATTTGTTAGAAATCAGGACCCAGATGAAAAAATGGAGTAATGAAGTAATGAACTACGAGCTTGAAGTTTCACACACAAACTTGAAAGAAATGACAGGCTGGTTAAGGTTTGTGCATAAATTGTCCTACGAGCCCTATACAAGTACAGTTGCTTAGCATCAAGTGCTAGCATTGACATGCTTACCAATGAGTTAACAAAGTTAAATCACAACAATCATATAAACCCCACAAAATGAAAAAAAAAAAAAAAAAATCAACAAAATGTTAATTTTCAACACCGACTCAGTGATTCACAGAGTATGGATGAAGCTGAAAAGTATGAGAAAAATCATCCTGATCAGATGCTCACAACTTAAATTAGAGGGGAAAAAATGCCCGGTAACAATGGCTGTAGTCAAAGATATTGCTAATCAACTGATCACGAGAACGTGTAGAATTTAACGTTAGCGCCTCAACAGGCCTCAGACAACCAACTGGGATGAGATACATATGTTTAGTATAACCAGATCATAAATCAAATCATAGCCACAATCAAATAAATCAGAAAGAACCGTATAGTAACAATCATGAATCCGGAGATGATATCAAAGATTCAAAACTTTAGTCTTTACAAGAACATAACCATTGTCAATAAACTAGCATTTTGTGAACCCACCAAAAAGAACATTAAAAAGCCAGCAATAGAAAACTCAACTCTTGATTTGGTTCTGATTGGACAAGACTCCATGATGAAAAACAAAACACCTTCCTTGATTAATCACCCTTCCTCCGGAAAGAACATCCTTCAGTGAGTCTCGCACGACCACCAGTCGGCTGGCACAACACAGTTTGACAGTTTCCACATACCACCACTGTTTGAGAGTGGCTAAATACAGTTGTTCTGATTACACAAACAACAAAATAAAGATAAATTTAAGTTTCATTTTTTAAGCATATTGAATCTTATTCATCTAAAGCATTTTCTACTAACTACATAACCTAATAATTTGGCCAACAAAACTCGTAACTTCCACTTTTGGTGTAAAATACAATTCCACAAGCACAATCATCATAAATTTACACTTGATTTCACTTTCAAGAAAGCTATATATCTGTGTTTTGCTCATATATATCATAGTGTGCAAAACAGAGTTAAAATAAAGTGCAAACATATAATGATTACTTTAGTGAGATTACCACAGGCTACAAAAGAAATGGTTATCAGTGTCATACGTTAAATTGTAATCCTAATCAACAGGTGTTAATGTTTATATTAAAAAATTCATTTTTCTTAGTTTAAACTATAAATTAAACATAAAACAAACAAAACTCAACATAAATACTTACATATTGAAACATCCTTGGCACTTAACGTCCTGTACAAATGTAATAAAACAAGATTAGAAACCACGAATTAAATTGGTATGTTCTTTGGAAGAAAAATACGTCGAAGTATAGCATGTAACATCAAAAAAAAAAAAAAATTATTACACATATATAAAAAAATACCATGAAAAACGAGTTTGGAGACTGAACAAGACGCTTGAGCTTGTGCTTCCTCTTCTCCAAATCAGCTGGTGGATTAAGCAGATCAACATCATTTGGCAAAACCTGTAATTTTCATCAGATCGATTGCATCAGTCGAAAACCACCGGAACATATGCGCGTAAAAAACGGAGAAGCAAAACATAGGATAACTCAATACGCAGTTACTAACCATATTGATTAGAGATTTGTCGGAGGATGATGGCCTCAGATAACGAAGATGCAGCTGCTAGCAAAAACCCTAGATCAACTTGAGATTGGCGTAGCGAAGATGCATTTTATATATACCTCTGGAGTGCGTGACAACCGTTTGATACTATTTCTTAATATCCGCCGTTGGATCTAGGGCGGGTCACGGTCCACAAAGTCTTGAATGCACTTCAGGAGTTCAGTCCAGTGGCCTATTGTTTGGGTCCTGAAACGGACTAGTTTCCTGTCTATATAGGCCCATTCGTTTTTGCATTTAATTTGTGAAGCTTGATTCGTTTTTTTATTTCATACTTGCATAATGCATTTAGTGGTGTACATTGTACAAGCCGGTTTTTTTTCTCAAACCGGTTCAGTTTAGGAATGTATTCGGTTTGAAAAATTGATATGTAAGCTCGTTTGACCCCAGACCGGTTTATAGAATGAATGGACCAAACCTACTGGAACTGGTTCGGATATACTTCTAAACAATAAAATGTGGGCCACCAACCCTTGTTGACTAAATATACTCACCTTTAACAAATCATCATCGTTAAACTGCTATCACACCCATCAAAACAACCACCTACCTTAAAACTTGATTTAATTTAAGATCTCCATTAAACATTTCATCATTCAATCAACTTTAGTAACCATGTATGGAAGATAATTAGAAAAGCATGTCATCATTTAAACAATAATTTTTTTATGGTGGTGATCAGTGGGGACTGACAAGACTGTAGCATTGCTCATCTTTTGACAGTGGGATCAGTGAAGACAACTCAACCTATTATGACGTTTCCGACGAGCAACACCTACCACCCCATAGCAAAAAAGATATGAAAAGATTATATTTCAAGCAATGACGATGTTGATTTCTATTGATAAAGACATCTCTACTAGGGTCATCATAAAGGCGTTTTTCTTGTTTTATCACCATATTCTTTTGCTATCACATTTGAAGGGAAGACGAGGGAGGAGGAGGGGAAGCGGAGATATATTTGGCAATGCTTCGATGGGGAAGCTGTTGAAGATAGCTGATTTTGCATATCGAAAGTAAAGGTGGGAGTCACAGTTGTGCCAATTGCTAAGATGGGATGTCGATCAAGGACACAAAGGAAGAAGAAGATGGGAGTATGGCTATATGGGAAGGTTTGGTCTGGTTAAGTTTTTTTGTTTATATTTGTATTTTCTATTTTGAATACTAAGAATATTTTTGTTATTTCAAACATACTTAACAAAAAATTTACCCTCATTCGCATTGTGTATTATGAACATGCGAAGCATGCATTGTACAACTATAATATATAATTTATTAAAATTAAAGATTAAAAGTGAAATAGATGTATATCTATTACTACGCTAGGTTAAATTCCGTGTCTTACACGGGTTGAAAATTGAAATGTTATGTATTTTATAAGAAACTTGTTTTAAATTTTTTTTAATAGAACTTATTTTTATAAAACTTTTATTTTTCGTAAAACTACAAATTTAAAACAATTTTTGTGAATAGGAAATTATTATTAGAAAATTTCATATTTTGTAACCTTTTTTAAGTGTGTTTTTGATGAAAAAAAGACTTCATTTTTAATTTATTAAATTTAATTTTTAATATATAAAAGGCATATAATATTATTTCATAAATTATAAAATATAAGTATGATTATCATTTAATATGATAGAGAATAAATACGAGGATAAAAAAAACATGCGACAATAATTGTTTAAAAAAATGACATGTGCTGATAAATATGTTTATTTATTATAATAGTAAGATTGTAATGAAGAAATAACTTTCGATCAATAAATGGCCCGGGTTGTATGAAAGGAGCTTAACACTCTTTTACCTTAAAAATTTTTACTTATCACTTATTTTTACCTAAACGAACACCGGGGCTACGAGCCAGGGACTCTCACGAAATAGCCTCTCTATCCTATTTGTGCAGGGGCAAGATGTGTATTTAACTATTTATGTCCCCACCCTCATTTCAAATGTGATTTAACTGGGTATGTTTGTTTGTTTTTTACCTAAACCTATCCGGTTAGCTTGCCACAGTGCAATCGTAGGACCCCGTGTTGCTACTCGACCCGCGCCCTTCCGTTGCGGCTTACGGTCTCCATTAAACCGGAGTTAAAGATGTGTAGCGGTCCAGTGACATTGCAATCCAACGGTGGTGAAACTCGCAAACACGTCACTCAATCCTCTCAGATCAAACCTACCACTCTTTTCGTTCTCCAACTCAGCTCGCCAACGGACTGCTATCAGATCCATTTCCCGATCAAGCCTTCGCCGGTGAACATGTTACCGCCGGAGCTCCAATCCCGTTCTTATCATCAGTACATCTCCCCCTCCATGAGCGCCCCCAACTTCCCAACCACTTTCAGCAATGGCTACTCTCCTGAACGGAACCCTAGCCCAAATTACGCCAGCGGCAGCAGCAGTAATCGCAGATCGCTCAAGAACTCTCGCTTCGCTCCATCTTCATTCGTTCACAACGCTAGGATCGCCATCGCTCTCGTGCCATGCGCTGCTTTTCTCCTCGACCTCGGCGGCACACCGGTCGTCGCCGTGTTAACCGTAGGACTCATGACTGCTTACATTCTCGACTCGTTGAACTTCAAGTCAGGTTCCTTTTTCGCGGTCTGGTTTTCACTCATATCTGCACAGATCGCTTTCTTCTTTAGTTCGTCTCTGTCTCTGACTTTCAGTTCGATCGTTCTCGGTCTGATTGCGTGTTGTCTATGTGGTTTGGCAAATTTTTTAATCGGTGTATGGGCGTCTCTTCAGTTTAAGTGGATTCAAATTGAGTATCCTACGATTGTTCTTGCGCTCGAACGCCTTCTGTTTGCCTGCATCCCGTTCATAGCGTCGGTGCTTTTCAGCTGGGCGACTGTTTCTGCTGTTGGTATGGTGAATGCTTCATACTATTATATGGCTTTTAACTGTATTTTCTACTGGTTGTACTCTATCCCTAGGGTTTCGTCATTTAAGTTGAAGCAGGAAGTGAGTTACCATGGCGGAGAGGTTCCTGATGATAATCTAATCCTTGGTCAGCTTGAGAGTTGCTTACACACGTTAAATTTATTGTTCTTCCCTTTGATGTTTCACATTGTGTCTCACTATTCAATCATGTTTTCCTCTGCTTCTTCAGTTTGTGACTTGTTCCTTCTTTTTTTCATTCCCTTTTGTTTCAATTGTATGCATCCACTAGAGGGGCTCTCTGGTGGATCACCAAGAGTGAACATCAGTTGCGGAGTATTAGAGTAGTGAATGGTGCGGTTGCTTTGGTCATTGTTGTTATTTGCTTGGAGGTCAGGGTTGTTTTCCATTCCTTTGCTCGGTACATTCAGGTTCCTTGGCCATTGAATTATCTTCTTGTCACCGTCACAATGCTAGGAGGTGCTGCTGGTGCTGGGGCTTATGAAATGGGCATGATTGCTGATGCTTCTAGCTCACTGGCTTTCACTGGTTTGGCGGTTTTTGTGAGCGCTGCTGGAGCAATCGTTGTGGGATTTCCTGTGTTGGTACGTCATTTTCAAGCAAATGCTATTTTTAAGGATCAATATTTATAATTTATGTGTTTGCAAACCTCTATTATGCAACTCCCATTTATGCCTTATTTGATAATCTTGCACTGCTCATTAATCAGGTTGTATAAGGTAATTATTATCTTCCTTTGCCACCTGTTTACAAGCATTGCTCTAATAGAAGAGTTGGCTAGCCAATCTCTCCTGTTTTCTACCGGTGTCCAGCTTTTTTAATTGGCAATGACGTGGGTTAATGAAATTTAGCCAAAAGGAATTAAGTGGAGCAACAAGGGTTTATTGTTTAAGTGGCTAATTGAATTTAATCATCTAAATAATCTCCCCTACTCTTCATAATTTGTGGCCAAGGGACAAATCCAAGCCAAACTAACAACATTCCAACCAATTTTCTTCTGTTAGTTTTAAATGCTAATGGTTTCACTGTTGTAGTGTAAACTATATTACCTAATAGGTTACACTAATTTGTTATTTAAATATACTAGATAGTTTCTGGGTTTTTCATAAAACTAACAACTACATTGTGCTATTATTTAATTACAAAGTTCAGTAATTAATTTATTATATATAAGTTTATAACTTCTTTTATGCTGAACAGATTTTGGTGTAGAAATTCATGGTTACTTAAGTGCTTTCTATATTGTTGCTCTTGCAAGCCCTCTCTTCTACTAACTTTATGATATTATTGTTTACATTCCAATTTTCTATTAATCTAGTTGTTGTGTGTCACATTATTCTATTCTAGCAAATGCTCTAGAACAGATAGCCTGTAGGGCTTTTAAAGTTTTGCATTTTTATCAGTTCATGAAGCTTAGTTTCTTGCTCAAAAAGACTCTAGGCTTTGTTGAAGCAGCTTCTGATAATAGTTAGATTCTTTGAACTTTTAAGAATGGCTAATTCTTCTAATTATTTTTAGTTTTCAATTTATTCTTAGCGTGGAAGTTCGTGCATAACATGCCACTATATATATATATATATAATCATTTTATTGATCACCAATTGCCAATTCTACTTGCCAAACAAAAGGTAATATTGACTATTAAGGAATGATCAATATGAGTCTTGCAAAAAAAAATCAATCAAACTTTAATATATTGATTAAATGCTATTCCATCCATTTCACTATCATTTATTTAGCTTAGACATTTTAATCCATGTATTCGAGTATACTAAAAGTCCTGTCCATTTCATCTAAAGTTGATTGAATCAAGGACATATAGTCAACATGGAATATAGCTCACATGATATAATCCTCAACTATCCATGAAAGATAGATTGGTTCTTTCCTTGTGTCTCCATCGCTAGATTTTTTTTAGATTTAATTTTTCGAGCAAGTTAACGTGCTTGTGAGACTCATTTGTGAATTTAACATACCACAATGACCATCAATAAAAGTGGCCATAGATTAAGTCATTATTTTATGTGGTGCACGAGATTAACCAGATATTTTAATCGGTTCTTTGTATATATTTTAGTTTTCTAAAAATGTATATGGGTGTCAATAAAAAGCTTCTAAGATGATAGGAGACTCGGGACAATGCTAAAAGAGGAGGGACAATGTCATACAAACCAAACTAGCTTGGGGCGCAAGATGGTTAGGAATGTGAGTACAAGGAGTATCATCATAATTTTCTACTAAAAATAGAACCATCCCCAAGGGTCAA
Organism: Mikania micrantha; assembly: GCA_009363875.1. Classification (NCBI taxonomy): domain Eukaryota; kingdom Viridiplantae; phylum Streptophyta; class Magnoliopsida; order Asterales; family Asteraceae; genus Mikania; species Mikania micrantha. The sequence goes on along the minus strand of CM018694.1, from coordinate 87,892,581 downwards.
AGCATTCAAATAATATGATTGCCGAAATGATTGGGTAGCTTCTTTATATATATATATATATATATATATATATATATATATATATATATATATATATATGTGATTTTATGAAACAATTAACCTTGTTAAGATGCTTGAGGTTATATTAGATTCTTAGGTGCTATATCTATGAGAACCTTGGCATTCTAGTTGTAAGCCTTTGAATTCTTATTCTCATAACATGAATGTTATCCAAGCTGAGGGAGAGTTTTATGATCCTTGTATATATGAATTTTAAAACTACTTTAGCCTTCAAGTGCTTGAGCTTAGGAGCATAAATAAAACTACAGGAGTGGGCCACTGAGCATAGATTAAGTTGTTGGATCAATTTGTTAAGAAAATTATAATGGTCATATTATTGAGGATCAACATGGATTTATTTACAGGATTATCTTCTTAAAAAAATAAACGACTCATGAAAGGATATACAACAATTGGTTTGGGAAAAAGTTTTATCTATTACTGTTCCTAGCAAACATGGGAGCTAAATAAACAACCATGTAAATGAGAAAAGCTGTATTCAATAAAATTTTCTGATCAATTATAAGCTTTTGGTCTAGACCTCAATAAAATTAGACGTAGCTTGGACCCCACAAACTACATTTATAAGTCAAGCTTTATTATTTTTCTTTTGAAGGTGTGAGATTTAACACACCCTCAACTGCAAAAAGACTGAGGAATACAATCAGTGAAGTGGAAGAACAAAATGCAAAAGCATAACAAAAACATCATCTTGTTTTGTAGAGTAACTGTTTGAAACCAATACAATTAGTTCATTTCTAAAACCATTGCGACATCTACATTGGTCACAAAGGTATAGTTTTCTAAATCATGCACATGATAAATTACAATTACTGTTGGGTCCTGTTAATACAAGTGCACTTGATGGACTAATAGCTTGCAGGGAGCCACTCTGCAATAGTTTTCTCGCACGAAAAAAATAATGATGATAATTAGTTCATAACTTATTTATACGAGAGTTCAAATGTTTTGTATTGTGAATAGTGTGTGCTATTTTAGTACCTCTTATGTTTTATTGGTTTTATTTTAGACGACATGCTTAGTTTTGAAAATTTTCATACAAAAAAGAAATTCTTATTAGTTTTCATTTATCCTGTTGCAGTTCATTCCACTCCCTGCAGTAGCTGGATTCTATTTAGCTCGTTTTTTCACAAAGAAAAACCTCTCGTCGTATTTTGCGTTTGTTGTGCTCGGGAGCTTGATGGTGACATGGTTTGTGTATCATAATTTCTGGGATCTCAATATTTGGCTTGCAGGCATGTCACTAAAATCCTTCTGTAAGCTTATAGTTGCTGATGTCATCTTGGCAATGGCTGTTCCTGGTCTAGCTCTTCTTCCACAAAAGCTTCATTACTTAACAGAAGTCGGTTTAATTGGTCATGCTTTACTTCTGTGCTACATCGAGAATCGTTTTTATACATATTCTGGCATTTATTACTATAGTTTTGATGATGAAGTCATGTACCCAAGTTACATGGTTGTTCTAACAACTTTTGTGGGATTGGCTCTTGTGAGAAGACTTTCTGTTGATCACCGTGTTGGACCAAAAGCTGTTTGGGTGCTAACTTGTTTGTATTCATCAAAGCTATCCATGTTGTTTATGGCTTCTAAAGCTGCTTTATGGGCATCAGCCATTCTTCTATTAGCTGTTTCTCCTCCATTGCTTCTATACAAGTATTTGCTTCACCTAATTTTTCAATATTAGGTATAAATTTTATATATATATATATTTTTTAACTTTTAATATTTTGCAGGGATCGTTCAAGAACAGTATCAAAGATGAAACCGTGGCAAGGATATTCACATGCTGCAGTTTTTGCTTTATCAGTCTGGTTTTGTCGTGAGACAATCTTTGAAGCTTTGCAGTGGTGGAATGGTAGAGCACCATCTGGAGGGCTACTTTTGGGATTTTGTATACTTTTGACAGGATTGGCTTGTGTTCCCATTGTTGCTCTCCACTTTTCTCATGTTATGGTAAGAAAAAGTCTGTACCTCTTCTTTCTCATGCCCTGGTGGCAAGATGAATGGCTCAGTTTAGCCCACAAAATTTTTTACCATTTTTTCTTGCAATTATTAAAATAGTCAACTCTTTAAATACAATGAAAGCGTTATTTTATTACAACTTTTTTTAAATAGAATAAAACAGGAGGCTCTAAGCACTAAAGGTACACCTAAGATGAGTTTTGACCTGTTAGGGAATAATCCAAAACCAATAAATCTCATAGATAAATGGGTTGGAATTGCCAATCTGTTTTTCTGTTCTTGACTATATCATTTATAATAGTAAATTACGATTTTGGCCCCTGTGGTTTAGGGGCCATTTGTTTGAGTCCGAATCATTAAGTGTTGAATGGTTAAGAGGGTCTGAACCATTAAGTGATGAACTGATTAAGACAGTTTGGTTACACGTCTGAATGAAAATTAAAAAAAAAAAAAAACTTTTTTTTGGTGAAAATTAAGTGGCTGAAGATTCGATTAACATGAATTTTTAATTTTGAAAAATTAGGATCATGGGGAAGATAAAATCGAGTGCTGTGCCTGAAGATAAAATCGATTTAACATTAGGCAGCCCGTCGGCCGTCGACATCGATCAGTACGCCACCATCCACGACAGAGGCCAACCTGCAAAACACCAAAATAGTTGCGTTCAGAGAGCGACGACGGTGATGGTGGCTTCGAGCGACGGCGGTGGTGGTGGTTAAGTTGAGCGGTGGAGGTGGTGGTGGTGACTTCGAGTGATGGCGGTGAATCGGTGATGGTTCAGTCGAGCGACGGCGATGGTGGTGGCTTCGAGCAACGGCCGTTCAGGCGATGATGGTTCTTCCAGCGACGGCCGTTCATGCGGTGATTGTTCTTCGAGCGACGGTGGTGCCCAGCCCCAACCTCTCTTCCTCCACATCTGAATGATTCAGACTCCTCCTCAAGTCTGAATGGTTTATACCTCCATTCAAACATTTGTTGCTACCATTCAGATGTGTTTTTTTTTTCGCGAAACAAACGGTCTGAATCTGAACCATTCAAATTCAGACCCATTCTAACTTATTCAGATGCTACCAAACAGCCCCCAAGTGTTTTAACTATTTCAGCCCAAAATAGAATCTTCTATCAATTCAACTCCCATGGTTTAGACAACTAATGTGTTTGGCTCTCGACTATAGTTAGATTTTGGGCCAAAACCGTTAGAATAGTTAAGTTTGAGGGGCCAAAACCGATAGTTGTCTAACTACAAGGGCTGAATTGATAGAAGATTTTACATTGGGCCAAAATAGTTAAAACACTTGAACCACATGGGCCAAAACAGTAATTTACTCTAATATCAAACTAAATAAAATAAATCCTCATAGTCATTTCAAAGTAAATAAAATAGACCCACTTACTTAACAACTTATTTCACTGAATAAAATTAAACATTATGCGCTGAGATGATTTACAGTAATAACATTGTCTTCCTATATATTTATCCAGCATTATTAGTATTGGATTTTATCTATTGTCTGAGATTGGTATACAAAATAACCTTTAGTGTTTTATAAGGGTAAACATCATTATACAAGTACGAATTTAATTCAGTAAATAACTGTCTTAGGCTGTTTAATGCTCTTGACTCTTATGCTGGCTTCTTTTTTTTAATCCTTTTTTTTGTATGCAGTCTGCTAAGAGAAGCTTGGTACTAGTTATAGCAATGGGTCTTCTTCTTATCATTATGCAACCACCTGTACCATCTTCATGGACATACCATTCTGAATTAATCAAAGCTGCCCGCCAATCATCTGATGACATCTCAATATATGGTTTCATCACATCAAAGCCTTCATGGCCATCATGGCTGCTGCTCTCAGCAATTCTTCTCTCACTTTCTGCATTCACTTCTATTATTCCTATCAAATACATAGTCGAATTGAGAATGATCTTCTCAATTGCAATGGGAATCGCTCTTGGTGTTTATATATCTGCAGAATATTTCCTTCAAGCAACCATCTTACATGTTCTTATAATCACAACCATGGTTTGCACCTCTGTGTTTGTGGTATTCACCCACCTTCCATCTGCTTCAAGCACTAAGGTCTTACCGTGGGTGTTTGCTTTACTAGTGGCTCTATTCCCGGTCACATATTTGCTGGAGGGTCAGGTCAGGGTCAAGACCATCTTAGCTGAGAGTGGGGTTGATGCCATGGATGAGGAAGATAGTAAGCTGACTGCCTTGCTGGCAGTTGAGGGTGCAAGAACGTCTCTATTAGGGTTGTATGCAGCTATCTTTATGCTTATTGCACTCGAGATCAAGTTTGAACTGGCATCACTCATGCGGGAAAAAGTTAACGAAAGGGGCAGGGGTCTTAAACATAGTCAATCTGGTCAAAGTAGCAACTCTTCTGCTACTTTCCCCCCTAAAATGAGATTCATGCAGCAACGTAGGGTGTCCACTGTACCTGCTTTTACAATAAAACGAATGGCTGCAGAGGGTGCATGGATGCCAGCTGTCGGAAACGTGGCAACCGTCATGTGTTTTGCCATATGTCTTATATTGAATGTTAATCTTACAGGTGGGTCAAACCGTGCAATATTCTTCTTGGCACCTATACTTTTGCTGCTTAATCAAGATTCAGATTTTGTAGCGGGATTTGGGGACAAACAGAGATATTTCCCGGTTACAATTGTGATATCTGGTTATTTGGTTTTGACTTCAGTTTACAGCATCTGGGAAGATATCTGGCAAGGGAATGTTGGTTGGGGGATGCAAATCGGTGGGCCTGACTGGCTTTTCGCTGTTAAAAATATCGCGTTATTAATTTTAACGTTCCCAAGTCATATCATGTTTAATCAGTTTGTGTGGAGCTACAGAAAGAGGAACGACTCAATGCCGTTGCTTACAATACCTCTTAATTTGGCTTCATCTATAATCGCAGATGTTGTGAAGATAAGGATATTGGGGCTGCTAGGGATCATATATTCCTTGACCCAGTATTTAATATCCAGACAACAATATATGTCAGGTTTGAAATATATTTAGGGTTTATATAAAAGAGAAAAAAAGTTAAGAGAAACATTTGTACAATTAATGTGTTGGACAATTTTGGACTCAGGCAAAGCAAAGTGGTGCTGTCTTTCTGCTTCATGTTACAAAGCCTTAAAGGTTTCATAAGAAACCATAATAACCAAACCAATTAAAAACTGACCTTTTTCTTTTCTTTCTTCGAAGGCCAACTCAAAACATTAAACCTATTCTAAAATCTCTAATTATTTGTTCATCATGAAAATTAAGCTCTCAATCACTTACTGAGACACCTTTGCTGAACTGATAACTTCATTATGTCTCTTTTTTTTATGTATATTAATAACAAAATAAGCTAATGTCCTTAGGTATTGACTAATATTTTTTAATAGTTGATTTTTGTGGTTATATGCTTGTACATAACCAAAGAAAATCATCTAATCATTAAAACCAACATTTATAAGTATTTTTGATAAGATTGCAAATATTTATTTTACCCAAGATATAAATGCACTCACTAATAAGATTTCTTGAATCCATCAACATCTAAAGTCGACGGTTCATTTACCCATTTTACAGTAACTGAATTATTCAAACCATAAAATCATATGACATAAGTTATAAGTACATAACCAATTGATTATAAGAATCTAGTCGTCTAGACACCAAAATATCAGTTATAGCTTTAGTTTAAAATAGCATAACCGACCCAAGACAAGAGTTGTCATAAATTATTATTATTTTTTTTTCAAAAGAAAAAAAGAAGGGAATGTAATGTTTCTAATTGATTCAAAATTACAAGCAAAGTTATATATGGACCAATATGACAAGTAAATGAACTAATGCAATCAAATTCCTTCACTCCACATATGCTCAAAAGTTTATGGTTTAAGTCTTTAAGATAAAACACAAGGAACTTGTTCAAATGTATCACAGAGATTGTAGCATCACAAAGCCATGACGACCTGGTGCTATAGTAGTAGGCAAATGCTGGATAGCCTTAACCGGGACCAACTTTTGGAATGTCGTAGTGTTCACTCATGTTGGCCAGATACTGATTGAATTCTGAAAGCCTGTCACGATGTGACTTATTGGATGTCTTGGCCATTTTCTGCATGTCGATTTTCTGCCTTTGCTCCATGTAACGTTTCTCTGCTGGAGTCAAACTATCCAAATGTGAACCACCTTTTGCGTTTGAACCAGAGCCATCATTCACCTCTTCTTCACCTATTGTTCCAGTGCCTATGCAAATGCAGTCATTCGTTATGATCGATTCTTTAAAACAAATAAAAAATTTCCGTTACTTCATACAACTTACAATCGAATGTAAGAAGTTACACCTATAAATACAACTCCAAGACCAAACACGTTGATCTTAGATAAACAATTTCAAACTGCGTATAGAAATGGAATTGAAAAACTTCTGTCAGTTGCTCTCTTATACAAAAAGTAAAATAGGTACATAGAACTTATGCCAAGAGAAAACATGAGGCCTATATTCCAAAATCTGAACAGAATGCACCTCTGTGGCTACTTCACACGGACTTGTGAGGCCCAATAATAAATACCTAGATGAGCAAGAGATAAAAATTGACAAAAACTTAGGGGTTTTCATTACCCGTGAAAAAAGAGACTAAGAAGCAACTAAACTGCTTATGGTCAGTTTGGGAAAGAATATGATTAAATCGGTCTTCTTCAATATTATCTGTTGACTATCAATCAACACTCGGTTGTTCAATCACCAACTATTAAAATGAAATTGAATACAAAACAATGAAAAAAAGGTTGACCTAACGTACTCTCACAGCTCTATTTTCACAGCTCTATTTTCCTTCTTGTGAAGCAAGTCAACAGTTCGATTATTAATTTGTTTTGATAACTTGCTAAAGCCTATAGCCGTTTTCAGAAGACCATCAAGAAAAATGGTACAAAACGGTGGAACATGAACACGAAGACCACCGCTCACACCACCAAATTGACTCGAGATGGAAGGATATAAATCACAATATTATAAAGTTCAATGGCATCCACAACAACCTCCTAACTCCTAAGGCGTTCAAGTGTCAAACACCACAATGGTCACCATCATCGTACAGACTATCCGAGCAGTTTACATATGTAATAGAAATCCAAAACAAGCAGATAAATTACTCACCAAGAAGAAGGAGCCATTGAGAGTCGCCAAACTGTCGAAGGAGAAGAGACTGAAAGCGGCTGAGACTGCCGACCGCCGACTGCCGAACCACCGATCGCTGGCTGAGAAGAGCTAAGAAGCTGAAATCGCCGGTCTTGGTCGCCGCCAGAGCTCGATCGGGACTGAAAAGTTGAAAACGGGAACTACGGATCTAGGGTTCTAATTTTATGGTATATAAAATATATATAAAAATAAATATATTTAATTAAATAATCGGTTTAAACGGTTAACCGAACAAACCGAACAAACTGAATTCAAATAAAAGGTTTAACCGATAACCGAATTCGGTTCGGTTTTTTCCGGTTACGGATTCGGTTCGGATAACGGTTTTAAACAGTTTTCGGTTATTCTGAACACCCCTAGTCAGATATGAACGAGATAGGCAAATTGAAGAAGCAGTTATCGGTTGAGTTTGAAATGAAAGATCTCGGGCCAGCTAAACAAATTCTGGGTATGAGTATATCCAGAAAGAAAGACGGATCAGTTACCCTGTCGCAAGAAAAATACATTGGTAAGGTCCTTGAGAAATTCAAGATGAATGACAAGAAAGTCAAAGCAAGAAGTACACCGTTAGGAAGTCATCTCAAAGATCAGTCTCCAAAATCTGAAAGTGAAAGAGCAGAAATGGCTAAGGTTCCTTATGCATCCGCAGTTGGCAGTCTCATGTATGCCATGGTTTGTACAAGACCAGACATTGCACATGCAGTTGGGGTTGTTAGTCGCTTTATGTCAGATCCAGGGAGAGAGCATTGGGAAGCAGTGAAATGGATTCTGAGATACTTAAAGGGGACTTCAAAGGTTGGATTATGTTTCAGGGGCAGTGATATTATTCTGAGAGGATACTCAGATGCTGACTTGGGTGGTTGCAAAAAGACATTCAAAAGTACTACAGGTTATGTCTTTACTGTGGGTAACACGGCTGTGAGCTGGATGTCAAGGCTTCAGAAGAGCATGGCTCTCTCCCCCACTGAAGTAGAATATATGGCAGTTGCAGAAGCCAGTAAAGAGCTTGTGTGGTTGAAGATATTTCTGAAAGAACTGGGTAGAAAGCAGTCAGAATATGCACTTTATTGTGATAATGAAAGTGTTCTGAACCTAGCAAAGAATACAGTTTACCATGCAAAGACAAAGCACATTGGAATGAAGTATCATTTTGTCAGAGATTTGATCAGCGATGGGATCTTTAATTTGAAGAATATTTCGGGTGCTAAGAATCCAGCAGATATGTTCACCAAACCAGTAACACTGGATAAGCTGAAGCTGTGCAAAGCTTTAGCTGGCCTTCAGGAACTATGATGAGAAGGCAGGGGACTAGGGATGAGCTAAACCAATGGGGTTTATCTACAAAAGTACAGAGGTGTGCATATCGACAGCGTTCGAAGCCACCAAGTGGGAGATTGTTGAGATGTTGGCTTCATGGCTGCCATGGATGGTTCCTAGGGTTCGGCCGGCCCTAGGTACTTAGGATGGGCCGGGCTCGTCTGTTATTAGATTAGGGTTATGATTAATCTGTATCTATAAATATCTCCCCCATGTACTTGTATTGGTTGACCTCCAATTAATAAAAGAATCCCTAGTTCCCACAGAGGACGTAGGTCTTAAACCGAGACCGAACCTCTTTAAATCTCTCGTGTTCTTTTCTATTATTTTGCATCTGTGTTGTGATTGCTAGTTGATAAAACATAACATATCTTCCTTCAACTTACTTGAACTTTCTTTGCCTTTATCCCCTATAACATCCTATTATAACACATCATTTTTAAATGTTACATCCATGCTTACAATTACACGAGAACTTGCATTATCCAATTGTTAGGTTTCGGAGACCTTTGGGAGGGAATTAGGGCAGCCGGCCCTAAGCCGGCCCGGTTTTGTTTTTTGTAACCTAATTAGTTCTCAATATATATTCATGTCTTGTAATTGTAATCTTTGTGCACCTAAGTAATAAAAGATAAATCCTAGTTGCAGCCCGTGGACGTAGGTCACATCGACCGAACCACGTTAAATCTTCGTGTCGTTTATTTTCTGTTTTTTCTTTGCAATTGTGTATGTGTATTGTTTAATATGGTTCCGCTGCGCCGCTTGATTCCTAACAAGTGGTACCAGAGCCGAGGCTCGTTGGAGATTAAAAATACGATCGTAAGGAAAAAGGGCGTAGTTGCTGGTCGCTGGTGATACGAATTAGGTTTTTTACCCTTGAGAGTTCGTAGCCGTCGTCTACAGGTCTGGGATTCACGAATTAGGGTTTGTAACCCCTTCGAGTTCGTCTTTGCAGATCTGAGCCGTCAAAGAGGATTAGGGTTTTACCCTTGGTCGTCTCCTCTGCCGTAGTCGTCACCACCACAACCTGTTCCGATCACCGCCGCCGGTCAGGGTCGCCACAGAAGCTGCCGGAACCGCCGCCGGAGAAGGGTTTTCTGGCCAATTTGGGGTTCCAGGTCGCGATTAGGGTTTTAAACCCTTGGAATCGTTGATTTGAGACTGTTTTCTGGCCGATTTTGAGTTCTGGATCGCGATTAGGGTTCTGATTCACCCTTGAGTCGTCGATTGGAGCTTGGTTGCTTCTGTTTGACACGTTTTTTGGTTCAAAATTTCTGGGTCAGCTTCGATTAGGGTTCGTATAACCCTTGGGATCGTGATTGCTGCTTAGGTGGACTGATTTTGACTATTAGGGTTTCAAAATTGAACCCTTGAGTCGTGTCAGCCTGTTTTCGAATCTGTATTTTGAGTGCTTCGGGATTGAGTTTGCAGTATTTGTATTCAACCAGGTTCGAGGAATCGTTTTTTGTGGAGATTAACATTCGGATTCAGATTTACAGGAGATCAATCAGGGGAACTGTTTACAGTTTTGATTTGTCGGTTTCTGTAGGAACAGATCGGATTATTTGGCAGTGTTCAGTAGAACAACCGTCAAGTTCAGGCCCGTGCCATTGTTGTGTCTGTCACTGTCTTGATCCGGTTTATGTTTGCTATGGCTGAAGACGGAAAGGTTGCGATTGAGAAGTTCAACGGTTTTGATTTTGGTTGGTGGAAAATGCAAGTAGAAGCATTACTGTGTCAGAAGGTTTTGGATGTGGCATTGGGGAATAAACCGGAGAAAATGGATCAAGCCGATTGGGAATTGAAGGACAAGAAAGCTCGAGCGGTTATTGCATTGGCTTTGGCGAAGAGCGTTGCGTTTAACATCATGAAGGAGACTGTTAGGTTAATCTTGATAGATAGTAGGTAAACGGGTATGGGTCATGGATTTGAACCGATGGGTTTTTTGTTTTACTTTAATAAATCAGCAAGATAATTGTTGAAATGGTCAAAGTTGAAAGTTGCATTAGACTAGGTATTAGTTTGTTTAGTCTAACGGGTCTTTTGTTGATTTCCTATTGAATAGGTAGTAGCAGGTAGAATCTTTTGTGTTTGTTCTTTGGATGTTAGCCTATATATGGCATATTTTCACATTGAATAAAGTGAGTAGAAGTTGACAGAAGAAAATTCACTTTTCGTTTGTTCTATTATTTCTTTTACCATACAATTGTTCTCAGTTCCATTTGTAAATTACAAAGGCTTGAACCAACATTTGGCATCAGAGCCTAGTGATCGTATCACGGGTTTTGAGAGTCGGTTCTTGAGAGAGGAGGGTCACAACAGGTTCTTTGTGAACCAAATGCAGTTCCAAGTGATCCGGGAGAAGACAGACCAGTAGGGTTTCTGTGTGAAACCAAGCAAGATCTAATCTGTGTGATTAGGAGGAGGTGTCGCAGCCTCGTGGAAGAAGTTCGGTTCTGCGTGAGCCGGTAGATACGAGAAAGAAGATCTAGGTGATTCGATAAGACGTTCTACGTGAACATAAGTGGATAAGTCTGTATGGCTGATTTGATAAGGTGATCGAGACCTGTGTGTGAAGTTTTTTGGTGATTAAGAAGAAGATGGTGAGTTGTATCTATGTGATACATGTTCAAAATTTGAAGTGGAGTTGATGCATTAAAAAAAAAAAGAAGAAGATTATAAAGTGAAGTGAAGAAGTGTATGCACATTTTGTTTGCAGGAGAGTTACGTATTAAAAAAAAAAGAAAAGAAAAAAATTATAAACATATTGGTGTGGTGAACGTGGAAAAGCAAGGAAGCTATTTTTGTTATTTTTGTTACTTTTGTTTTAATAGGTAGCTTTAAGGATGACAGACACAAATCAGGGTGGTGGTGCAATTGTGCATGCGAGTAATCAAGGCAGCATTCCTTTGCAATGCCCGAAATTAACAAGCACTAACTACACGAGTTGGTCAATAATGGTGGAGTCGATCCGACAAGCATACGGTTTGTGGGAAGCAATTGATCCGGTAACGGGGGGTGCAGTTGATGCTAAGAAAAATTTACAAGCAAGGGCATTTGTGTTTCAAACTTTACCCGAAGATGTGTTGCTTCAAGTTGCAAAGCACAAGCATGCAAAAGACGTATGGGAAGCGCTTCGTGTGCGGTATTTGGGAGCCGATCGTGTTCAAAAGGCAAGAATTCAAACTCTTAGATCCGAATTAGAGATGTTAAAGATGAAAGAGAGTGAAACGATTGATGATTTTTCGGGCAAACTTAGTGGGATTGCTACAAAGATCAAGAGTCTTGGGTCTAACTTGGAAGATGAGGTTATGGTAAGAAAGTTATTAAATTCGGTTCCGAAGAAGTTTTTGCAAATTGTTGCTTCGATTGAGCAATACTCGGAGATAGAACATATGTCACTTGAGGAGGCCGTTGGGAGATTGAAGGCTTATGAAGATAGAATCAAAGTTCTTGATGAGGAGGAAAATGATCAAGGGAAGTTGTTGCTTACAAAAGAGGATTGGCAAGAGAGATCAAAGCGAGGAGAATTTGATCATAACCAATTTGGTCAAGGACGAGGTCGTGGTCAAGGAAGGGGTCGCGGTTATGGTAGAGGTCGAGGTGGCTAGTTTCAATCTAATGAAGACCGAAGGGAACAAGGTACCTATCGAGACAAACGACATATCAAATGTTACAATTGCCAAGAGTATGAGCACTATGCGGTTGAGTGTCCAAAGCAAGAACCAAAGGAAGAAGTGGCAAATTTGACTCGGGAAGATGATGAGCCGGCATTACTTTAATGAAGAAGCGAGTTAATATCAAGATTAAAGGGGTGAATGTTGGGTTAATCTTGATAGATAGTAGGTAAACAAGTATGGGTCATGGATTTGAACCGATGGGTTTTTTGTTTTACTTTAATAAATCAGCAAGATAATTGTTGAAATGGTCCAAGTTGAAAGTTGCATTAGACTAGGTATTAGTTTGTTTAGTCTAACGGGTCTTTTGTTGATTTCCTATTGAATAGGTAGTAGCAGGTAGAATCTTTTGTGTTTGTTCTTTGGATGTTAGCCTATATATGGCATATTTTCACATTGAATAAAGTGAGTAGAAGTTGACAGAAGCAAATTCACTTTTCGTTTGTTCTATTATTTCTTTTACCATACAATTGTTCTCAGTTCCATTTGTAAATTACAAAGGCTTGAACCAACAGAGACCACAGCTAGTGGTATGATGAATGCTCTGTCAAATATGTATGAAAAGCCTTCGGCAGCTAATAAAGTGTTCTTGATTCGGGAGCTTGTGAACACGAAGATGATGAAAGGTGCATCTGTGACATCTCACATTAACAACCTTAATTCGATTTTGTCGAGGCTACTTTAGGTTGGGATAAAGTTCAATGATGAGGTTCAGGCTCTACTGCTGCTATCTTCGTTGCCTGATAGCTGGTCCGGGACAGTTACTGCTGTTACTAGTTCTGCGGGAGCCAATGGTATGACATTTGAAGGGATTAGAGATTTGGTTCTTGGCGAGGACATCAGACGCAAGAATCAAGGTGGATCGTCTTCTTCTGAAATGTTGCATGTTGGCAAGGGTAGAAGGGACAGTAGGGACAGTGGGAGTCGAGGAAGGAGTTTGTCTAGAACTAAGAAAAGTGTGAAATGTTGGAACTGCAACAAGGTGGGACATGTTAAGAGTCAATGTCCAAAGAAACAATTGAATGCTGCTACTGAGGATGTGTTTGAGGATGATGCATTGATACTTAGTGATGAAAGCAGTGTGGACTCTTGGGTCATGGATTCTGGTGCTTCGATTCATGCCACGCACAGCAGTGAATTGATGAAGAATCTGAAAATTGGTGACTTTGGGAAGGTACGACTTGGTAACGGTGAATTTCTAAATGTTACGGGCATAGGAGATATTGATCTGGGGACTCCATTGGGAACTACATGGAAATTACAGAATGTCAGGGTGATTCCAGGTTTGAAGACGAATCTCATTTCTGTCAGTCAATTGGATGAACAGGGACTAGTTGTTAATTTTGGTAGTGGCAAATGGAAAGTGATCAAGGGTAATCTGGTTATTGCTCGGGGAAAGAAACAGGGATCGTTATATTTGGTTGAGGTACCTGCTAAGGGAGTGACCGTCCCGGTTAAGCAAGACAAAGTCTGGTTCGCGGAATCTAAGGGGCAAAAGAAGGTTCATTTTGTAAGTGTGAAGCCTGGTGCCAAGGTGGTTCAAGCTGAACGGGGTCGAAGGTTTAAACCAGTTAGGGGTTTTGGTAACAGTGGGAGCACGGTTTGTGTTTCGGGTACAGTTTCAAAGCAACAGTGGGTTTTGAAGACCAGGATTTCGACTGCTAAAATCTCTCCTGTGGATTACTTGCTGAATTTGGAGAGTGTTAATATTTCTCGGTGTATCTCTGGATCTGGTGGAATGTGCAAGCCAGTTGAGACAGAGGATGAGTCAGTGATGGTTACAGTCACGACTGAGTCAATGATGACTCATGCGTTGAAGCTTACGGAAGCTTCAACGAGCCCTTCAGGTAACTCATGAGAAGGGCTGCTGCAACTAGGAAGATTGGACTGAAGTCTTAGCTTGTTTATGGGAACTGAAGGCTTGGAAGACTGTTTGACAAAGATTACTGGAGTTACTGAAAGACTGGATTACTGTGTGCTTGGATGGCGGGCTTGATTTTATCGCAAGACCTCCGAGTGGGAGATTGTTAGGTTTCGGAGACCTTTGGGAGGGAATTAGGGCAGCCGGCCCTAAGCCGGGCCCGGTTTTTTTTTTTGTAACCTAATTAGTTCTCTATATATATTCATGTCTTGTAATTGTAATATTTGAGCACCTAAGTAATAAAAGATAAATCCAAGTTGCAGCCCGTGGACGTAGGTCACATCGACCGAACCACGTTAAATCTTCGTGTCGTTTATTTTTTGTTTTTTCTTTGCAATCGTGTATGTGTATTGTTTAATCTGGTTCCGCTGCACCGCTTGATTCCTAACACCAATCTCCAAAGCTTGTAACCTTTTCACACCATCCACATAGCCTAATATAACACACTTAATCGCCTCAATCTTACCTTTTTTTGACGTGAGCATATGCATGAGAACCAAATACTTATTAACTCACCATAGTCCTGCCTTGCCTCTTACCAGATCATGTATGCACAGTTGTTACAACTTCGGCCCAAAACTGTTGGGATAACCCTATGGCTGAGCAACATGCATCAGACCTTATTCAACAAGGTCTTGTTCATTCTCCACCAAAACATTTTGTTGGAGAGTTACAAGAATAGCATCATGCCTTGAAATTCCATGCTCGCTACAGAATTTATCAAACACATTATTGCATAACTCAAGATCATTGTCAGTCTTCAACTTCTTAATTTTCCTTTCCAATTGAGTTTCAACAAGAATTTTCCACTCTTCAAATTACTGCAAGCCTCATCTTTGTGTCTTACAACACATACCAATACCTTTCTAGAGTAATCAACCACCAAAGATAGAAAACACCTTGCTCCACCTTTAGATTAAGTCTTAGTAGGCCCCCACATATCTAAATGCACATAATCAAGAATTGTCTGGGTCTTATGGTAACTCTTGGTAAATCATATTATATGTGCTTTTTTCCCAAAGTGTAATGATCACGGAAACCAACCTCATGTCCCTTAACATCCCCAATAACTTGTTGTTTATGTAGCTCTTGCAACTCTAGATCACTGATGTAACCAAGTATTATGTGCCATAATCTGCCTCATTTGTTCTATCTTCGACAACATTACTAAACCTCAAGCTACCTTCCCAAGTAGCAGGTATAGGACCTCCTTACAACTTTACCTTTTCCATTTTCAAGACTTACATTATATCCAGCCATTTCATGTGTGTCCAATGAGATTAAATTTCCAGTTCAATATGGTTTATAACTTACATAAGCTAGATTCACCTTAATCCCATTATCAAGATTGAGAATCATTGACCCTGACATTGAATTGTACAGAGTTTATCATCCCCTAACTTGACTGTACCAAGATCCTACATTACTAAAGGGGGGTAAATACCTTTTGTTTGGAGCATTTGATATAAATATCCAGTCACCACTTTGGTACCACTTGACACCACCAGAACTTCTAAACTATCATAATGATGATCCTATCACAAGAACCAGATAATGGTTTCCTTGACTCTTTGAGTATGACTCATTTCTTTTCTTTTTCCTTTCTGGGCATTCTCTCATTAGATTTTTCTCAAATTAACAGATATAACACCTTTTTTTTAAACTTAGATTTGGATTTCGAGACACCCTTGCTCTTGAAACTGCTATGTTCAGGCCTTCCCTAACTACCAGACCATCTCCAGCCTCAACTAAAATATCAGTTTTATTTTATTTTCTTATTCATTTCCATAGGGTTCATGCGGCCAAAACTTATTCCATAGACTACGTATCTCTCCCATACATAAAGGTGTCAACAAAGTGTTCCAAGGTCTTTGGGAGAGGTCCAAAAGATAATTGTCTGATCCTCATCCTTTGGTTTAACATCTATATATTCCAATTCCAGTATGAGTATATTAGAGTCATCAGTGTGATCTTAGAGAGATTTACCTAAATTCATATGAAATTTATACAACCTCTTCTTCAAATAGAGACGATTTGCCAACGACTTGCTCATATATAGACCTTCTAACTTTGTCCAAATTATGTTGGTTGTTGTTTCCACCGATACTTCCTTGAAACCCGATCACTAAGACAGAGAATAATTGCAAAATATGTCTTTTCCATTATCTCCTATTCTCTATCGGTGAGTCTCTGGCAACCCAGTTTCACCAATCACCACCCAACGCATCAACAACCCCCTAAGACCATCTTCATTCACAATCCAATCCAACCCAACCTTTTAATAAAAAACTACTTTCTCTCTCTTTTAACTACACAACCCAATCAAACCCAACTTTTTACTCTCATTAACAACCCAACCTTTACTACTTTTTAAATTAAAAAATACATTTTTTTAAACGAAGTATATTTTAACAAAATTTATACCGACATGTTCATAAAAAAAACTGATCAAGACTATGTTTTTTTGATTTTTAAAAATGTTAATTATTAGTAGCTATTAAATAAAATAAGATTTATTTGGTTAAAGTAAAAAAGAAAAAGAAAAAAAAACAAATATATTTGGTTGCAATCTTGATCGCAACAGTGAGCTGATCGTGGGAAAGATCGTGGGCAGATAGAAGCCTTTTGCAATTTTTTTTTATTTTAATTTCTTGAACAGTGCCTCAACCCAATTAAAATTGCCAATGTGAATGGTCTAATGAACTAACATGCCCGATCCTCAACATCCATAAGCCAAAATTGTTCTTACCATTGAATTTTTCCAATTCGAACTTAGTGGACACCATCGGTGATCTTCAGTTGAATCTTTGAATTGTTTTCTTCGAATTCAAGATGTAAACAGGCTCCGACACCAATTGTTGAGTATCAATCAACACCAAAGACAACACAGGTTGTTCAATCACCAACGATTATTGTGATTAATCATCCAAATGATTTTCAATGAGAACTAGAAATGAAATTGAATACAGAACAATGAAAACAAAAGGACGACCTAACTGACTCACAGCTCCTTATTTATCCCCCTAAATCCATAAAAACGGTGTTAACAGATTATTAACAACCGCTTTAACTAAGTAACCTCTAAGAATAACCAGCTGTTAATTATACCCCTTCGATTATGCGAATTGACTATTGTTGACTATACCTTTACCACCAACATTAACAAATCAACTGTGATCAGACGATCAGTAAAAAGGAGTGTATAAAATGTGAAACATAGAACCCATAAAACATGATTAAAAGAACCAAGAAATCTTCAATCAACAATTACAACAAAATGATATGTTACCTTCAGAAATTTCATTATCGATTGTTTGGATGATTTGATCAGTCAAAACTCTGCTCTTCTTCTTCTTCTTCTTGCTCCCACCAGCTTTCACATCAAGAGCCTTACCCTTTAATTTCAGCTTTCCTGAAACTACATTTTCGTATTCCGACATTTCCACTGCTACGTAAAAGACGACAATAAAAGTGTTAAACAACAGATGTTCAGAGTCTCAAGACAGATAAGACTCGTAATAAAGGGGGTGTAAACCAGCCGAGCCCGAGCCTGTCACTGTTCGAGCTCGGCTAGTGATTGAAATGTAAGGCTTGAGATCGGCTCACCTAAGCTCGATTACAAAATTTGCCCTATTATACGTAATAAAAGTTTTAAAACAAAATCACAAATACAAATACGATTACAAGGACCGATTACAACAATATCACAGTGGAAACATCAAGGTTCGATTACGATGATGATATAGAATACGATGGAACCTTACCAGTGTGATGGCCGATTACAACTCGAGCACTGACGAGATAGAAAAAGATGGAACCTTACCAGTCGGTCACCGTTCTTCTGTCTCCGGTCGCCGGTCGAGAAGGGATTAGTGACGTGATTGTGCGTGCGTGATTTGGGAAAATGGGAATTTGGTGTGCATATTTAGGGATTTAAGTTTTGAATTGCAGGGCAAAACAGTAAATATATACAAACTAAGGGGCTGTTTGGTTGGGTCTGAATAAGTGCTGAATGGTTAAGATGTCTGAATGGTTAAGAGGGTCTGAACCATTAAGTGCTGAACCATTCAAGGCTGTTTGGTTGCACATCTGAATGAAAATAAAAAATAAAAAAAAATCTTGTTTTTTTTGTTAAAAACCATATCTGATCGTGTTACTTCAACCTAGCCCCCACCCTTCGATGTTCCACCCCAGCCGGTCTCCACCTCGTTGCCGCCGTCTCCGCCTCCTCGCCGCCCGCCATAGAGGAATTGCCGCCCGTCTCCTCCTAGTCGGCTCGAAGGTAAGAAAAACCCTCACATGTCACCCCCGTCGCCATCAAGAACTGTGAAGCAGAGGTGCGGTGGCTTTCGATCGTTGGTAGGTCATCTACGATTGATGGTGCACTGTAGCGACGGGGAGAGTGAACAGATTCAAGATTGACGCGCGGGGAGAGTGGTGGACAGCGGTGTGGTGCGGCGGAGCAGAGGTGTGGTGCACCGGAGCATCGATGTGGTGCGGCGAAGCCGCGGTGTGGTGCGGCGGTGCGTCAGATTCAAGATTGATGGTGCTTGCGCCTTGCGGTGTAGCGACGGGGAGAATGGGACAAGGGAAGCAGCCTTTTATTTTTCCATTCAGACTTGTTCTCAAGTCTGAATCATTCAGACCTCTATTCAGACATTCTAACCCATTCAGATGTGTTTATTTTGCACCAAACAAACGGTCTGAATCTGAACCATTCAGATTCAGACCCATTCAGATGCTACCAAACAGCCCCTAAATCATAAACGTTGTGTTCCCGAGTTTATTTAACGATAGAAAGAAAAGTAAATGAAAGGAAAGGAGAAACATTTTTGTGTTCCCGAGTTTCATTTAACGAGGAAAGGGAAAAGAAAATAACACATGTTGTGTTCCCGAGTTTTATTTAAGGAGAGAAAGGAAGGGAATTGGAAAGAAACTAAGGCTAAATTACCTAGCTTTTCTTTCCTTCCGATTTGGAAGGAAATGGAAGGAAAGAAATCCATTCTTTTCTTTTCCTTTCCTCTTGTTTCTTTTCCTTTATGTTTCCTCCTTTAATAAACTCAGAAACACAACGAAATGATGGATGTGTAAAGTTTTTGAATGATTAAAAGGGTTTAAATGATTAAGTGTTAAACTAGTAAAAAGTGTTTGCTTCAACGTCTGAATAAAACCAAAAAATACCCTTAAAAGCCCTAAATATGGTATCCGGTCGAGGTTTCCAGCCAGAGACTCCCCGTCGTTGTCGCCCTAAAAATGTCAAATGTAGCCAAAATCTACAATAAAAATCGATCATCTTCTTCGATCTAGGGTTTGGGGCAAACACAAAAACTCAGACTAAGAAGAAACGAAGCAACAGAGGGAAGGGAGGCTGTCGGTCGGTCGGTCGATTGTATCCGTGAACGACAGTCAATCGATCATCTTCTTCGTGAGCGGTCGTCGGTTAATCGGTCATCTTCTCCGTGAGCGACGGTCGGTCGATTGACGGTTTAGACTTGGTCAGCGATGTTCGAACCCCACCAGACGTGCAAGCAGCCCCTCTTTTCTCCCATTCAGACCCTCATTCCGACAATCTATCCCATTTAGATGTGTTTTTTTTTTTGCACAAAACAAATGGTCTGAATCCGAACCATTCAGATTCAGACTCATTCAGACCCAAACAAACAGCCCCTAAAGCTTTGAAGATGGATCAGGTATACGTAATCATCATACTCGGTATATCATAGCATTAATAAAACTAAGTACAATCTGAGAAGGTTTAGATGTCGATACTCGATAGTCTTACCTATACCTCATAAAAATAGAGATGTTGTTTCCAATGACACACCCGGCTCATTATGCATGATTAACCGACTAACCCAACGTTTTTAAAGTTGTTTTCACAAAAAATAAAAAAAAATAACATTAAATTTAATGTAATTTAATTTTGTCAATTGAGAGCTAATACATATATACTTTATATGCGCACACCGCAAACAAGACCACGTATGTAAATACACCTGCTAATAAATGAGTATTTTTAAAAGACATAGGTCTTGTTAAGACTCGCAAGCATATTGGAGCCCGGCTACTAAAGCTCGAGCTCGATAACCAAATGAGACGTATTTCGAGAGTCGGGATCATTTACCCATATACCCAACTTAACTTTACCAAGAACATGTGTCGTCCTTTTCTTGATTAAGCCGACCCGCTACACATATAAACTTAAGTATAGGTGGTGTCTAGAAGGGTTATAATCAAGTCAACTTGTAAAAAAACTTGAGAGCTGATCATTAAGAAGCTCGAGCATTGAAACATGACTCGTTTAATTATCGAGCTCGAGCTTCACATGTCAAACTCGAACCCGCTCACAAGCCTAGATGGGTTTTTAATTTATATAATTTTATTCAATTAAATAAATGTCAATGTCCTTATGATTCAACTGTACGAAGAATGAGAGATAAAACCTGGGCTTCTTGAGGTCTCATGTTCTAATCATGAATCTAGAGAGTTTTTATCACAACGATGGATTCCCTCCTGGATTGATATAAGTATTGTGACAGATGCACGAGTTTTCCTTCGAGATGCACCAGGCAATTAACTCTTGTCATTCAAAAAATAATAACTGAATAAATGTGTATTTATATAAACTAGGTTTTTTTCACCCGCGTGTTGCATTGGGTTATCACTGTACACTCCAAAGAATAAGTATTATATATCATTTACAAAAGTATAAGTTACATAAAAAAATTAGATTTTTTATTACGAACTTTATACAATTTTTCATAAAAACATAAAATCATTCAAAATTCACTCAAATATGTTCAAAAAATAATAAAAAAAATTACTTACAAAATTCTTCTCACCGGAAACTAATAGGTTGAATAAAAGCCCAAATTTATAATCAAATCTCACAAATTTAACGCGCTTATATGTGTTTTCTACTTCTCAAAGTTAAATATACTTATGACGGTCGAAGTCTAAATTATTAAAACGTCACTATTCCTTTCTTTATCCATAAAATACTGAATCGACTATTCATTTTCTCTATTTTTTTTGTAATTCGTAGATGAACCAAAAAGACGGCTGCACTATTCTTTTTTCATGGCTTTCTAATTCGAAGTTGAATAAAAAGACAACTACACCAATCATTTTTTGGCTTTTAATATGTGTGTGTGTAATATTTACCATTCGTAATTTAATTAAGATTGGAAGGACCACGTTTTCTCATTATATAAATATAATATTTGCTATGTAATACCATGTAATATATATATATATATATATATATATATATATATATAAAGTCGAAGTTACTGTTTCTAGATTTATAAGTCAAAATCTAAAATAATTAAATATAAATAAAAGATTTATGCGATCATACAAAAATTAAATGTGGTCAAAGTTAAAAAGAATAAAACTATACTATTTCTTTTCATTTGGTTTTTAATACATAGGATAATAGTTGTTTTTATATATATGATTATGATGATTAATAATTGAACCAAGTTGAAACCATCTTACATTTTACAGCCGAGTGACATATAGCATGCGTTTTTATAAAAATTGATTGTTTGGCTGGTTATTTCATATTTGTAATTTTAATATATGTATATGGTAATACACTACATGACATCTCATCCGAGGTAGCCAGGTAGGGGTGTTCATTTTCGGATAGTGACTTTTGATATCCGAAATCAGGGAAAAAATAAAAAAATTCAAAAAATATATATTTCGGATATCCAAATATCCGAAAATTATCCGGATATCCGAAAAATATCCGGATATCCGAAAATTATCCGGAATATCCGAAACATATTCGGATATCCGAAAAATTATCCGAAAAAAGTATCCGAATATCCGAAAAAAAACTATTTCGAATATCGGATATCCGAACTATCCGAAAATTTTCAAAATAGGTATCCAAATCCGAAATTTCGGATATCCGATTTTTTCGGATATTTCAGATTCGGATTTTCGGATATTTCGGATTCGGATACGGATTTTTTTAAACACCCCTAATCCGAGGTTTCATAATTGTTTATAAATATATACTTGTACAGAAATCATTTTCTCAAACTTGTACTATTTACTTTTTATATGTAATTTTTTACATACATGATGACATCTGATGTTGCAGTTGCGAGGGCATCAACTAACACCATATCAGCAATTTATATGTAAAATCTCTTAAAACAATATTGGTAATGAGTTATAAGTTGCTTTCAATTTCCAACACGTTCCTTAGATACTATGTAATCGGTGGCGGATCTAGTACATTTTTCCAGTGAGTTCATTATTGTCAGACGCTTCAATTAGATAGAACCGAATATAAAAATTCCCGGGTCGGGTTGACGGTTCGGACCTTATAATGTTTATCACGTAATAATAATGTGATAAATTAAGTCAATAATCAAAAAACCAACGTCATTACAGATTTTGGATGTGAGACACCTCAATATGTAGATCTGCCAATGATTTTACATAAGAGAGAAATTTGAGAAAATCACTAAACTTCATTACTTATTAAAGGGTAACTTTATAGAAATGTAACCAACTTTCAGCTTTGTTCCAATTAAGTCACTCATATTTTTTTTGTTCCGATTAAGTCACTCATACTTTTTTTTGTTCCGGTTAAGTCACTCGTACTTTTTTTTTTGTTCCGATTAGGTCACTTTACTTTTATTTTTTTTTCAATTAGGTCAGTCATATTGTGAGTAAAATGTTTGTGATTAGAACACTATTTTAAAGTAAAGTGACCTAATAAAAACAAAATAAAAGTGTGCGTGACTTAATCGGAAAAAAAAAGTACGAGTGACTTAAGTAGAACAAAGCTGAAAATTAGTTACATTTGTATGACATTTTCCATATTTTATTTAGAAAATTAGCCATTAATGTAATATGGCTAATGACTATTATTCTGACTATGATACAATATGCAGTATGGTGCCTTGTTTAAGATGATTGAAGGACTACTCGTATCATCACCTATCCAAATAACCTAATGTTTTAAAAACCGGTATTTTAGGTGCATTGGATTTGACTCAAAAATGGTTCAACCGGTTGAACCGGATGGTTTAACCGGACACATTAATTAACCATATAATTCTGTAGAAATACAACTTATACTCAAATAAGTTTCCAAAAAGTATACAAATTCATCAAAAAACAATTAAAAAAATGCTCAAATTCAATCAAAACAATTTACAAGTACTCAAATTCTAATAAAACTTTTTAAATAAAAGTGCATAATAGGATTATGACATTGACGTGTTAAACGCATCAAGTTCACGATCGTTTAAAAGCCGAAAATCGCTTAAAAGCCTAAATTTTGTGTTTTTTTGAAACCGGAAATACCGGTTTTACTGGTAAAACCGGATTAAACCGCTGACACAATTAATCGAAGAAACCTGCATAATACTAGAGTGTTTTGTACCGGATTAGTTGACGGTATCCGGTTGAACCGGCCGGTTCGAACCGGTTTTTAAAACATTGAAATAACCACTTCTTCGGGTTCGTTTTTCACTATCAACATCTTAAAATGATGAAAATCATTTAGTTAAAGTTAACGAC
Source organism: Mikania micrantha (assembly GCA_009363875.1). Classification (NCBI taxonomy): domain Eukaryota; kingdom Viridiplantae; phylum Streptophyta; class Magnoliopsida; order Asterales; family Asteraceae; genus Mikania; species Mikania micrantha. Next base: position 87,868,870 of record CM018694.1, on the reverse strand, counting down.
CCTTGCCTTGTGATTCTGACCATAGATTCCAATGTTCGCAAAGCTAGCAGCGTAGTTCTTGGATGTGAAACATAAGCCCATTTCAAGAAGATTAACAATCTACAGATGAAGATTTTAAAAGTGATAATTTAGAATCTTTATAGAAGTCTTTGAAAGTCAACCCATCAGAATTCCATGAGCAGTCTTTAGATGATGAAGATGTTTTTCCTACATATCTTGATGGTAAAAATTTTAATAAGCATTACTTTCACCCCAATTGATGGTAAATTCTTTGTGTTAACATTATGACACGAAAATGAAGAATATACTTACGAGAATCCTATAATTGCTACACAATGCTTTCATCATTTTCACCTTATATATATATAGGATTTAGATCAAATAATAACCCGCTCTTAAAACAATAACCCACAATTAGGGATGAGATCAAATAATAAACCACTCTTTAAGAGTGGGTTATTATTTGAACATTCCCCTCTATATATATATATATATTAGGGATGAGATCGGTACCGTACCGATACCGATACCGAAAATACCGGTACCGAAATTTCAGAAAAGTGAGTACCGATACTGGTACCGAAATCATAGGTTCGGTACCGGTACCGGTTTCGGTATTTTACCGGTTTTGTACCGTTTTTAAACATTTTTGTTGGGATAAAGATAAAGAATATTAGCTTTCAAAGTATTGATGATATTATGCGATAATTATAATAAAAATCCAAAAAATCTATGAAAATAAATGCATTATATGTACACATCATAAGAAAAATTAAATTTACAAAACTATAAATTGTAAATAGAAGAATAGGAATGTATCTTCTTTTGGATTTCTATGGTATTTTTTTTTATTTAATATCTAAAACAATAATTAGGTTTAAAGCATTACGTTAAATATTTTTTTTTAAATACATTAGATTGATAAATAATCATATTCAAAACAAAAAGTATGCATATTTCGGTACCGGTACCAATTCGAAAATTTTCGGTATTGTACCGGTACCGGTTATTACCGATACCGAAATATGAGAAAATCAAGTACCGTTACCGGTACCGAATCTACCGGTACGGTAACGATTTGGTACGGTACGGTACCGGTACTCGGTATTAAAATCTCATCCCTAATATATATATATATATATATATATATATATATATATATATATAAATGTTTGGCTAAAAAGTCATAAAACCATAAATAGTGAGAAGGAATTTCAATCATTGATCTTGGATTTGAAGGGCTATAAATGTGCCACATCAAAAAGAGATTTTAAAAGAAAATTAAAATGGCTGGAAGAGTATAATAGAGATTGTAACCATTGTTGATTTTTTATAACTTATCCTTTTTTTCAAAAGCTCATAACTTTTACATACGTAATTATTTTATAAAAATATTACACCCTAATATCAAGAATTTTTCTATCTTTCCAACGAGTATAATATTGATACATTAAAAAACAATTAATTTGGGTGTTGTATTCAACTGAGTGTTTTTATGGCGTTTTTTAATATGTTTTAATAAAATTGGTTGTTTATGGTGTTTTTCGTAGGTTAATGAAACTTAACATTTTATGATTTTTTTGAATGCTCATAAAACACTTTGATGTTTTTCACTAAATAAATAAAAAGGATAACAAATTTTTATGGTGTTTATTTTATGTCCTTCTAAATTTTTCTCAGATAATACTATTTTATGGTGTTTTTACCTTGGAAAATACACATGGTGTTTTCATTCAGCAAATGTACATGTTGTTGAATACATACACTAGTTTTATTTTGTAAATAACGTGGTGTTTTGCGAAATTTGGTGTTTTATCGTAAGTGCATGAAAACTAAACATTTTATGTTTTTTTGATGTTCATAAAATTACTTGTTTTATAGTGTTTTTTAATGAATAAACAAAAAAGAAAAACGATTCTTTATATTGTTTTTTATATGTTTTTTCTCATGTTCACAATTTTCTATGAATAACAAGGTTTTATGTTGTTTTATCTTGAAAATAGATGCTGTGTTTTTATTCAGCAAATACACATAAAAAACGCAAAAAAAGCCCCTATGTAAAATTATGTAGTTTAAAAACACCAAGTGCAAAATTAAGCGTTATTATTTTGTTTAGTGCTCAAAAACACCATAAAACATTTAGTTTCGTTATGCATAAACACCATAAAATCAAGCATAAATGTGCTTTATGGTGTTTTTCAATATATTTTATTCGATAATACCATAAAACGAAATTCAAAAAATACCAGGTTTAAACTTAAGTGTTTATGGTGTTTTTTGTATTCAAAAACACCATAAAATGCCCTGTGTTGTTTTATGTTCTGCTAGTAGTGTTTAAAAACGCCATAAAAACGCAAGTTTCATTAACATCTAGTTTTGTTAATTTTTTTAATATAACAATATTATACTCGTTAAAAAGATAAAAAGCGCTTGATTTTATGGTGTAATTTTTTTAAAAAAATGTTAACGTGTAAAATAGCTACGAACGTTTAAAAAAATGGATAAAGTTGCATGTGACTTGCATGTGCAACCTCCTTTTTTATTTTGACATCTATACCCTTAACCTAATGTACACATGTCACTTCCTTGTTGCTTTTCACACTTTTTATGGTTTTAATCCTTTTTAAAATATCCCTCCCCTATATACATACATACATATATATATATATATAAAGGGAAAAGATGAAATGAAAACTACATCTCAATGAGAAAACTGGGAAAACCATGCAAAAATCACGTAAAAAGAACGTTTTTTTTTGAATTTTTTTACAGGTTTGTAACACTATTGGGCACATTTTTATTAAAAAAATCAAAAAAGCGCCAACCAGCTGTTTTTAAAAAAAATATTTTATAAACCCACGTAAAACGTACGTAACAAAACGTTTTTTTACGTTTTGTTACGTAGGTTTTACGTGGGTTTATAAAATATTTTTTTAAAAATATTTGTTCGGCGTTTTTTTGATTTTTTTTAATAAAAATGTGCCCAATAGTGTTACAAACCTGTAAAAAAATTCAAAAAAAAAACGTTCTTTTTACGTGATTTTTGCATGGTTTTCGCGGTTTTCTCATTGAGATATGGTTTTCAAAATAACTATACCCTATATATATATATATATATATATATAGGGGAGGGTTCAAATGAAAACTACATGTTTTTAAGAAAACTAAGAAAACTCCTTTCAACCAATCACATAATTATATATATTTTATTTATTTTTCTTTTTTAAAGGGCATTTTAGTAAAACAAATATCCATTATTTTAGGATTTTATTTTTATAACTTAAATATTTGAATTTACTCATTTTTAAACAAACCTAAACTCATTATCATCACCGTCGTTTTTCATCACCGCCTTCTCGTAAACCCTACAAATGGGAAGCAATGTAAATTCAGGAGCAATGGGAAAACTACTACCTTTGGAATTCGTTGTCACAAGATTACATATTCAATTACTCACATGGGTTCAAAAGATCATCAACATCATCTTAAGATTAGATCCAGAGAGATAATACGATTCGGTTACAAGGATTTGAGCCACCAACTTCATCACTGGTCGGATTAGAACATACAGGTGAGGATGGTTTACCGACGGTTTACGGAGCCGGGAAGCTATCATATATGCTTAATTTCCCAGGTAGGTTATTAATGTGCAAGCTACAAACAAAAATCTTGGAAACCCTAGACCACAAGATCTAATCCAACAAACCCATCTGTGTTTTTTGACTATATATTTGTTGAATGTGGTATCCTTGCAATTGATGAGTCAAACGCAACTTGTGGGAAGAGATTAGCATCTATCGGGTTAGACAACATCGAGGCCAATAGGCAAGCTTATATACAACTTCTTTTGACCACACCCGGGTTGGGTCAGTATATATTTGGTTCCATCCTATTTGAGGAAACCTTGTTTCAGTCAACCACAGATGGAAAGAAAATGGTTGACTGCTTGCGTGAACAGAACATTGTACCTGGAATCAAAGTTGATAAGGTAGAACCAAATGACCGATGATTCTAGATTTTATTTGAACTATTTAATTATTTTCTTATCTATTTGAGTATATTTTGTTTTCTGACTACAAACAAAAATCATGAGTTAGTGTATTAGAGTTTGAACTTATTTGAATTTAGAGATTTGTGAATCTAGCGTATATAGCTCCAACAGTTTGATTTTTATTCATGTTTACTTTTATTTCATTGATTACATATATGTAATCAGATATGTATGCAATCATATAGATGATTACATATATGTAATCATGTATATATGAACCAGATATATGAATACTTATATGTAATCAGGTATATATGAAACCATGTATATGATTACATATACCTAATCATAATATTAGGTATAATTACATAGATGAAATACACTTTTATTTGATTACTTACATATATTTAATGAGATATATATGTAACCATATAGATGATTACATATATGTAATCAAGTATATGAATGTAACCACGTATATGATTACATATATGTAATCATAAATTTAGATTTGACAGAAAAATCAAAATTTTAATGCGATATATATGTAACTACATAGATGATTACATATATGTAATCAAGTATATCATGTATGTAACACTTAATATATGATTACACATATGTAACTTGCTATATAATTATATATGTAATCATGTATGTAACACCTAGATATATATGTTACCAGGTATAATCATATATGTAACACCTAGTATATGATTACATATATGTAATCATATAATTTGTTTGAAAAATTTAGATTTTTTGAATCATGTATGTAACACCTAAATATATATGTGACCAGGTATATGATTACATATATGTAATCATGTATATAACACCTAGTATTTGATTACATACATGTAATCATATATTTTGGTTGAAAATTTCAGATTTTTGAATCAAATTATCCATCTTGTTTGAATTCAATTTTTTGAGTGAAAAAAATATTTTTTTAAATTAATTTTTGTATATAATTGATGAGAGAGGAGAGAGATGAGAGATTTTAGGAATTTTATTTAATATATGAGAGATAATATATTTATTTGGACTAATATACCCTTATAGTCATATAATTAAATCCCTTGATTGTTATTTAATTACAATCTTGCCACTATTGATCTCAACCATTGATTAGATTAATCAATGGTGGATTAAAGGTTTTCTTGGTTTTCTTAAAAATGAGGGTTTTTAATGGAACCTTATATATATATATATATATATATATATATATATATAGGAGGCGGATCAAATACATGTGGGGCTTAACGTACTAAACGTAAGAAGCCAGTAAACTAATGACACGTGTAATTCTATTTTTTGTTGCGGAGGGGTAATTAAGTAAATGACACATTACATTATTTTTAGAATTGATTTTATTATTTACGTAATCAAACAACAAACACGGAAACAGTTATGCGTAGTTTCATAATCAATTTGAAATTGAGAGAAAAATTTACAAATTCGTTTGTTCGTAAATCGGAAAATGGATGTCGATCGAGAACGTGAAGGTAATTTATTTTGATATAAACAAGTTATGTTGTAATATTTTAATTACGTATTATCAGAATATGTTGTAGGGTTGTATCATTTTGATGATAGATTAAAGTAGAACGATGTACAATTAATTGATTGTGTTAATATATAAAATTGTGATTGTTTAATTAAAATCAATTAACGAAAATGGATGGTTGGGTTTTTAATTAGTGATATGCGATGAGTATGTACGTAATATTTGGTTAAGATCATCAATTACGTGATTATTTGGTTTGAATACGAAGTAAATTACAGGTTGTTGAATTAGTACGTCATAATTTTTTTTGTGGATATGTGTTAGAAAGTATGTAATGTGGTACGTAATTAATGGTACGTGAATTATGGAACGTAACTATGTATAAGACATAGTTTAATATGGAACGTAAATATGTTAAGATCATCAATTTGGTGATTATTTTGGTTTGAATACGAAGTAAATTACAGGTTGTACAAATAGTACGTAATAATTTGTTTGTGTATATGTGTTAGAAAGTATGTAATGTGGTACGTAATTAATGGTACGTGAATTGTGGAACGTAAATATGTATAAGACATAGTTTAATATGGAAAGTAAATATGTTAGTTTTGTCAACATAATGTGTTATAATAATGAGTCGTAATTACATTTTATTACGAGATCAATGTATATGTATATGTTTTAATGGTACATGATAAGAAATTTTAATAATGAATAAAATCAATCATATAGTTATGTAGTATGACTATTATTAGTTATTTATTTTTTTTGCAGATTTCCAAGTTAATCAACTATGTGTTGGTTTAGAACGTATATCTCCAACATCAGGGAAGCATTTTTATAAACCTGATGTTCCCATTTCTTTTAAACCACAAGAAGGAATGGTTTTTGATTCTATTGATAATGCATTTGAGTTTTATCAATCATATGCAATTAAAGGGGGTTTTACAGTTCGTAGAGGATCTCAAATATGTTATGACAAGGTCATTAAAATCAAATACATTGTCTGTTCTAAGGAGGGACATAAACCCACAAGAGAATGCAATTCAAACGATGATAAGGACGGTCGAGAAAAGAAAATTAAGTATAGGAACAGGCCTAGTCAAAGGACTGGTTGTTTATCTCATATTGTGTTAAAATCAAATGATGGAATTAAGTTTACTATCAGCAAATTTGTAGAAGAACATAACCACAGTCTTGTGTCACAAGATGATATTCACCTATTGCCATCATGTAGGAAGCTAACATATGAGCAAATGCAGCTGATGTGTTCAATGTCCAAGCATAACATTGGTCCTGTGAGAGCGTTTAATGTAATGCGTACAAAGTATGGGGGTTTTGAAAATGTTGGAGTTACCTCTGTGGACTGCAAGAACTTCAAAAAACAGATAAATTTGTTTATTGGGGAATATGATGCTGAAATGGTTGTTAATATGTTATTGAAAAAGAAGGAATTTGTCCCTGATTTTTCATTTGAATACACAAAGGACAATAAAAACCAGCTTACTGGTCTTTTTTGGGCTGATGGTCATGCTAAGAAGAATTATGTTATTTTTGGTGATGTTGTTTCATTCGATGCAACATTTCGAACTAACAAGTAAGTTGAATACATCGTTTAACAAGAGTTTTGGGTATTTTATATTATAACATGTTTTTTTTATGCTAACATATATATTTTTTATCAGATACAAAATGGTATTTGTTCCATTTACTGGTATTGACAATCATTGTTGCAACATTACATTTGGATCTGCATTATTAGGGTCAGAAACAATTGCTTCTTACAAATGGTTATTGGAATGTTTTACAAAAGCGTTTGGTTCCCCCCCAAAGGTTGTAGTCACAGATCAAGATGCTGCGATAAAACAGGCTATAGAAGCTTCTTGGCCTACAAGCAGACATAGATTATGCATGTGGCATATAATGACAAAGGTTGCGGACAAGGTATGTGAATGAGATTTGAATTTAATAAATTTGAAAATTTTTTTAGTACGTGATTTTAGGGTGTAAAATAATAATGGTACGTAATTTACATTATACTCATATATTTATCTTTTTAGTACGTAATTGTTTTTAACATGTTATATATTCATGTATTGATTATTAAATTTGACAGGTTGGTAGTGTTTTATGTAACAATGATGAATTCAAGTCGCGTATATGCAATATTGTTTGGACTGATTCAATAACACCTGAAGAGTTTGATAGTGAATGGTTGTCAATTATGGATGACTATGACTTATGTAATGTTGATTGGTTTGGTTACATGTTTGAGATTAGAAACATGTGGATTCCTGCCTTTTATCGCAACGAACCGATGTCTGGTCTAATGCGTACTACGTCACGGTCTGAAAGTGAGAATCACTATTTCGGACAAGTATCTAATTGTCAATTGACATTAGTTGAATTTTTTACACATTTTGATACTGCAATGGAATCGCAAAGGCATACACATCGTAAAAATGACCATGATTCAAGGAATACAACACCCGATATGTGGACTGATTTTTCACTAGAGGAGCGAGCACATAAGATTTTTATAAGAAGTATATTCTTTGATGTTCAAGAAGAAATATATGATTCAATTCATAACTGTATTTCTGTATGTACATCTCAATCAGAAGACTTTACCAAATTCATAATAAAGGACTTGAAGGCGCAAGGTTCTGGATTTTTGGAGGTATAGAGACCATTGTGTTTTTTTTTATGTGAACAATGTATACAATTGAATTATTTTAGTATGGTATGTAATTATATTTTTATTTAAAGTTTTTTTATGTTTTTTTACAGGTTTCATATTCACAAATGAATGATGATATCACAGTCAGATGTAGTTGCAGAAGGTTTGAGCAATATGGGTTGTTATGTCGCCATTGTTTTTATGTTCTAAGAATGTGCCAAGTAAAAGTTTTTCCTGAAAAGTATATAACACGTAGATGGACAAAGGATGTTGTTCCAAACATATCAAACAGTTCAATTATATCACCAGATATTTTAAGTGGGATTGATCCTCAAGTAAACAAAGTTGTTCGTGATATTATGTCTTCAAGTGAGTACATTGTGAACAAATTGTTGAAAGACATGGACAAGTTAACTATTTTCAGAGATACGTTACACGATATAATGGACAAGACGGATGTGGAAACTAGAGGGTTACCAGCAGTTAAACAAAAAGATATTGTTGCGTCATTTGTACCATCACAAAACGACGTATCAACGGAACATGTTCGTGTTCCATCTGGTATCAGAAATAAGGGTTCAGGTTCTCACAAAAGGTTCAAATCGAAGCGAGAACAAGCTATTAGTAGAATGGGTAAGAGATCTAGATTTTGTCACAATTGTGGCCAATCTGGTCATGATAGACGAACATGTCCTGCATTGGGGAGACCAGGAAGAGGTTGATAAGTGTTTTAAAATATTTTTTTTAATGGGGTACGTTATTTTGTGTGTAGATTTTACTAAGTTTCATAACAAAATTGAGTTAAAACATTTTTACATTCAGAATTTTATTGTTTTTTATTGGATGGAAACTGGTACGTAATTTTCGATATATAGTACGTAATTACAATACAATGAGATTTAGGTTGTTAAATCTATTTGATTATGTATATGTTAGATTTTTGGTATTGATTCATACTAATAGCATGTTTATATGTTTGATTAGTTATGTTTTTGTTTTTGTTTTTGTTTTATACACATATGTATAATAAAACGCATGGTACGTGATTGTTGGTACGTAATTATATATTTACATATTTCAGTTTTGTAACAGAAGTTTTTACTTGTCAATTTTATAATAATATTATGATGTTTATGCTAAGTAATGATTCATAATAATAGCACGTTATTATATATGAAATTTTTATTTAAAGTTATATGTATTTTTAAATTTTATTAACTTAAGAAATATTACTATTATGATGTTGTATATATCAGGACGTAATAAATAAATGTGAAGTGACGGTTAATTAAACAAAGTGCGTAATTTTATTAAATTAATTAAACATACAAGCAAGATAATTAAAATGTTACAAAATCACATATAAGATGCCAGGAAGTCTGTTTTTAGCTGCATAGAGCAACGAAGTGCCTTAATAATTTTTGTAATTATTTGCATTTGTTGCACATCGGTTGCATCCTGATCAACCATGAACAAAATAACGAGGTCACGCACGGCATTAGGAGGCAGTTTTTGCAGCTGTTTGCTTAGCTCATCTCTCTCTTTGATTCCATCTTCTAGACTTTGAAAATTTTGCTTCAACACATCCATATAAAGTGAATCTTTGTTGTATTGCTTCATGATTTCGGACGTCAGCCTTGATTTTGTAGATGATGATGAAGACATGGTTTTGTTATTAATATTTTTTTGATGTAGATATAGGGGTGTTCGATTACACTACAAGTGTGGTTGTATTTATAGACAGAAAACAATAAATAGAATTAAATACATATTAAAGATTGGCTATCTGTTCAACTACCAACATTTAACACAAATCATTAAATTATACAACTACCGAAATGCAATAGGAACCGTCACCTTTAACACTATATATAGTAGCTCGTTGCATGCATGAATTACCATAATAAAAAAAAAACAGTCTGTAAATATTCTTTTTTTCAGTTCTCAAAATGGCAGCATCATCATCGAACTACAAATACCAAAAGTGCGAAGAAGCAATCGAAATGCTAGTAAAGGGTCAAGAGAAAGAAACGAAAGATGATCGTATAATGAGGAATTCCATGTGCATGATGAATGGGCTTGTTATTTCAGACATACGTACCAACATTTCAAATCTAAGTGAGCTTCTTGACGAGTCAGAGGAGGATGGTGGTGTGATTGCAAGGCAGTACATGATTGAGCAGGTGAGGATCAATGAAGACATTCAAGCTGACGTCAAGTTGCTTCTTGATGGCACCATTGACAAGATGAAGAAGAAGAGGGGGGGGGTCAGGATGATCATTGATTTTTAGTTTTTGAATGTTGGTATGTTTTGTCTTGTAATGGTGGTATGGTACGTTATTATGTATTTTGTTAATGTTTAATATGAAATGGTATTTTGGTATGTTTTTATATTTTTATGTGTTTGTTGTTACTTGTTTTTACATTTTCCAAATCACTTAGTATTTAATTAACTAAACATATAATAACAAAACATTAAAGTATTTACAAAAATAAAAAATGTGCTGTCACAAGAATTTTCTTTGCCTAGACATTATCATTTTTTTGATTGTCTTTGGCCATTGTTTCTTTTTTGGTTCAAGGCTGTCATGTTGTCTTGATTGAATAATGATATCATCCTTCAAAATATTAACTGGTGATGTTAGAATCTTACAGAGATACTTGATTCTAAGTTGTTGTAGTTGTTTTCTTTGTCCCTCAGACTCTTGAAGCAGACCACATTTCCATCCTTTAACACCACCTCCCATATATGTTTCCATGTGCCTCATGCAGAATATTCCACAGTCCTGTACATTTTCTTTGGTTTTCCATGGGAGTTCTGGATTTTTTGGTGTTTGTTGATATAGCTTGTAAGCATTTGGATGATCTTGATCAAGAAGATAATTGACAAAAACGTCTCTCTGTAATTTGGATAACACAACAGGAAAGTAACATTAAGTGGTTTACAGTAAATATATCAAGAAATACAGTTGTCTCTTTTATAGTAATGTAGTACGTGATTTACAGTACGTAATTTTGAAATCATTTATTAAAGTGCATGTAGTCCGTCATTTGTAGTACGTAATTTTGTGAATAATACATAAAAAGGTTGTGAATGTAGTCCGTTATTGTTAGTCCGTAATTTTAAAAAGTTTGTGAATAATATATAAAAAGGTTGTGAATGTAGTCCGTTATTTGTAGTCCGTAAATTTAAAAAGTTTGTGAAACATTACCATGTATACTGGTATTTCTTCATATCTGTCCACGCTTCCATCTCCAATTTCCATGTTGTCAAATATATCAAATGATGGTTTTTTTAAATCCAAAACAAGAAGGAAAACATGGTCACTTTTGATAATTGGGATGAAGATCAGGTCTACTTTAGTAATGTGGTTAATCTTCAACTTTGACAACACCAATGCCATTGTCTCATTAAGCAAATCCTTTCTTTGTTTTTCTGGTACGTCTTTAGTAAGAATAGGCAATGGCTGTAAATTTACATCAATATAAGTTTAATTAAAGTTATGTATATTAAAAAAAGAATTGTGTTATATAACATATTATGCTTACCAATACGTTTGGTGTTAAGAATAACCTAAATGGAGAACCTGGTGACCTTTGTTTTTCTTCTTCATTGAGAACATGCATCATGGCTTCCAACACACCGATGTGTACGTAAACACCGGGGAATAAGCTTTCAAACATTACTTTGTAAAATTCTGTATCGCTTTGTGTCATGAAAACAATTGTACTGCAAATTAGAGAAGATGAGTTAGTAAATTAAGGTATATTAAAGAATATAAGTTCCATGAGTTAGAAACCTTACTGTGGATCTTTTCTTGGATCCAGACAATATTGGGAAATTATTGTCTCCTCTTTTGTCAGTTTTGATCCCAACACTATTGACCTTTCAACAAATGGTGAACGCAATTCCTCTGATAGGTTCTTTTCTCTGGGACGTTTTTTGTATTGGAACCTTATTTTTAAAGCAGGTGTGATTTCATCAGTTTTGGTTTCTGTGTTGATTTTGTCATCACTTTCAGGCTGCAAAAAGGGAATTTTTGGTATTACATCATTTAAATTGACAGCTTCTTCTTCTACCTCAGTAACTGGTTGATTTGTTTGCAATTTTGATGTAGACAATTGTTGTTCTACATTCTCACATGCTTCAACCATTTCTTGTACAAATGTGCTTGTAATGTCAGTCTCTCTTTCAAACACAAGGCTTTTATCACCAACTAAACCTGATGCAACCTTAGCTATGACCCCAATTACTTTTTCCCAATCTTTTTGCTTTTTAATGAAGTCACCATTGTTAGGGTACTCATTTAGGCATGATTTCAGAAGGTCGTTGATGTTGTTTCCCACCTTTTCAAATTCCTCAATATTTTTATCTATCTGTGCAAGCATATCCTGGAACAATATATAATGGTACGTAATTACTTTGGTGACATAAACAATTAGTACGTAATTATGATTTAGGTATGATGTAATTAAATGTGTACTTACACTCTCTGTGGGTGGTACTGAATGTGAATAAGCAGATACTCCAGTCATTGTTAAAGGTGTATATGTTTCATCTATGACTCTTTGAGTATAACTGCCAATTGGATAAACCAAGTCACATGGGTGTGGTCTGTCAAAATAAGAAGCAGATGGTTCAACATCAACATCTTCTACAGCAGGAACTGGCTTCTCAAGCTCTATCCTTGAAGGGGAATATTCATCAAGACCTTTGGCACCTTCTTCTACACCACCTTGTTCATGTACTTCATGAGCACCTTCATCAAAACCAGGTTTTGTAGTTTCTCCATCATCATCTGCAAGATGACCACTTCCTTCATCATCATCATCATCATCTTCAACATATTCTTTGTTAGCATCATCATCTTCAGATTCATCATCTAAAGATTCATCACCATCAACAGTTTCATCATCATCATCATCATCAGCAGTTTCATCATCAGCAACATCTTCAGAATTCCCTTTTTCACAGTCTGTTAAAGGGCCGTTCTCATAAATGTGTGTATCAAGGTTCAGGAGGTAATTGTTATTGATGTTTAGTATAGTTGGGACAGGTGGTGGTGTGGACTCATATCTCTTTCTTTTTTCATGACAATAGAGCAACTGAAAAGAAACATAAAAAAACCAAAGAGATAAACAACTTAGTATACTATAATAAAATAAAACAAAATATAATAAGGAAACATACCGCAAGAAATAGTAAAGGACCATTAAAAGGTTCTGCAGATGTCCATTCTTTTTTTGTTCTGTTCAGACATGTAATCAGGTAACCACACCAATCCATATTTGGTATGTCTGAATCTTTTGTCAGTGAGTTTAAGAACCTTTGATTAACTGTTGTGCTTTTTGTAGTCCAGCCCAGTACTGTGTTGTATATAACTAGCCAATTAAGTTTAAAAATCCAGTTACCCTCCTCAGATTTTTTCATTTGTTCAAGCACATCTTTAACAATAATCCTTGATTTTCCTGGATATTGAGACTTCCACAATCTAAGTGTATCTGATGATCCAATTCTAGGTTTGTTCTTCTCATTCACAGGCAACCTACCAAGTGGTATCCCCAACACATCTTTGACAGTCTGAGATGTGACTTGTATGTAGTGGTGTCCTGCATTTAACTCATTTCTGTTACAGTCATAGTTAGAGACCAACCATTGTGCAAACCTTGTTGGAACGGTGTCTATATCCAATGATAAAAATGGTCTGAAACCCATTGATTTTATTGCTTTTTTTTGCTGTTTAGACAACCCAGTAACACTATTCTTTAAGTTGACTATACCAACTCTTGCCTTTAGCTTCTTTTCTGTATATGGCACAAATTTCTGATGTGATGATCCTGATACAGATTTTGCATTTGATTTGTGTTTAATATGACGTTCTGGTGGGTTCACAAAATCATCATCATCATCATCATCATCATGAACAACAACAGGTTTAGTAGATTGTTTACCTGCAAATTCAAGATTAATTTATAGTTATCACGTACTTAATAAGTATATGTTCCTTTAAATTACGTACTATTTTATGATGGGTAATAAGATGCTATTGCATATTATTACGTACCACACAGATAAAATAGGAGTTTAAAAATTACGTACCAATGACACATACCAACTAAATGGTACGCAATTACGTACCAATGACACATACCAATTAATTTATTAATATAAAGTGATACAAGATCATTTATTATACAATGTATGATGAACAACATTAAATATGTTTAATCTAACAATTAGTTAACATATTTACAAGTTTTGTGTATGTTGTATGTTGATTTTTTTACAATTACGTACTACTTACAATAATTACGTACCATTGAAATTTTAACCAACAAACTTTGTTACGTACTAATTTTATGAACATTGTATAATGATTGTCAAATATCCTAATAAACACTGAAATTCTAACATTATATTTGTTAATTACAGAGAAAAATTAAATAAAAACAATAAAATACGTTTTGTTTCTATGATACTGACCTTTAATCCTTAACAACGATTTCCTGTCATTATTAGATTTCGATCTTAACTCTGTTGTAACCTTCTTAGAATCAGTGATTACAGACTCTGAATGTTTACCTAAAATTAAAATGCATGTATGTTAAAAGGATGAATACAGATTACGAATGTTAAAATAATGATAACTTTTACTTACGTTTGTTGGATACGTTCTCTGATGTATTCATCTTCTTCGAATAAGGTTTTCAAGCTTGATTGCAGGTTTGATTGAATAAACACGTTCCGAATAACCGTAGTTCGTAATACGAATAATTAGGAAGAAGGTGGGGTAAAATCCTCTTATTTTTAGGATTAGGTTAAATTTTAAAAAATATCAAATTACGTTTTTACCCTTTTTGCTTATAGCGCTCCGTCTATTTTGTTTAATTAAGATAATAGAATTACAAGTTTGCCACCGCGTTAATCTGGTCCATCTATAATTACGGATCAACGATCCAAAATGCTTCTTACGTTTAGTACGTTAACATACACATGTACGTTAACCGCCCCCTATATATATATATATATATATATATATATATATATATATATATATAGGGGAAAGATCAAATAAAAAGTTCATTTTGCCTAAGAAGGCTAAAAAGGATTTTCAAAACCTCCAAAACCGACCCAAACGAACTCCGATTGAACTCATTTCGATTGCGTTGGAACCGTCTCATCGAACCCTACAATATTAGCTTTTAAGTTTTACCTTTAACAACTAGTTTCAAAATTTAGATTTTAGGGCTTGATTTTTAGCTTTTATGTTTTATATTTAGGTTTAGGGTTTGTTTTTAAAGTTTTGGTTTTAGTATTAGGGTTTATTGTTTATAATTTAAGGTTTAGGTTTTAGGGTTCGACTAGATGATTCCAATGATGCAAAAATGAATTCAATCGGAGTTTGCTTGGGTCGGTTTTCGAGTTTTTCAAAATCCTTCTTAGCCTTCTTAGGCAAAATAGACTTTTTAGGGGAACCTTCCCTATATATATATATATATATATATATATATATAGATGGATGGAAAGAAGCGACACTTTTGTCCAATGTGTAGCAAGGCACAACCGAATGACAAATATAGTTATAAACGTTTTGTCAATCTTTCATTTCTATAATTTTGTTTAATTTCTTGATTTTTCAGCATGCTAAAGTGACATCTATGCCTCAATCTTTCAAATTACAAGCTTTTAGAAGTTTTATAGTATGTGGTCTTTGAGATTTTGAAGGAACAACCTCTTGTACAAATGTGTATAGTAAGGTTGTGTACGTCAGATCACGAAAGTGATCCGGCTTCTCTCTGGCTATGTACGAAGCCGGAGGTAAGTCAACACTGGGTACGCTCGAGATTTATGATTTTCAAATAAGCAAGGGCGTACAATTTATGTCTAAATCTATACCAACATAATATGTTAGTGTGTTATGTTTCATCAATCTTATTTCCCGTCTTATTCTTCTATTAAATGAAAACTACACGTGTCACTGTCTAGTGCATATTTATTCTTATTTCTTCTACTTTTTTCCCTTGTTAAACATGATATTGAAAAACATTTTTAGATATTAATGTAAATTTATTTATGGATAATTACTATATCATTAAATAAGTTAAGTGATTATTAATAATTATTTACGTGTTTAGTTCGTGGCGACTTGTTTTACCAGCCAAAGCATTCCAATCATAAGCTCTAGCCTCTTGTTTACCTGTCAAAGATGGTGCAAATACATCATTGGACCGCTTTTATGTTAAGGGAAGGTGGTGTTGTGTGGTGTGATCTATGGTTTTACTGATGTCGTGGTTAAGAATGCAAGAGAAGCTACCATGGCTATTGTTAATGGCATTGAATCAGGCTCAAGCAGGGGCGCAGCTTTCACTAAGACTAGGGGGCAACAGCTGCCCCTGTTTTTTCGTATAGTAGTGTAAATTTCTCGATACGTAGTGTAAAATTTTTTAAAAACCTTTATTTCGTCCCCTGGGAAAAAAAAATTTATTTAGCCCCTCCTGGGATTATGGTTAAGCTTCGCCACTGGGCTCAAGTATCACACTATGTAATTTTCGCATCATATGTTGGTTAAAAGAAGGGGTTGAGATCAAGATGTTTTTGAACTCAACTTCTTCACTGCATGCAGCCATCGTTTGTTGTGGAACATTGGTCGGCCTAAAATCAAATCCAGAGATGGCTTCTTTCTCTTCAAGAGGGCCTAATTTATAAGTCCCGAAATTCTTAAAACAAGGTGTCAACATTCTTGCAGCATGGAGCCATTTAATCGAAACCATAGTTATGTCGTGGTCAGTATAATGTTTACTAAATAAAGCAAAAGAAAAGTTATGACGTAGTCATGGCGATAAAGAAATGATGAAGAATCTGAACGGTATGTGTTACGAAATCCATCATTTAATTTGTTTAAAGGACTTAACTTTTATTTTGCATAGGATTCAGAAAGACTAGATCACGTCATGATTTAATGTAAACAAACTTATTTTATGACTTGAATTCATACTTGAAAATTACAAAAAAGTAGCCTTAAACATCCTTAATTATTTGTTAAAACTTAAAACACCAAAAAATTAAACCTGTCACCCTAAAATCAATAAAAAAAATAAACAATTACAAACAACCTTTTTATATTTAAAAAGAGTGAATGAATCTCTCATAAAAATCATATCCACACACACCCTCTATAGAGTGATAGCACCACAAGTAGACTGAGCTAAAATCCAAAAGAATACAACCTGGATCTACATCTCTCAGCCCCATTTGCCATTTGTTTGCTCATTGTGTTTCAATTCGATTCTCCTTAATTACCTTGTAACCCTAAACCACTTCAACTTTTCGAAATTGAATGTAAACAAGAACATGTGATTACTGACCCAATCCGGATCAATGTTCCACTGTTTTCGACTTTAGCCCATAGAAAGAACCCTTCTAAAAGCCTGTTTAAATAACCTTAATCTCACATTAATCTACTTGTAGTAGTGTCTCTCCATCACTCTCTCTTCAATCGCATCAGGTTGATTCTTTCTTTCTCTTTCATTCTTCAAGATCTATTAATTAAAACCCGTAATTTCAGTCATCATATACGTTTGGAACGATTTGGTTCTAATCTTGGATTGTTTCTCACAGGTCCGATGGAATTGGACCCTAAATTGATCAATGTTGTCACCCTCCTCATCGCAACCCTAATCGCTGCTAAAATCATTTACACTTTCTTGATACCCAGATCCCGTAAACGCCTGCCGCCGGTCGTCAAATCATGGCCGATCTTCGGTGGTCTTTTTCGGTTCTTGAAAGGACCAATTGTGATGCTCAGACAAGAGTACCCTAAATTGGGGAGTGTTTTCACACTCAATCTATTGAACAAGAACATCACTTTCTTGATCGGACCTGAGGTTTCAGCGCATTTCTTTAAAGCTTCTGAAACGGATCTGAGCCAGCAAGAGGTGTACCAGTTCAATGTGCCGACTTTCGGGCCTGGTGTCGTGTTTGATGTTGATTATTCAGTCAGGCAGGAGCAGTTTAGATTCTTTACAGAAGCTCTCAGAGTCAATAAACTCAAAGGGTATGTTGATCAGATGGTTTTTGAAGCTGAGGTAATCCACTTTCTTGAATTTGAATTTGGATCTTGGAACTTGATTATTATTAGAGTGATTACATGTGACATTTAAGTGATTCATCAGGCACTGGGTATGTTTGTTTGTTATTTAAGTGAATCACCTACATGTTTTGGGTGCATTGATTATGGGTTAGGACAGTTAATATGTTTGGGAGAATCCATTGGGGCAACGGAAAGATGTTAGGTTACATGATTTTAAATAGCTGTTGGTGATTGGTTACAGTGACAATTAATAAGTATTAATTGACGATTATATAATTAGTGACAATTGAAGGTGATATGATTTCAATTATTTAGTCTATCTGTTTCATGATTTTGTAACTGGGTATTGCAGGAATATTTCTCCAAATGGGGTGACAGTGGTGAGGTAGATCTAAAACATGAACTAGAAAGCTTGATCATTCTTACAGCCAGTAGATGTTTATTAGGAGAAGAAGTTAGAAACAAGCTATTTGATGATGTTTCTGCTCTGTTTCATGATCTTGATAACGGTATGCAGCCCATCAGTGTCATCTTCCCCTACCTCCCCATCCCCGCCCACCGCCGCCGTGACCAAGCCCGCAAGAAGCTTTCCAACATCTTCTCCACCATCATTAACTCCCGTAAAAAGAGCGGGAAATCTGAAAACGACATGCTGCAATGCTTCATTGATTCCAAATACAAAAATGGGCGCCCCACCACTGATTCTGAGGTCACTGGGCTTCTTATCGCCGCCTTATTTGCTGGCCAGCACACAAGTTCTATAACCTCGGTGTGGACCGGTGCATACCTCCTCTGCAACCAGAAACACATGGCTGCTGTGATTGATGAACAGAAAAACCTCGTGAATAAACACGGGGAAAATGTTGATCATGATATTTTATCAGAGATGAATGTGTTGTACAGATGTATTAAAGAAGCTTTGAGGCTTCACCCTCCACTGATCATGCTGTTACGCAGCTCTCACAGTGATTTCACTGTGACTACGAAGGAAGGGAAAGATTATGACATACCAAAAGGCCACATCGTTGCCACGTCACCTGCATTTGCCAACCGACTGCCACATGTGTTCAAAGATCCAGACTCGTATGACCCAGATAGATTTGGGCCCGGTAGAGAAGAAGATAAGGCAGCAGGGGCATTTTCATACATTTCTTTTGGTGGTGGCAGGCATGGTTGTTTAGGAGAACCCTTTGCTTATTTGCAGATTAAAGCAATTTGGAGCCATTTGTTGAGAAACTTTGAGCTGGAATTGGTTTCCCCTTTTCCAGAGACGGATTGGAATGCAATGGTGGTTGGTGTCAAAGGGAAAGTTATGGTTCGTTACAAGCGAAAAGCATTGCAATGCTAACAAGTTTGGCATTCTTGTTCTGTCATTTTACCAGATTCTAGTTTACTAAGTTTGTCAATGTTAATGTTGTTTGATTGATTTTAAGTGTTTTTCACAATTTGAAGTTTCAGAATCTTAATTTGGTTGTTAAATGGGAATGTTTAGAGTATAATTCTGTGTTCCAAGATATACTGAATGATAAAAAGGTAAGCTTGATCTTCATAATGAATATATATCATCTGCATGGAAGAAACTGATGTCCATCAGTTGGGTATAATGCTTAAAAGCATAATATACTAAACATAAGGGTATCTGATGATACCCAAAGACATCCCTGCGACAGCTTCCATTACAACCATAATAGACCTTTAGAAGACTTCTCTTTCCACCCAAGGAGCCTTGATGCAGCCCCAGGTAATACAAAATTACCTGCATACCCTTTCTTTTTTAACCAGATACAGATACTTTTGTTATATCCAACTTTTTAATCCGACCAATATTGTTCGTTTTGCTCACAAGAAGCTTTTTGGTTGCCTGCCTGTATGGAGACTATCTAGGAGTTTACCCACCCTGAAATTTCCTAGTATGTATCTGGGGTAGGCATTCCTTATGTCCCAATCTGTCACTTAAGGTGTTTCATAAATTTCATGCTTCTTTTTTTGTTGCAACTAATGAGCCTGTCTCTGCATAATCTTGATGCTCCATCTTTGTTTTTTCATAATCCTTTCAACTGGAAACAAAAATTTTACTTATTTTTTGCAATTTAAAAAATAATAAATGAATTAATTCTCACTCCCATATAAAAGTTGCAGTTATTTGTAAATTTGCACCTTTCACAAATTCTTTATAGTGTGTGCTCGATCTAGACTGCATTTTGAAGGTGATCATGTGATATTGAATAAATCAGTAAACACATGGGTTGTAAGATAATGTGTTGCAGGTGTTTGATACTTGGATGTGCTTCTGTTTCATGGAGTTGTGAGAGTCTGATCATCATCAGAAGTATTTGGTAAAGTTCGATCATTTACGAATTTGCTTGTAAATCACCTCTAAATAATCAGAATCAGTTTTGGTTTAGCAGCTACTCCTAAATAGATGATCACGTAATTAGCATCAGTTTCATTGTATGGCCAAACGCTAGAATTTATTCAATCTTGACAGGTTTTGAGTACAAATGCGGACAATTAGGCAGTATTAATACAGGGGAAGTGTCTTTGTATCTTCATCAATTGACCGTACAATTTGATATCATGTCAACTGATCAACATGAGCATTACACATTTCTGATCAAGCATAAATTTGCATCCAAAAGTTATGAAACCACAATACAGATAACAAATTTTCACCAAATTAAAGGGATAAAAAGATGATTGTCAGCAAAATTAGACGCCATACCAATGATATCTCCTAAATTGTTTCCAGATGATGCCACACTTAAAAACCCCACAGATGATCCTAACGCCTTTCATCAGTCAATTCTAGATGATTTAGTATCATCTAACCAAATGTGGGCAAACTGGCTTTTTTTTTTTTTCTTTTAATTTTAACCGGTTCTGGTTTTAAATTGGTTTTGATCAATAAAGTCAAAAAACCCGTTCCATTTAAGTTCAGTTTTTTGATTGGTTTTTGGCCGATTTCAGCTTTGGTTTTGATCGGATGCATCCAGTTCAGGTTTATTGTGTTTCACAAATTTAAAAGATTCACAGAAATAATTTTTTTGATCTATTATCAGAAAACTCACAAGACCCGTCAATACCTCACTAACCAATGAAAACAAGTATGGATTTAAACCTAAAATCTCGACTAAAATGACTCGATTGTTTACCTGCCAGTTGCCACTATCCCTTGAAGGTTTCAAGTTACAATCTTTACGACAGAAAAAAGGTGACATTTGTTCAGAGTCTTACATATTAACTAAAGGCTTTCATTTGATATGGATGGTTATTAGTTTTACAAAAAAAACAGCCTAAAACATTTACTCATATTTGTTTTCATTTCATAAAAATCAATGGTAGCTTCTTTTAATTGATATAAAAAGAATTGAAAATAAAGAGAGGATAGAAACACAAGCAAGAACCACCACACAACCATGGCAAGTACAGATAAGGTAAACTAATATAAAAACCCAAATTCAATCATCATTTCACAACTCTTCACTTAAAACTCCATCACACAATCTTTGATTCACTTACACAACCATTCTTTATTTTCTTTGAAGTCTGTTGAAGCAAATTAAATACTGGAAACACAGACTAAAGTCTACAGGTTGACTAATTTCAGAGAATTAGCCTTCTCTTGCAGACTATCAAGCAGGCTGTCAAAGCTTTTCTTGAAAGAATCTACTCCTTCAAGTTCGAGCTGGGATCCCACGTAGCTCCAATCGATCCCCAATTTCTCCAGTGCACTGTAAATTCCTTCAGCTTCTGATACATTTGAATCAATTGTCCTTCCAACTGTACCATGGTCAATGAATGCTTGCAGAGCTTGATCAGGCATGGTTGACACCTAATCAAGAAGATTAACACAAATTCATTAACATTTGGTGACAAGATTGAGTGTTCGACGGGTCAGGTAATGGGTCAAACAAGTAGTTTTAATATTGGTGGGTCAAGGTTTGACCCATAACACTTATCGTGAAGTTTTTAGGAATAATTAGTTTGTTAACTATGGTTTACAAAAATTATATCATTTCAAATAGTAACCTGAATGTTTGAATACAATGATTAGGAAATTTATGCATTCAAAATACATTAGGACTAGTGGACTACCCTTGAACTGTATATTATAGTAACTTCTTATGGATAATCCGGTTGCCTGTCATGGGTACAAAAACTAGTTTATTTTAATAACTTATAATAATCAAAAAACCTTTGAATTTAATGATTGGGCAACTATTGAAAGACACTACTCTCATTAGTAACCGGTGCACAGCCTGGTTGGCATCAGGGACGGTTCTTATTTAGGGTCCGGGGGGCCCCGCCCCCCTGTTTTTCAGGCCATAATGGTCGATTTAGTTGTATTTCGTCGAAAAATCATTCGGTTCCTCTCGTTTCCTTCCTAAAAATCCCTCGGCCTCCTCCGTTTTCTTCCTAAAAATCCTTCGGCCCCCTCTGTTTTCTTCCTAAAAATCCTTCGGCACCCTTTGAGCTTTTTTTCAAGCTCCGTCACTGGTTGGCATACCAAACACAGGTCACCACCTTTTTAAATACTTTTCTAGGACGCATGGCATGTTCTTATGGGATGATTGTATATATTTTTTGGATAAAACCTATCATCTAAAAAATCTAGCATAATCTGAATTATAATTCATATTCTTTATTTAGAGTGTGTAATATTGGGATACTTTCATATCTACTCCCGATTTTCTATTTCTATTTCTAATTTCTTTCAATTTTGGATTTTCTACCAGGGATCATTAGTGTTCAAAAGATGATTGCTGAATACCAGGAAGCATATCACTATAAGAAGTGGAATGAACTTCAAAGATGTGAAGAATGAAGCTAATAAAATTCTTGAGGAAAGTGGGAGCAAAATTAACAACTCTATTGTTTTTGATGAAGTTAAATGTAAGCACCAAGAATGGGACTTACAAATAGATTGTGACACAACACGTTCTCGTCATGAATGTGAAGTGGGTAAAGAAGAAAGTAGTGGTAGCACAAAAGGATCAAGGACTTCCAACAAAGGGGACTATTATGTTAATTTCAACCCAGTAACAACAAATAGTGATGGTTCAACAATTCAACATTCAATATGTAGAGATGGGACTAAAAGAAAAGGAAAACGTAAGGCTTCTAAGGAAATTGCAGCAGCACTTCGTGAATTGAGGCTTATTAGAGAAAGTGAAGTTGAAGTCATGAAAAAAAGGTTCGAATTGAATCAACAAAAGAAACAAAAAAAGAAAGAAAGGATGCTAATGAATATGCAATTTATGCAACTGAACACACTTTTACAAAAAGACCCTTTATCAACAGAAGAAAAAAAAACATGAAAAGCTATCTAATATCAAAGTTTTATGGAAACAAAATATAGTTTGGCATTTGTTTAATGTTTAGTTTGTTTTAATGCATTTGTAAGATATTTTGTTATGTAGTTTTATATTTCATCTACCTACAAACCTATTCAGTTTGGTATATAACTAATGGGACACAACTTCATAGTAAAAAATAGAGTTGTCCAAAAATCTCATCACTCAAAACTCGCTCAAGGCTCACAAGGAAAAAGCTTATCCGGTTGTAAACGAACCGGGCATGATCGGTTAGGTTTCTAAACGAGCCAAGCACGAGCCAAGCACGAGCCAATGTAAGCTCGCTTATTGTATAGTTGCTTGTTTGGCTCACTCATTTTGGCTCGTTTAAGTATAACTCAATTTCTTTATATATATGTATACATATGTGTGTGTGTATAAATTAAATTATATTTAAACTTATATAAAATTTAGAATATATAAAATATTGAAAGCTTAATAACTAATACAGTGCTCACCGTGTCTGGCCCGACAAGTGGGGCCACATAAAGAGTGTCGGGGTAGGCTGGGTTCTTGACACTAGTTGAAGCCCATAACAACCTTTGCTTCTTAGCTCCTTTCTTCACAAGAGCCTCCCATCGTGGGCCCGAGAATTTCTTTTGATAAAGTTGGAAGGCTAGAGCTGCTTGAGCATTTGCAGCCTGTAAAGTTAACCATAGTGATGAAAAAGAGACTTCAAGGTAAAAAATTACTTTAATAATTGGGTTTTTACCTTGCCTCGAAGATCAAGAGCCTCTGGGGTTCCAATTTTTTCAAGCAGTTTGTCAACAAGTGTGTCTACCCGACTAACAAAGAAAGAAGCAACACTTGTAACCCTTGATAGGTCATGTAGACCTGAAGCCTCTAATCCATCTAAATAAGCATCAATAACAGCCTCGTATCTTGATAGTGAAAATATGAGCTGTGGCAAATCAATCATAAAAAGAAAAATGAAATAGAAATCAGTAATCAGAAACACAATTTGTTTATCCAACATCAAAAACAGGTACTTGTGACTTCAAGATGAAATAATCAGATACAAATCCAAATATTTCCTAAAGAAAATGTGCATATTTACGTCGTTAAGTGAAAAAAATGACAAACTAAAGGTGTAAAGAATCAACTTACAGTTACATTGACACTTATTCCCAGAGAAATAACGTCTTTAACTGAAGGAACACATGCAGCAGTTGCAGGAATCTTGATGTAAACATTTGGACGGTCAACTACTTTATGCAACCACTTTGCAGCATCAACAGTGCCTTGAGTATCATCAGCAAGCCGCGGTGAAACCTCAACAGAAACATAACCATCTCCACCATCTGTTTCATCATAGATTGGCTCAAATAATCTGCAGGCATCTTGGATATCTTTTACAACAAGTTCCCAATATGCACTTTCAATGTCTTTTCCTCCTTGTACAAGATCCCTATGATTGTCAGATAATGCAGAGTTAAACTACAAAATTTTTGTAGGATAGTAAACACAATATTCAGGTTTCGGGAGATAGTGCTTGATCTTGCTTCTGTTGTTTGAAGTGTGTTGATAAGATGATAAGATGTTTGACTATTTCTCAAAATTTAGTTATTCAACAAACAAAGAGAGAAAATGATTAAACAAGGACATTCTAGCAAAATAGAATGAGCAATCGCTTGTAAAATCAGTTATGTTTTATCCTTTGATAATGATGTTTTTGCAAGTTTGAAAATCTAATTATTTTACACAATAAACAATTAGAAGCAGAATTCATTTATCCAAACAATAAAACTCAAGTATAAACTAATATCAAAATACAAATCCAAACAACCTGAAGAGAATTAATAGAATAAGCATTGAGGCATCATAAATTTAGCAACATAGAATACCTGAATTGATCATTGTAAGCATTTGAAGTCGAAATTGCTTTTTGGAAAATCTGTAATCACACATACATCATCTCACTAAAAATTATAAAAAATTTGGAATGTAGAAAGAACATATTTTAAATATTGAATCTTACAAACAAATATTTGCACAAAATAAAGGCTTAATTACCGCTGGGTTGCTTGTAACACCTCTCACACCACTTTCAATCAGGGGAATAAGATCCGTAACAGGGCGGCAGAGGTTATCATACCATGGACTCTGCCCTTGTTTCTCATAAAGATCATGAAGAGTTGTTCTCTTAACATGGCTTCCATTTCCTCCATTTTGGCTACATTTCACACTTTTAAAAAGAATCAAGTCAGCAACAAGTGTGTAAATCTTTCAAATTTCAATAAATGAGTAAAATAAGAAAAAAAAACTCATCTAACAACCACCCTCGTATCAACCACTATTGTCAGCTATGCTGGCAAGCAGCTCATGGATTTGTTTTTGGTTTACCAAGTGGAAAATTTTCTTCCCAAGAGGTCACACATCTCTCAAACCGAGCTCGCTTTACAGTGGAGTTCTCCTATAATAGGCAACTGTACGCCTAAAAGGCGTTGGTAATATTTAAGAAGGACATTTTTATGGCCTGGTATCTCTCCAGTTGTCAAAGGTGTCTCAAAGAAAGCCAAACACCAACAATTATATGCAAGATCATCCAAAAATGAAAAAAAAACAAAAAAAAACAAAATATTGCAGGCAAAAACTAGTAAAAAACCCTTGAAGGACCATGTAAAATTATCTAACCGCAAATTACAAGATTCAAATCTAACCACACAAATTACACAGCTTTGATCAAGATTTAACATCACAACGCAAATAAAATTGAAAACGACAAACTGATCAAAATCAAACAATCAGTAATAAATAATAACAGCTAAAGATTTGGGTAATGAAATAAGAACATCAACCACGCAGATTAGCAAACTGAGAAAGATTGCTTACAGCAAAGACGCTGCTAGAGGGACGGTGGCACGAACGGTCAACCTGGAGGATGCAAGTGCAAGTTTTGCCGGAAAACCCAGATAGACAGCGGCGGTGGGCGGTGTTGGTAGCGACGGTGAAGACTTTAGAGGGGTTATCGGAGAAGAAAGATTGGAGATGGAAGCCATTGATGAAAGTTGGTGGGATTTTTTTTGATCTGAATGAGATCTAGAGAGGTGAGAGATATATGGGAGTCCCTATTTCACCAACCCCGTCATCTACGATGATACAAAGGCTAAAACATGAATGTGATTTGTTGAATTTGATTAAAATAATCAGATTTTTAGGGTTATTTTCAGTTTAATCAATAATCAACTTGGCGCATCTGTTCTTGGTAACGAGTTCATTCGTGATTTTAGACACAATTTGAGTTATTTTTTTTGTTATAACAGTAAAAAATATTTATTAAATAGGTTTAGTTGAAAACTTATTTATCAAGGGTCAATTACATATATCTCGTTGTTAAAATTATTTATTACATATTTACTCAATCATAAAATTAAATTACATATTTTCACTTTCTAAACCAAATATATTACATATTTATCAGTTTCATTAAAAAACAAATTATGCATTTTCTATTTTACTCTTAATAAACTAACTAAAAACAACTTACGTATTTATCCAAACTAAGGGGTAATTTTGAAAAATGGTAAATTTGTAATTTTAGTTTAACATTGTGGATATATGTAATTTTAATGTTTAATAAAAGGATATATATAATATTATCACATTTATCAAAATAGATGTTTTTTTTATTTTATTACTTTTAACTAATCAAAAAAATAAAATAACAAAGACCTATTTCATAATATATTTTTTCAATTACACGTATTTGGTAAAAAAACTTGACAATTTTAATTTTAAGAATAATAAAGCAATAATAACTTTTTTAGCAGATGTGACAAGTTTGAGTATTATTTGTATTAGTTTTATTGGTTAGATAAAAGGTTATGTTATTCTCACACCCCATTTTTTAAAAATACACCTCTAAGACAGCTCGTACTGCCAAGTACGGCTCGTCTCAGTACTCGGTCAAACATTCCACCCTGACAACCTATGACAATGATTGGAAGCAAGACTGGCCGTACTGCCCGTCTCATTCATCGTACAGACATTCCCTGAAACATAGGACAATGATTTGAATCAAGACGGGCCGTCTTGCGCAGACGGCCTAGTTTTGGCCATTTCACCCCAAAACCAGGCCGTACTGGTCAAAATTTTATTTTTTTTTAAAAAAACAAATAATTCAATTTTGTTACATTTAAATACGTCTCGCAAAATGGGCGAGCTGGGTAACGGCTTAAAACGAGTTCGGGTTACCCATATTGACCCGTATTGTGTTTAAGCTATATTGAATGGGTTGAGATGGTAGCACTTAACACATCTTAAGTTAAATTAAATTTATGTTTTTTAAGAACAATTCATTTAGATCAGAACTGATTTTGCTTAAAACTCGTTCTGACTCACACCCATCCTAACCCGAACTCGTTCTGACCCGTTACCCAACCCGACCCAACTCGTCCATTTTGCGAGACATATTTAAATGTAATAAAATTGAATTATTTGTTTTTTTTTAAAAAAAAATTAAATTTTGACCAGTACGGGCGTACGGCCAGTACTGACCAGTACGGCCTGGTTTTGGGGTGAAACGGCCAAAACAGGCCGTCTGGGCAAGACGGCCTGTACTGACCAGTACGGCCTGGTTTCAGGGTGAGACGGCCTGGTTTTGGGTGAGACGGACAAAAATTAAGTTAATTTTTATACGGTCAGTACTGCCCTGTACGGGCCGTATAGAGTTACTCCACACCGGTTGAGACCCAAATTGGCTTGTAAAATATAAGTCAAGACCTGCACGGCCCGTCTCAAAGAATCTTCACTGAATCGAAGACATTCCTCTGAAATGTTTGTATGTACCCTATACGGGCCTGTACTGACCAATACAGACCGTATAAATTTGGTGGGGTGTTAAAATAAAAAAGTAGGGTGTCCAAATAAAATCCCCCTAGATAAAATATATTATTAACGCCAATTGGTATTAAAGGGCTTATTTAAATATGTTATTTATTTTGTTGTGAACAATAATTGATTCCATTGAAGACTTCAGTTTGAAGTGCTACTGTACCAATTTGACCAAAGATTTGCCAAATAAAATAAAACTAGGTTTAATCTCACCCGTGCGTTGCAGCGGGTTATCACAGTACACTCTCGAGAACGGGTATTATATATCATTTGCAAAATCATAGGTTACATAGCAAAATCAAATCTCTCATCACAAACTCTATACAATTATATATATATATATATATATATATATATATATATATATAAACATAAAATTATACAAAATCGAAAAAACAAAATTTAAAAGTTTTAGTGGCCAAAATCAAATAAACAAAACTTTATATTATATAAAAGTTTTAGTGACGAAAATCAAAAAAACAAAACTTTACTACTAAGTTTTAGTGGTCATAATCGAAAAGACAAAACTTTATATTATATAAAAGTTTTAGTGGCCAAAATTAAAAAAAAAAAACTTTAAAAGTTTTAGTTACCAAAATCGAAAAACAAAACTTTACTATTAAGTTTTAGTGGCCAAAATCGAAAAAACAAAACTTTATATTATATAAAAGTTTTAGTGGCGAAAACCCAAAAAACAAAACTTTAAAAGTTTTTTTGGCCAAAATCGAAAAAGCAAAACTTTATATTATATAAAAGTTTTAGTGACCAAAATCGAAATAACAAAGCTTACTTTTAGTGGTCAAAATCGAAAAAACAAAACCTTATATTATATAAAAGTTTTAGTGACAAAAATAGAAAAAACAAAACTTTAAAAGTTTTAGTGGGCAAAATCTAAAAAACAAAACTTTACATTGTATAAAAGTTTAGTGACTAAAATCGAAAAAACAAATGTTTACTATCACTTTCAAATGCCTTTTAATATAGATATATAATTATAATCGATTAAACTCGTTTAAAAGCGTAGCTACGTGACTGTAAAAAAAATATATATTACAAAATACGAATTTTAATTTTTTACTAGCACAAATGCAATATTTCAAAGTATAGATTATAATCGACTAAACTCAATTCCGAACATAATCGAATTTATATGGTTGAACCAGAACATATTTTTTTGGCATGCCTTGTTTTCCGAACAAGTGCAACACAACTCAGAACACAAATAAAAATAAACACAAAAATCATTATATTTAACTCGACTTAATTTTTAATAACCTTTACATCACAATGTATACCAACTTAAATTTATGTCGACACGTACATAAATAATAAGCAAGAAGCACTTTTAAAAAAAGTTAAAAGAACAATCTTTATTAACAAAAAACTAGACTACATATGTACAAAAAATTAACTTAAAACTTCATAAACATAAAAGGGTAAAAGTAAGAATTTATAAAAGCTAAGGGATTAATTCTGTCAATGGCTACCGATGTACATCACTTGGTATTGTTGTCATTTTTCACAGTAACAACATATAACTGTCAGTTGATATAACTATTGATTTTTATTTAATTAAATTAACAAAAGAAAGTTATTTGATAAAAACCAAGTTATATAATATAATAGGGGATAAATTTTATATTTTTTAAAAGCTTAATAAGATGAAAATAATATTTTATAAAATTTAAAGGTGAGTACAAAAATTTTAAAGTTGAGGATAAATTTAGAGTAAATAGAAAATTTAAATTGAGTTTATATATAGATCATGATTTACGAGCCTTTTGGAGGTTGGAAAGGGTCGAAATTGAGAGTGACGACTTTTAATTAAAGGATAGGGACGGGCCATGCTCCAAGTTACTCTACCTCCATTGTATTACTTTCGAGACACTATTTCTCTGCTAACAACTATTTATATAAAAAAAATAGTAATTGTTGGTTTAAATTAACTTAAGATTGAATTACAATTGACAAGTTAAAACTTGAAGCTACACTTTTAACTCGATTGAAGTGTTTATTAATTTTGTTTAACAAATATCTTTTAATTTGGTAAACTTTTAACCAATGTATCTTTATATATATATATATAAGATTTTCATTTATTTATTTTGTTAAATAAATAATTATTTATTAGTTTAAAAATTAATGAGTTATAAGTAAAATCATATATGATCTTTACTTAAACAAATATTATCTAACACGTAAAAATAGGTAACTTCTTACATTGCTCTGAAAATTTTTTAGGTGGCAATATGTTACTAGGTGATAGTCTTGCTTATATGGCCAAATCAATAAGAAGAAATATTTGAATATCAATAGAGTATACTTAACCAACGGCTTACATTCGTGCTTCATGATAGATAAACCGATTTTTAATAAAATTATATCAGAACATGAACACATCAACAGTTAAAAAAAATACAACATGTAAGAAAATTCATTATTTTAAAATTTTATACTAGGAAAAAAAATTCAAAGCTTATGTTTCTTTAAATATAATATAAATTTAAAAACAAGTGCCAATTCGTTGTAAAACTCGAAAGTGTGCTCAATCTTAAAATACAACGTTAGAAAAACAAACGCAAAGTTATATGCCAAAAAAAAAGAACAAAGTAAATCAAACAAATGTGTGAGTGTGTTTAACTAAGAAAAAAAATGTTATAAATATTAAAATCATTGATGATTAAAAAAAATGAAAAAATTACTACTACATCGTAAAACCTTAAAACATACACATTTATAAGAAAAACATCACTTCATCGTAAACTCCAAATGCGTGCCCAATCATAAAATCAAGCGTAAGTAAATACAAACAAACGTAAACTTAGATGTGCGCCAATAAAAAAACAAAATACTCACAAAATCCAATAAGAAAAAAGAAAATAAAAAAGTCAATTATGGTTTGGTTGACCAAAGAGAAAAATAAGAATAATTAAAAATAACTATAACTATTCACATATTCGTTTTTTTTATAGATGAATATTTAAATCATTAATGATTTAAAAATGAAAGAAAAAACAACTTAATTCGCTTTAAACCCTAAAGCGTACTTCGTCGTAAAAAAGAATATTATTCTATCATAAAACCAAAAAAAAATGATCAATCAAAAACTCTAGCATTAAAAACATGAAAGCAAATTTATATACGCAACAAAAAACCCTAAAATAAAAAATAAATCACACACATGTTCAAGCGTGTTTCAATAATGGAAATAAAAGATACATAAAAATCATTAAAAATAAAAAAGACTAAAAAAAATATAGAAAACAACTCACTACACCAAAAAAATCCAAACCATACACATCGTAAATATGAGCATCATTCCACCGTAAAACACGAAGCCATGCTCAATTGTGAATCTAGCTTCAAAACACACATGAACTCAAACTTAGAAATGTAAAAAAACTAAACCAAAACTATTATAAAATCCCATAAAAAAAGAAAGAAAGAAAAAAGAATAATGCATGTCTTTGTTGACCAAAAGAGGAAAAATAAACTTTTAAATTGTTATCATTATTTTAGGAGGATTATAGGGTGTGGGTGGTGGTGGTCATCCTTTTGTTGCAATTAAAGAAGTTTTTTGCGATGGTTGATGGCGGACGTTGGTTGTGGCCATGTGGTGGCAGTGGTGAGGGACTGAGTGACGATGAGGAGGGTGTCGGAGAGAGACGATAAAGTGGTAAATGATGTTAGTGAAGCTTTGCCTATAATGGTAGTAGGTGCTTGACGATGATGGGGTATATGATGGTAGGGGAGAGAGATTTGAAAAACAACTTATAGAAAATAGTCTTTTAATAAATGTCTTTTACATACAGTAAAGTTAGCCTAATGATTAAGACTTGACTCTTTCTTCTTGGATACCATGGTTCAAGCCAAACTAACGACACTTTAATGGATATCAGGTGAAAGGAGGAATCTTGAGCTTAATCTCAGTATCTGAACCCATGGGGACGAGGGTTTACCTATTCCACTGGGGTTCTCGCGCATCAGGGGGTACAGTCTCACAGTCGGTGATCGAGAAATCGATCTTAGTTAGCAACCGTCAGGATAACTTAAGGTAGTATGACGGGACCCTCTGCCGTTCAAAAATAATAATGTTTTTTATACAACTAGTTTCAGAATACATGACACAATCATTACATATGATAGGAGTAAAAATGCCAAAATATTCTATTTAACGGAGGGGGGGCTAACATAGTTAACATGTTAAAGCTAATCAAAATACAATACATACATCATATAGCAATATCTAGATCAAACCATAGGAAGCAAAAATCAAAGTTTACGCCTATAGTCTTGTATTAACGTATTTATGTTTGGGTTTGCCTATGAACATTGTTCTATGGTTCATAATACTTCGTATATAATTCAGTAAAAATGATATCATATAAGAAATGGTCGATCCCAATTCACAAGGGTAATCTGTTAGAAATCTATCTCTACACATGCAACTAAAATCAAACCCGTGCAGACCAAGCAGACAGCAGATTAGGGACAAGGAAGTTTATCTTTTATCTATCAAATTAATAAATTTTTGAAAAAAAAAAATGCAAAAAAAGAAGGAAAAAAAAAAGAAAATCATCAACCAGTCGATCAAGACCAGCTTCTCAACCACTTCAAATAAGGCTCTGGTCAAACTCCAACGGCAACAGCCAATTGGCAGTCCACACTTTATCCCTTTCTCCACAACATAGTTTTGTGAGAGAGAGAGACAGAGAAGGGTATTAGCTAACGAAAAAAAAATTGATAAATCACAACATTCATATATTATTCCCAACAAAACAAAACAAAAAAATAAAAACATTCTGATGCTGCGTTATTCAGAAAGATGCAGTCATGCAGCCCATGCAAAAAAATCTGATACATAAATTGACAATAAAATTATACCAAAATTAAACCATTAGTCTATGCTTTCTCGCAGCAATCTTAATAGTAGAATTTGCTTGCAACATTATCACCCTATTAGCAACTTATTGTCACCCAAGAAGCTATAAGTAGGCACCTCCAAATTATAAGGAGCCGGACCTTTACGGATTCTTCCAGATATATCATAGTGGGACCCATGGCACGGGCAAAACCAACCACCAAAGTCACCTGCATTTGGCAACGGGATGCAACCCAAATGAGTACACACCCCAATAACAATGAGCCACTCCGGGTCTTTAACCCTAACAGCATCCTCCTGTGGGTCCCGAAGAGAGTTCACATCAACACTATTGGCTAGGCTGATGTCATCCTCGGTCCTACGCCTGATGAAAACTGGTTTCCCACGCCACTTGACAGTGACTGTGGTCCCTGGCTCAATGCTTGAGAGATCAACCTCAAGGGAAGCAAGGGCAAGAACGTCTTTACTGGCAGACATGCTTAGAACAAACTTGAGTACCAAGAGCCGGATCAGTGATGCATAAACAAACCGACCACCTGTCAAAACAAAGTATGCAAACGCACGCTTGCTGGGGTCACCAGGTGGATATCGTTCATGGTTGTGCTCATCATAAGTGATTTTAGATGTTGGGTTTTGAATGGCGGCTACAGTGGGAGGGACTTCAAAACCTACGTCATGTGTTGGAGTAATTGAACCAGTGGAAAGACCTGAAATAAAAGGTCAAAATTTAGTCTATACTGAACAATAATAATGAAGTCAAAGCCTAGTATATAAGATTAAAAATAATCTAACACTAGACATTAAAATTTTAACAATAATAAAGATCATTAAATTATTTACTTTGTGTTGACGGACCCAGGATGATACGCATGTTCGCATTATTGTTGCAACATTTACACCACATATATCATTCATGTAATTATCATTTCGTCTACCGAAAAAAATAATATTGCAAAAGATGAAAAACATTTTCAAAACAAGAATGACAACAAAAGGTAGTCAGAGACCTGTAAAATAACTTGATTCCAGATTGTTAAAAAACAGGGCAAGCTGGGTCAAAATTATGGATGTCATAAGAGTTAATCTAATAAAGGAAAATCACATTCGCCCATGCCATGAGATTTCAAGATGGAGCATGCTGCATGCATATTATTAAAACAATACATATCATTGGTAGACCATCAATTTCAAGTAATTGAATAATCAAGTAATCAACCAAACAATCTATAACAAACAACATATCAAGCCTGATTGCCTGCACAAGCTAATACACTATAGAGTATCTAAATTGGCTAAAGATCCAGTTCCATAATTGTTTTGACTTCAGACAAATATAGATGTGTGCTTACACCTTTCAGTTTGGAGAGAATATACATTATTGGTGCCTCTTTAAAAGAGTTAATATAAACTTCTTTCTTAAGACAAATATGTATGTGTATTTACAGTTTAAGAGAAGATATGTCATTGGTGCTTCTTCTAAAGATTGCAAATAAATCTCTTAAATTAAACAAATATATACTTATTAGTCTTTAAGCACAATGAAAAGCAAATGACACAAAAACACAGTAAGAGCAGTGTTTGACACATTTATTCATTTTATTTTTGCATTAGAAAAACAAAAGCAAGATTGCACTAAAGCTTACAATAGTGGAAGACACGATAAAGCACCGAATATCCCCATCACTGAGCATAAACAATTTTGCACATATTAAATACTATCCTAAAATAGTCCCCAAGGGTGATGTTTTATAAAGTATGCCTAGGCGTGAGCATAGTTATCGATAGCGAATAGCAGTAAATAGCGATAAACTACCTATACGCTACGTAACGAAAAGCGGTAAATAGCGACCGCTATTTCGTGTTTAGCGGTATAATAATATAAAAACTCAATAAATAATTGTAGTCATCTAAAATAGTAACAAAATAAACATTCATAGTTTAAACCATCAAAATTGCTTTCCTTTAATCATTCTGAGCTTTAAATAAATACCAATTTACTAAAGGGAAAAAAAAACCCAGACAGAATGCCTTAAAGGCTTAAAAACTGCTCTTCAAATGTGCTGTCAATTTTAGTTCAATTGACTAATTGAGTCTCCAAAACGTCCCGATTCAGTCCCTGATTCAGAATCGTCCAGATTCCTTCCAGTTTCTAACGCCGGTCGACCAGATTCATACGGACATACCCTTCAAAGTTCAAACTGGTTCAATTGGCAAGTAGCGACCAGCCGATTTCCTTCAATCTTTGAAATCTGAATCGAATTCCAGTCGATTACCCTTCAATCGTTGAAATCAGAATCGAATTCCAGTCGGCGGCGTCCAGGTAATCCTCCCGTCGGCTGAAGCTTCTTCGCGAGCAATTAGCACCGCCTCCTCCTCTAGTCGACTATTTAGGGTGTTATTTCGGCGGTATATACACGTATAAGGTCGCTACTTCTCGCTTTCTTCCCGCTAAACCCTAATTGCGGGTCAGTGCCGATACGCCACATAGCGCGCTATAGCGGTCGCTATAGCCGCTATTGATAACTATGGGCATGAGATGCAATAAGACACCTGCAGTGTGAATAAGGTGCGTGCAGAAGATGGCTGTTCATGAGGCGACGCTCTTTTGCACTTAAAAGTAAGGCACACCTCTTGCTGATCATCAAGTATTGTGGCATTATTTTATCTTTTTTATAGACTGTCTATACCAATGGGACATCAATTCAAATGGGCTATCTATTTACTAGCAAAAGCCCATCTAATTTAGTTTTTTAAGATATGGGAGACTCTGCTATACATGAGCCACTTGTATGGTACAATCATACAGACCCTATAGCCTATAAGCCTGGAAGCAGCTCGTGGTTTTTAAAACAGGGTGGTGTATTTGCACAATGTCTCAGCCATCTTTCATGATATTCTTAGTTTCTTACAAATTTACAATAATGTATCACCATAAACGTGAAGGAAATCTACCAAACCTAATGAAGCATGAGAATCACTACATAGCATGAAACAACTGTGGCTGCAATTAAATCAATATGACCATCCTGTCCAATAAGATTACAAAGGGAGGTCTAGAAGAATTCAAAGACCCTAATGACTTCAAAGACATACAAAAAAATTAAAAACTTCTTACATCTTGACAGACACTCAAAACTCTAACCATAAAACAGCGTAACAAAGGAATGAAATAAAATGTCTGCAAGAAAAGCCCAATAACTAAATGCCCAAAAAACATAAGAAACTGCATGAATAATATAAAAAAAGACATTCCTCATACAGAAGAAAAACTATATTGGATTCATCAGCACTCGTAAAGTTTCAATCGTTAACAGCAAAAAAAAATCACAATACGTGATCAGTGTATAATTTTAAGCACGTATTAATCCAAATCATGAACGACTAAATTAACAAAATATCATCCCCGGACAAACACGTGCCAGGTCTAGAACCGTACAAACATCAGGCGAATGTCGACACAGCCTAATATCGCAACGTCCATCTACACAAACTCGTGATCCACATAAATCCGTGCAGGTAAATTGAAATATAAATCAAAATCCAATCATCATCATACGAATAACATTAAAACCGACTGACCTCTGATATGATGAAGAAGCATGGAATTGAGGTATGATGGATTTGGATGAGAAATGGATCTGGGAGCATCGGAGGTGAAATCAACGCCGCTGCCGTTGATTGGATTGCGAGAGACGAAGGCGGATGAGGTAGGAGTAGACGACCACCATGACGAGAGAGAAGAGCATCTCCTCCCGGCTACTCGTAACATCTCGTCGATTTCAAAGTTTCCGATTTAGGGTTTCTATGAAAGGGTATTTGACGAAGGAGATCAAACGGGAAGTTGTCTGGTCTTTACCGTAAAAGGGCGAAAGATTTATATGGCTTTTCTTTTTTCTCTTAATCAATTTTATGTCCACCGCTTAAATCATCATGAAAGTACGAACAATATATTCTTTACCGTCAAACAAAAAACAAAGTTGTAAAACATCTTTAAAAAATATGCGTTTTTATGTTTTCTTTTTATTTTTTTTACTTATGTACATTATTGTGAAAAATGATGCATAATCTCATTTTATTAACCCGTGAAAAGTAAAAGGATTCACACTTTTTTTAACATGGTTGTGGTCCGGGCAAGTTAAAAAAAGTTTATTGCAAAGATGGTTTATGTGGTATGTTGATATTGCATTGTTGGTCCCTAACTTAGAGAAATTACATCGTTGGCAGAACTGTTTGAAAAAACGTAACATCGTTGATCACTAGAACGGATGACCATTATCCTTTTTTGTTAAATGGGTGTAAAAGAACCATAATACCCTTAACCACAAACCCCTTTTGCTCTCTCATCTAAAATCTATCTATCTCTCTCTAGAAATGGCGAGAGCTAGCACCTCCTCCTCACCCACCACATGTCGTGGCCACCAGGTTTAACAAACGAAGACCCACACATCCAGGTGTTGGTCGACGTCGTCACAATGCTCCTCCATACTTGCCCAACACATCCAGGCGTCGATCGACGCCGTATGGTCTGTCGTTCGTCAGTTCGACAAGCCGCATACCTTCAAACACTTCATTCAAAGTTGCAACGTCGGTGAAGGGTTCAAAATGGAGGTTGGATGCACCCGTGACGACGACAGCGACATTTAGGTTCTCCGGTCTGTTTGTTGATCTGTTAACACTAGGATTTGACTTCTTCGAATTATAAGGCATAGAACTCAAAGA
This sequence comes from Mikania micrantha, assembly GCA_009363875.1. Taxonomy (NCBI): domain Eukaryota; kingdom Viridiplantae; phylum Streptophyta; class Magnoliopsida; order Asterales; family Asteraceae; genus Mikania; species Mikania micrantha. Next base: position 87,830,810 of record CM018694.1, on the reverse strand, counting down.
TCCCTCTGAATCCAACTTCGCCAAAAATTTTGTCTTGCTGGAGTTGTAGTCGGGCCTAATGACCGAGAAGCCTAATGAAAGAACTCAAATTCGTCTAGGGTTTTGGAAAGCAAGAGCTAGGTGGTGATGATGTGGTGGTAGTGATGGCGATGGATGGTGAAAAAGAAAATTGCAGGTGAAAGTGATGGTGAAGGATCTAATTGCATGTGAAGGATAATGGTGGGAAAAAAGAAAGGGTATAATGGTTATTTTAGAAAACTTAATAGAAAAAGATAACGGCCATCTGTTCCAAGGACTACCGATGTTACGTTTTTGCAAACAGTTCGACCACCGATGTAATTTTTCAAAGTTAGGGACCATAATTGCAATATCGACATACCACATAGACCATCTGCGCAATTAACTCTTAAAAAATGTTCCGGTTTTTGAAAAGAATTGAAAATTATAACAAGAATAAAAATGATTATATTACGATAAAAACAAAAAAAAATCATCTGTGCCGATACTAATAATATTGAAACAAAAAGACAACAAAATTAATAATGAAAATAGAAATAACAGCTAACAAAATAAAATATATGTATCAAAATGTTTCGCAACTATTTATTATTATAAAAGAGTACGTCAATAAAATATTATAGCAAACTTTATAAACAAATTATTATTGTCTGTTTTAAAAACCAATAAAAGCATTCATAAAACTCATTTGTATATATCATCATCTTCAAATTATATACAAAAAAACATGTATTAATTGTTGACACAATTTACTGCCTAATAAACAAAATCATGTATGTGGTGCATGGTTAGGAATCAAATCAATGTTCACTCCCAAATTATTGACTTGATTTGCTGCCTAGTCAATTTGCTTTTGATTTAATGCTTCAGTGTTAATCTATTGATCTAAACAATTAACCAATTAGATGCTAACACATGTCACTTATGACATCCCTTTGATTGGTTTAGCATTTCTATTGATGGCTTTTGATAATCCATCCCTTGTGGTGATTTTCAAACTGATCATTTTTTATTCATCTATAGTGATGAAATTATGACTTGTTCTGTTGGCAACTAATGCCTTAACAAGTTGTCCATTCACCTCAATGTCTACAAATGAAGTCCTTTAGTTTTCAGTTTCGTAGTGTAATTACCCATGTTTGCATGGCACTACAAGAATACTAATATGATATGTCGGACCTTTCCCGACGACATAAAGTCGTCGGTATAAAACCCTCTCACGACGATAGGTCGCCGGTATAGACCGGACTGGTTTTTTTTACTCGGACACTCTGTCCCGACGACAAGTCGTCGCTGAATAAAAAACCCGCCTAAAGTTCCCTCGAGCGCGAAAATTTCATTGAGGACCCCGCCTTTTCCGAAACCTCTCCCGACGACGACGTGTCATTGGGAAAGATGGAATTTAATTTTTTATTATTTATTTTAAATTAACTATTAATTTCTCGTGACCAGGGGCGGAGGATTAGAAGGGCCCGGGGGTGCCCCGGCCCCCCCTGTTTTTTCGCTCAGAAATGTCGATACAATAGTATTTCGTCCGAAAATCCTTCGGTTCCCTCGTTTTCGTCCTAAAAATCATTTGGCCCCCTCCGTTTTCATCCTAAAAATCCTTCGGCCCCCTCCGTTTTCTTCCTAAAAATTCTTCGGCCCCCTCCGAACTTTTTTCCAAGCTCCGCCACTGCTCGTGACGACCTTGGGCGACGACATGTCGTCGGGAAAAATGTCCTATACCGACGAAACTTTCGTCGACGACTTAAAAAACTATAGCGACGAAGCTATGGCGTCGAAGATAGTGGCGACGACATGTCGTCGGGATAGGGTGTCGTATCAGATTTAGAATTCTTGTAGTGTGGGTTGTTTGCTTTTGTCATGTAAGTCGCTAGATGTTTTCATTTGTGCATTGTTAATGCATTAAAGAGTTTGAGGTTACATCACTCCTAAGCTAGCTCTTCGGCTTCATTTGGTTCATTGTTGTGCCTCGGCATCATGGCTTGTAGGCTTTGTCTCTTTGGTAAATCATGAGCAGAATGTGGCCCTTCATTCTCTATTTTCCTTAATAAGAGGCTTATATATTTATATTTAAATTTATATTATCTTTTAGTTTTTTTATCTTTCTATTTTTATCACAGACGTAGCTTCTATCACCGTTGCTTTGATCTCATGGGATACACCAAATTTCATTGTACAAGTCTGAATACTAATTTCGGAAAATAGATAGTCCATTATGATTACTCGTTTTCATCAAATAACAAGGGTTGTGTTAATCTCACACCAAATTCTTTATTTTCACACCCTTTGTACGTGTCGTATAGATCCCTACGACACGTACAACAACGTTCTAGGCTGCCATTCTAAGCAATGATTGAGTGTTGTACGACACGTAGAATACTATACACCACGTACAAAACATCGTACGAGCAGTACTGACACCTCTGCACAATGATGGGATGTTGTACGCCACGTATAGTACTCTATGTGCGTATAAAGGACAATAATATGAGAGGAACAGTCTAGGGTATGACACGCTGAAAAAGGTATACGCCACGTAGAGTACTATACGTGGCGTATAAAGGACAATAATTGGTTTTAGAGTCTGGTGATTGTACTGAAAAGGGCTTTATACGCCACGTATAGTTCTATACGACACGTATAAAAATTTTGAAATTGAAATCTCGTACAAATAACGAAATGACGTAAGATTCCATAAATTATATATATATATATATATATCGAACGAACGTTTCGAATTCATTTGCATTTTTCTTCCTACGAATTCCCTATTTGAATTCTTTCAATTGTTTATTGTATTCACATATTGTCATTTTGGGACGTTAATTTATTCTTTGGAGACGACAAGATAGAACAGGATTCTGTCGGTCGATCTTATCATGGTGGCAGTAGACCTCAAGAGCTGACTGATTTAAACGAAGAACCTAACTTTCAATCATACAACGTGAATAGGAATCCCGATTTAAATGAGGATCCTTGCATTGAATCTTTTTACAATTACGAAAACCAGCAAGAATTTGGATGAGAAAGTCAGCCTTCATACAGGCATGAAAAAATGATGTATATTCAGAACCACAAAATAGCGGGCATGATTATTTCGACGGGGGCCATCATGATAAAGTGTTTTGGGATACCAATCAGGTATAATTTAGATTGACTTTCGTGTTTTAACATTAGATATATTTTAAGTCGTGTTATTGTTTTAAGAATTTATGTCTCATGATGAGCTGGTTGCCTGGGTGAAAAACAGAGCGGTTGACAACGGTTATATTGTCGTCACTGCTCGAGCTAAAAAGAAAGGATACGTTGTAAAGAGGTATGACTTGTTTGTGATCGTAGTGGCAAACACAAGACCGCTGCGACGCGTAGACGCTCTGGCAGCAAGAAAATTGGCTGTCCATTTAAACTGGTTGGCGTTTACAACAAAAAGCATCTTGTTTGACAGTTAGAGGTCCGAAATGACGAGCATAACCATGAGGCTGCTCAACATCTAGAGGGGCATCCGTTTGTAAGATGGTTGTCTCAAGACGAACATAAGATGGTGGGACAGCTTACCGAACAACATATGGACCTGCGCAATATTCTGTCAACTATCAAGAAGCAAAACCCTTATAATATTTCTGTAATCAGGGACATATACAACGCCCAACAGAAAATATAAAAAATGAAAAGAAAGTAGGTACCACGCCGATGCAGATTATGGAAAACCTACTACATTCTAAGGGCTATGTATATTATACCAGAGAAGATCCTGTAACAAATGTCGTCGAGGAAGTGTTCATTCTGTCATTCGAAGTCGTACACATACTGGCGAGCGTTCCCGCATGTGCTGATGATTGACGCCACATACAAAACGAACATGTACAGAATTCTGTTTGTACAGATTGTTGATGAGACCTCAACACACCATACGTTTTGTATTGCACATGCGTTTATAACAAAAGAACATGAAGAGAATTACTTGTGGGTGTTGCAAAAGCTGAAATAAATGTTAGACAAGTGTGTGGAGCCCCGTGTAATAATAACAGGCCGAGATCTTGCACTGATGAATGCGTGTAAGCTAGTATTTCCTGACACATCTAGGTGCTTATGCAGGTGGCACATAAGCGAAAACATTTCTAAACATTGCAAGGCAAGTTTTTCTAACAGTGATTGGAACAGATTCCGCCATATGTTGACGACGTTGTGTCAGTCTTCATCTGAGGACATTTATCAATACAATTATAACAAGCTATACGAACAGCTAACCAAAGACAAACGGCAGCATAAGTTCCTACACATACATACATACATATATAATATATACACTAATTATGTGTTTACGTTTTGTTTCAGGCGTTTTCAATTATTTAACGCAAACATGGTTGAACAGTTACAAATAAATGTTTGTATCTGCTTGAACCAACAAAAACCGGAACTTCGGTCAACATACAACCAATAGAGTCGACAGTCAGCACGCGAACTTAAAGCGATATTTAAAAACACCAAATAGTTCGCTTGTCACACTTGTCGGGTTTGTTGACGAAGTTATAAATTCACAAGAGGTGAACATAAACCACAGTTTCGAAACAAGCAAGGTGAAAACTATGAGTCATCACAAAGCAGCTTTGTTTGATTACCTTCGAGGTAATGTTTCACACAAGACTCTTGATTTGCTTGTTGTTGAAAAAAGCTAGATACATGTATTACGGACCGGGAATCATTCTTGTAATTGTTAACTTTTCACCAGTTGTGGCATGTCGTGTGCTTGTCGTCTGTCAAAATACGAAAACACAGGTAACGTGATAAACGTCTTTCATTTTTATTATAGTAAACGTCTTTCATTTGATAAAAATTTTGATAATCAATTTTGTTTCAGATACCAAAATTTCACTTGCTGCTGTAGATATATTATGGACAAAACTTGATACTCGTCCGTTATTTTTAGAGGAAAAAGAAATTAATGTTGAAGAACAGTTACAAGCCGTGAAACAACAAATAATGACAAACCGATCGAAGTGAAAAAAAGTATGATGAAGAAAAATATTGGCTACAGCTTTTCCCTGGAAAATTGATAAGAAACCGCCTGTTGTTCAGACAGACGTTCGTGGACGTTCTAGTTCTAAAGTGCAACAATAAAAGAAACAGAACTCATAACACATCGTCACTAATCAACTCAAACATAGTTCTTACACACATTCCAAGGTGAAAGATCAGAATGCCGCACTACAGCATAGTCAGTCAACATCTTCAAGAGGGAAAGCTAAAGCAAAAAATGATCATATCCAATTATCACAAGAGTCTGCTTCATTCCAATCGGTCGTTGAAAACGAAAGTACTTGGAATTTTAACAGATTTAAAAGATTTATACCAGATTTGTTTCACGGTCACATTTCACGCATACATGACGTAATGCCCGACGGCAACTGCGGTTTCCGGTCTGTTGCCGTGGGTTTAGGTTCTATGAAAATATGTGGCTCTACGTTCGACAACAACTGCTAGACGAGATGGATACACATAGGGATGTATATTGGTCGAATATTTGAAAATATAGAAGAAGGCATGTATAATTTCCTTTATAACAACATTAACTGGTAGCAAGTTCAAGCTGCACCATCTCGATATTGGATGCAAATGCCTTACACCGGGATTATAATTGCTCAAAGATTTGGTGTGATTGTTCACCTAATAAATATAAAAAGCTCTCAAACATATTTTCCGCTGTGGATAAGCGCGGAGAGCGAAGCCGTCAACCCTCATCAAGTCGTGTCGTTCGTATATGTACACATCAATCATTTCATCAACATCAAGTTGGAAGGAGATTATCCGATGCCGTTAGTAAGTGTGATTTTAAATAAGTATCACACACCAAACGCATATTCTTGGAAATATATGTATAGAGAACGTATACAACAATTCATATAAATACGTCGCGAAAAAGGAGAAGTCGATGATATTGATTTATTTTAAATGTAAATGTATTTAACACGAAATGTATAGACAACGTATACAACAGTTCATAGAAATGTATTTTTGACACCCCAGCGAAAACAGTAGCAACAACCCGATCCATACGTGCAGTTGTTCCTTCAGTCTTGTCGTCTTCTACGTCGACACGTTTTGAGAGCCTTTCAATCGGTTCAACGCCGCCACCTACTGCGTCTGATGGTGCCGTCGTCGTCAAATAAAAAAAATTTTAGTTTTTTTTAAAAATTGTACGTGTCGTACAGATCCCTACGCCACGTATAGGGTGGAGTATGGTTGTACTACAGGGCATACTCCACCCTGTACGCCACGTAGGACCATGTAGGTGGCGTACAAGTCCAAAAAAATTTTATTTTTATTTTTAATAAATTAACTTTTTATTCATCTGTTTTCACGTGCAGTTATGTCGTCGGGAGCAGAGGCGGAGGGAGGCGGCGACGACGACGATATGAGGGATCACATGATCCTTCAGTTTCCAGAGGGCTCGACTACAGCAGGCCGATGCGCCAAGTTCCGCGCCATGAAGATCGGGCGGCAGAAGGCTGTTGACTAGGAGATCCTTGGAGAGATTGGCGAGCAAGAGCGCGCCGAGAGATGGATCGGCGAGGAGACTCTGTGGAGACGGCTCTTCGATATGGCATTCCAGCCATCTTACAGGGAGGTCGTCGTGGAGTTCCTCTTCACATTCACATACCGTCCTGGTGGCGTGCAGGAGATACTATTCTCCATGCTTCGCCAGCGACATGAGATGTCGCTGGTGGAGTTCGCAGTTCTTTCTGGCCTCTACTGGGGGCCAGAGACTGTTATCCCGCTGTACACAGCGGGGATTACTGAGATTGATGACGCCACCTTGCGTGCATGGTGGACTCATATTGCTGAGGATCCGTTTGCAGGGACCAAGGCGAGAGTCAGTCGCATCCGCGACCCTCTCATTCGATATATGCATCGGCTGATTGCCACGTCGATTGTTGGACGTGGCATAATGTCACACCCCCAATTTCCCACTCGTGGTGTCAGTCCACGTGGGTGTGACGTGGCCAGAATCACAGCTCAAGGTCATATAGAACAACTCTATATGCGTTTTCAAAATACAAGTTTGTCATAAATGATAACAAAATAAGTTGTAGCGGAAATACAATTGTTAAACACTACGATGTTTAATACATAACATAATTAAAATTGTTTGAACGAAAGACATAAATAAATGCATGCGGGTCCTATGCTCAGTCCCCTAAGTGCATTCCTGATCATTGATCATGTCAGTTACCTGAGAATACAAGTTTAAGAAAAAGTGTCAACACAAAGGTTGGTAAGTTCACAGGTTTTGATAAGCATAGGTAGTAATTCAGAAATCATATGTCATACTGTTTATTAAATGTTAGTCCCGAGCCTTAGGCTCCAAGTGTCAGTGCGTCACTACCGAACTAGACTTGTTAGTCCTTGCCTCCGCTATGTCTCGTAATAACATAGCAAGATAGGTCGAGATTTCACGTGTTATGACCTCTAGTCAAAATTTTCGCCACGCGGGGCTCGTCATACCCAAATAGATCTATTCAAACTCACCTCGTTGTTTATACATTAACGATAAGACTTTGCGAGGGCTTATTACGATACAACACTTATGTTTGTCTAATAAACCAGCATACACAATTTGTTTGTACAAGTATAAATGTTTGACTCGATTCAACAAGTATTCTCCCCCTATTTGAAAAGTTTATAAAAGAGTTTAAGAGGGCCGTAAACTCACCTTAGAAGTGATCGGAAAGTAAATGCGTAAGCTCCTGCGTATATGTAACCGTGTTCGTGTCAGTGCTCGTGTATGTAACCGTGTTCGGTCACCGGCTACCTATATCGTATTCCGTACGTGAGTTCGTGTATGTAACCGTGTTCGTGTCAGTTCTCGTGTTTGTGCTCAACAACCCTCGATTGCTATGTTTGTCTGTGTCAGTCCACATTGACCGTGTTTGCTCGTGTTTGACCGTGGTTGACCGTGTCAAGTCAACGACCCGTTGGTGAACAGTGTGTTGATTGTGAATCGTGTAGCACTCGTGTAAGTGCCTGTCGTGTGCAAAATGTGCAATTCGCGTCTATGGACAACTTACTATTTATAGTAAGTTTCCATTTATGGAAAGTTTCACAAAACATAACAATTTTAGAGTTCTAGCAAGCTTGTTAGTCTTACGTGATCATGTTAACACACAGCACATCATCATACGAAATCACATAAGTCACTTATATCATGTTTGCACATAAAAGTTTCCTAAAATGGAAAGTTTCCATTTCTAGCATATGCGATATCGGAAACCATCTAACTTAGCATTCATTCATCATATTAAAACATAATAAACCACTTAGCATGCTCAAATCATACAAAACTTTCATAAGTTAACATTTCTAAAAGTAAAGTTACTATAAATAGTAACTTTGCAAATTTTGCATACAAATGACCACTCTAAACATTTCTAACCCATTTTTATACCACAAACCATCATAATAAGTCATTTAACATCATTTAAACATACTAACATTGCCCAAATCATCACCTATCATTATTTTGACCCGAAAAGTTACTAAATATAGTAACTATGTCAAAAATGACCATAACCACATCAAAATCACATTCCTAAGTTTCTAATCATCATAATATCATTCAAATAGTAAGTCCATATACATGTATGTTCATCATTTTCTCCAAATCATCATCTTGTAACTAAAAAGTTACTATTAATGGAAAGTTTATCAAAAATCACATTTTTCACCATTTTAAATAACATTCAACCATGTAGATCATCACCAATAGCATATATAAGAATATAACAACATTCAAGATCATCTAAAATGCCTTAGATCATGCATGCATGTGGGTAAGTCACCCATTTGTGACCAAATCATGAAATCTATACTTACACAACATCATGGGTCATCACATATCGTCATAATATTAACAGTAACAAAAACATCAAACCCAGATTAAAATTACAATAAATTCGTGCATGTGATGTCAAGGTGCTTGCATGTGCAATCTAGTGCTTGCATGTGTGTGTAATGGTGATTATAAGCTACTATAGTGATAGAACTACCTTCTATTGCTTCAAAATCTCTGAGATGGTGCACCCAACAACTTCTAAGGCTCCTGGATCGTGATGTTTGGCAGAGAAACGATGGGAATGGTGGAGGTTTGTGCTCCAATGAATCTTCAAGCTTCAAATCTTCACTCCTTGAGCTTCAAAGTGATCATCAATGGCTTATAAGGACAAAATATGGTTGTATCAGATGTTGGGGAAGTGAAATGGCCGAACTTTGGCGTGTGGGTTCGGTTATAATGAGTGAGGATAAAGTAGGCATCATTTTTGTGGCTTTTCAATAAATTTTCCACGATTTCCCTGCCAGGCGTACTGCCCTGCGGGCGCGTCTGGCGTTAGGCGTTGCGCGCGAGGCGTCCGGATTGAGGCACTCTTTACTTCTTCCGCGCGGATCGCCAGAGGTCGAGGTTTCGGGTCAGGCGTACCGCCTGGCCCACCTGTCAGGCCCAATAAGCTTATTTTGATGTTTTAAGCCCGTTCTCGCTCGTTTCTTAACTGTAACACGTGTTTAGGCATCGATTGAACTCAAATAGTCAATTGTTAACGAAAATTCACTCGTGGAGGGTCTGTGTGTGACACCCCGTAATTTCCAGGTCAGCTTTTCATTTATTTAAATGTTTATTTAAATGCTTATTGTACACGTGGCACTATAAATGGTTTAATTTAGTGTGACACGTGGCACGACAGTACGAACACTGGCATATGACTAGATAATTCGTGGAATTATCGACAAACAGCACACACGTGTCAAAGCACACGAACGTTGGTGAACATCACAACACTAAAGCACAGAAACACTTCACAAGTCAATTATGGCTAATGATTGACCCATAGAGTCCAAACGACACTCGAACGATGTTCTAAAGTCGAGAAACGGGCGAGAATGGGCCCAAAACAACAAAACAAGCTTATTGGGCTTGACAAATGGGCCAGGCGGTACGACTGACCCGAGGCCTTCACCTCAGGCGATGCGCGCGGATGGAAAATTGAGCGCCTCATCCGGTGCACCCGCGCGTAACGCCTGGCGTCAATGACACACGTCAGGCGATACGCCTGACATCTCTGACAGCTTAAAATCATCTTGAGCAACACAAAATCCATCATTATCCCTATATCATCATTTTAGTCGACTCCAGACGCCATTGCATGAGTCTCTCTTCCCAAACACTTCTGTTACATGCAAAACACACATAAAGGAAGCCATTGAAGCCATTGTTGAAGTCCTTGAAGCTTTGGAAGCTTGAAAGAAGACGTTGGGAGCTTGACACCACCACCTCTGCTCGAATTAGAGTTCCAGGAGCCTATAGAAGCTGCTAATATCAACATTTCTCAGTTCTTGAGCCCTTGAGGTAGTTCTTGTGACTAAAACACTCATTTACACATCACTACACACACATGCAAGTGTTAAATCACACATGCAAGCTCACTAGACTCACATGCACGAATTTCTTGTGGTTTGAATCTGGGTTTGTTGATAAACCTACTGTAGATGATGATCTATGATGATAATATGATGAAATGTGATGATCTATGATGTTGTGTATGTGTAGATTTCATAGTTTGGTCATTATCAAGTGAAAAACCCACATGCATGTATGATCCATGGCATGTGGGATGATTTTTAATATTTAGATATACTTCTTGATGATATTGGATGATGATTTCATGACTAGATGATGTTGAAATGGTCAAAAATGGCTTATTGATGATTATTTCCATTTTTAGTAACTTTTTGTTTGTGAAATGGTGAAATAGATAAGATGATGAGCATGCATGTATCTAGATATGTTGTTTAAATGTATTTAGGATGATTTGAATACTTAGAAAGTGATTTTGATAGTGTTTATGGTCATATTGGCATAGTTACTATATTTAGTAACTTTTATTGATGGAATGTTGATAGATGATGATTTAGACCATGTTAGTATGATTAAATGATGTTAAATGATCTATTGTGGTGATTGGTGATATGAAAATTGGTTTAGAAATGTTAGAAGGGTTATTGCTATGCAAAACTACAAAGTTACTATTTTTAGTAACTTTATTTTTACAAAAACCGACTCATAGACATTTTGTATGATTCGAACATGCTAGATGACTTGTTATGTTATAATATGTTGATTAGATGCTAAGTTATATGGTTTCCGATGCCACGTATGCTATAAATGGAAACTTTCCATTTTAGGAAACTTTTATGTGCTAGCATGTTATAAACGACTTATGTGAACCCGTATGATGATGTGCTATGTGTTAACATGATCACATAGGACAAATGAGCATGCTAGAACTTTAAAACCGATATGCTTTGTGAGCTTTCCAAAAATGGAAACTTACTATAAATAGTAAGTTGTCCATAGACGCGATTTGCGCGTTTCGCTCACGACAAACACTTACACGATTGTTACACGATTCGCAACCATCACACGGTTCACCAACGGGTCGTTGACTTGACACGGTCAACTTTGGTCAACTCTAGTCAAACACGGTCAATGTGGACCAACACAGTCAAACACGGTCAATGTGGACCAACACAGTCAAACACGGTCAATGTGGACCAACACAGTCAAACACGGTCAATGTGGACCAACACGAGCAAACACGGTCAATGAGGACCGACACGGACAAACATGAACAACCAAGGGTTGTCGGACACAAACACGAGCACTAACACAAACACTAGCACTGTCACTTACACCAACTCACGTACGGTATACGATATAGGTTGCCGGTGACCGACACGCATTTCGACGCAGGAGCTTACGCTTACTTATCGCTTTATTCACTAAGGTGAGTTTACGGCCCCTCTTTACTCTTTTTCAAACGCTTTCAAATAGGGGGAGAATACTAGTTGCATCGAGTCAAACATTATTGCTATTACAAACATTTTTGTGTATGCTGGTTTATTGGACAAACATTAAGTGTTGAACTCGTATTAAGCCCTCACAAAGTCTTACCATTAATGTACGAACAACGTGGTAGATTTGGATGGATCCATTAGGGAATGACTAACCCCACGGGGCACAATGTTGACTGGATGTCATAACCCGTGCAAACTCTGACCTAACTTGCTATGTATACGAGACATAGCGGAGGCAAGGACAAACAAGTCTAGTTCGGTAGTGACGCACTGACACTTTGGGCCTAGGGCTCGGTACTAACATTTGATAAACAGCATGACACACTTTCTTACTATATGTATATCAAAAACCTGTGAACTCACCAACCTTTGTGTTGACACTTTTCTAACTTGTATTCTCAGGTAACTGAGGAGTTGATGGACATCCAGGAATGCACAATTAAGGAACCGAGCATAGGAACATTCATGCATTTCTGTTTATGTTTAACTCTTGAAAACAATTACATTTGCTTTATGTACTCAAACATCTTTTATTTTCCGCTGCAATTTGTCAAACAATTGATTTTCCGCTGCAATATGCTATGATATACTTTTCCGTTGCAAACTGTTTTATTGTGTGTATGTGTCAAACTTTGGATTTGTAAACGCATATAGAGGTGTTCTATATGACCATGAGCTGTGATTCTGGACACGTCACATCCACGTGGACATACGCCACAAGTGAGAATTTGGGGGTGTGACACTGTGTGACCAAATGTTGTGACGTTCACCAACGTTCGTGACTTTTGGACACGTGTGTGCGTTTTCTCGATAATTCCTCGAATTACCTTGTTGCATGTTAGTGTTTGTACTGTCATGCCACGTGTCACACTAAACTAAACTAATTCTAGTGCCACGTGTACAAATATTATTTAAATAAACATTTAATAAAATAGCAGCTGACCTGGAAATTGCGGGGTGTCACACAGAAGCCGCGAGTGGTGCACATTGCAGGATTTGTTTTATTTGTATTGCCTGATCAGCCGGCGTACATGCCAGCTCGCGCGTTGCCTTGCAGAGTTATTCGCAACTTTAACACCCCGACCGATGGCGGAAACGTTGGGATGCCACGAGGGATGTGTAGATTGTTCATAAGCTCGTGGGCATCTAATTTAAATCATCACATATCATTTAATCAACTAAATTAATTACACAAAAATCATGTTCATCATGAATTAGTTACATCAAATACAAAAGAGATTTAGCTATCTAACTAAATTCTAGTCTTCAGAATTTCAGTTATTTAGCTAAGTCCATGAACCTAAGTGACGATTGTCCAAAATATGAGATATCATCCTCCTCAACATACTTGTCTTCATTTCCTGAAACATGTAGAAAATCAAGTGTCAACTACGAAGTATTTGGTGAGAAATCACAAGTTTTTATGTATAAAAAAATGTTTATAAAAAGTTTATGAAAGTTTATAAATAGGTTTATGAAAGTTTATAATTTCCCCGAGAAAATCCACATGTGCACCTGCGAGATAATCCAACACATAATCCAATACAATCACAAACATACAATCACATCTATCAAAGAATCATAGAAAATCATAGTTAATCATAGATAATCAATCACATAAACATTCAACCAATCTCAATCATCAATAATCTCAAATATTATAAGTGACTATACATGAAGTCAATGCGATTAACCGGATTTAAAGACAATGATTCATGGAGTGGTAGCTAACCACGTGACAATACATGCAATCATTGTGGATGACCGAAGTCAACCACAACGATCCACGGAATAGTGACAATACATGCAGTCGTTGCGAATGACCAAAGTCATCAGCAACCACTCATGGAATAGTGACAATACATGCAGTTATCACGAATGACCGAAGCCATCAGCAACAACCCATGGAATTATGATCATCCAATAATATGAAAATCATAACAATTAAACAAGTGTCATCCATGTGGAATCAAAATAATATAGATATTGGTATACATGTTTCACCTCCGAGTTTTAAAACAAAACAGTTTAAAAAGGAGGTTATGAGAACTCACCTGAGTCCTTAGATTCGTTGTTCTTGTAGTATGCGCGCTCGCGTATGTAAACTCAAAAGCAACTCAATCAACCTTTATTTAATATGTGTTCATGTTTATAAACATATGCGTTTTATTTCGATTACATGTCCACAAGTGTTTCCTTTTAAATCATTAGTGTTTCATTAACTTAGCACATTTATTCTAAGTTAAAATAATACTTAGTTACTACAGGAGTTGTTTTCATCAAAGTATAATTTAACTTGTTAATTTTAATTATATAGTGATGATAATCCAATAGCGAATTCTCGTGTGCACCCTTCATGAATGTGTATGCTAAAGGGTGATAACCTTCCTCATACACACACCCATTCATACATGCATGATTTATTTAGTTAACCACCATGATCCGAGTTATTAAAACTTAATTTGAGTTTCAAGAATTTATATTTAATTTATTCCCACCAAATATTCATATTAAGCAAATTCATACATTTCAACTTATGTTATTAAAGAAAAAGATGGTGGTTCCCAACCCTCATGCATGCATGGTTGTACTAAGTCTTAAGTTCTTTAGTTAAACCTTAATTTTGATGAGAGGTGTGTGTCCTTTTCCCTTAGTTTCTAAAAGAAAGAATTTATGTCGAGCAACCCTTAGGACCAGCGAACCTTTAGGTTCGCCTACACCATGGTTTGGCTACATGAAAAGGTTCGACTAATAGAGAGTAGGGTTCGGCCCATGGAGGTTCGCCTCATGCAGCCCTCATCAAAGGTTCGCCTAAAGGAGGTTCGATGCCAACTGCCAAGGTTCGCCCAAAGGGTTCGGTGGTATAAGGCTCGGCTCCTTCAAGGTTCGTCTCCTCCCAGGTTCGCCTGGGTCTTAAGGTTCGTCCACTGAGCATAGGTTCGGGGCTCGGTGGGTTCGGCTGAGTGGGAATAGGTTCGCCTAGCATGACGATGGTTCGGTCACCATTTTTCCTGCCCATTAGGTTCGGCTAGGTCAGTCATGAACAACAGCAGGAAGGTTCGGTGGTGGCTTGAAGGTTCGTGGCTAGGGGTTCGGCTAACCCAAGTGGAGGTTCACTGGAACCATGACAGGTTCGTAGCAGCCATGGCAGGTTCGGCCCCTAGCTGTGTGGTGAACCAGCCATTCCAACTTCATCATCCTCAAGTTTTTCAGCTGCTAAGGTCATCCATGGTCTCCCTTATGTCCATACTAACTCGTTTATCAAGTTTTATAAACCCTATTCTCGTTTAAAAGTTTGCAACAACCTCATATTATGTTTTTAGTAAAAACCAAAACGAAAACTTCAGATTTACCTCGAAATGTCGATTAAAAACTCGATTTCTTCATAGATACTTGTTCCCCTTATCGTGTGGTCGTTTAGGCACCAAGATCTCGTGATTTCGTCAAGAATTGTAGAAGATAATCTAGAGAGAAGTGGGAGAGAATGTAGGTGGCGAAAATTGAATGTAGAGAGAGAAAGTGTGTGTGTAAAATGAAGAAGAAGAAGACTTCTTCTTCTTTAAACACACCGCGTAGTCTCCGCGTGCTCGGTCTCGTTTATTTCGCGATAAATATTACAAATCGACCGGTTATCCTCGTAAAAATGTTTTTAGACACATAACATTTTATATTTATGTTTTGTTTTCATAAAATGATTTTATTTAATTTTAGTTGCTTCGCAAATGGTTTCGTTAAATTATTTATTTAATTAAACAATTTATTCGTATTTGTTTTAGGTTGTGATTCCTAATAAATATTATAAATTCCCATTTATTAATTTACTATTGTTAAATATTATTTCGTTATCTCATCGAAACATATTACTTGCGTACGTATTCGTAAGGATCGTCACCTTTACGAATCCAACGCTCGTAACGCATTTCGATTTGATTTACTATTTATGGAATATTTTTTCTGAGTATTATTCCCAATAATTATATTCGTGTGAATCGTCACCCACGCGAGGTGATGGACGTAGACGGGGGCGTGGGAATTGGACAGGGAGGTGAGGGTGCTGGTGGTGAGGGGGACCACGATGGTGTGGCTGGTGATGGTGAGGGTGGCGAGGGCGAGGGGGTGATTAGGAGGGTGGAGGCCCTCACTACGTCCCGCAGCATCCGCCGCGGAGATACCATACGGTGAGGCTTCTGGCACGCCTCGAGGCGATACTGCGTGATCTTTTTGCACGATCTAGGGAGCACGATCAGATACTGCAGGATCTTTCTACACGATCCAGTGAGCACGATCGCATCCTGGCTCGGCAGAGCGATATGCTGCGCTGGATGATCGATTGCGAGATCGAGAGGTTCAGGCAGGCTGGTATCGAGCCTCCTTCCCTTCCGCCATCACCTCCCAGACAGGATATGTAGTTTATTTGTTTTCCTTGTACTGTACAGACACTGTTTATGTATATATTGTGATTTGTTTTGATTGTTTGTTTATCTTTTTAATTTGTATACAAATTGTATTTGTTTGGTTGGTTGTTAATTTTTTTAATTGCAAAACAACAATAATATTAAACTAATGAAATTAATACTAAAAACGACAAACGTTAAAAATAATGTTATAAATGTTTAAATTATTAGACGTTAAAAATGTTTAAATTTATAAACTAAATTTATAACATTACACATTTTATTTCAATTTAAAGTTTGAAAAAAAATTGCTTTAGTCTTATACGTGTCGTATAGTTCCTTACTATACGTATAAGAATTCAATGTGAAGATGGGCCAAAAATCAGTCATTTTATTCTAAAACCTATACGCTACGTACAGATCCCTACGTGGCGCACAACACAGAATTTAACCAGTCACATCTCAGAATTTAAGGTTGCAGGTGTCATACGTCGTACGCCACATAGGGACCTGTACGAGACGTACGACACGCAGAAAACAAGGTTGCAGGTGGTGCTATAAGTGTCGTAGAGGGCAATATGACACGTTCCGGAAAAGGTGGGGTGTTGAATTAAAAAAGTGGGGTGTGTGAATAACCAATCCTTTTTATTCAGAAAACCTATACGACACGTACAGATTTCTACGTGGCGTACAACACAGAATTTAACCAGTCACATATCAGAATTTAAGGTTGCAGGTGTCAGATGTCGTACGCCACGTAGGGACCTGTACGAGGCGTACGACACGCAGAAAACAAGGTTGCAGGTGGTGTTGTACGTGTCGTAGAGAGCAATACGACACGTACCGGAAAAGGTGGGGTGTTGAATTAAAAAAGTGGGGTGTGTGAATAACCAATCCTAATAATAAACTCTAATTTATTTTGGTCCTTAATATTAAAATGGTAAAAACGAAGACTTGAGCAATTAAGATTTCACAGCCATCTCGTGAGACTTGATGATCATTAATGATCATTTAAAAATTTGTTAAGAGTTCGGATAATAGTAATGAATGGTTATAGCCACGTATCAACACAAATACTAATAGGTCTGGTAAAATAGGCGGGTTGGGTAATGGATTAAAACGGGTTCGGGTCATGATGGGTGCGGGTCAGAACGGGTTTTAAGCAAAATCAGTTTGGGTCTAAATTGATTGTTCTTAAAAAATATCAATTTAGTTTAACTTAAAATGTGTTATAAGTAAACAAATAGTCCATTTGGATAATTTTTAGTTATTTTATCATCAAATATGCTATTAATCATTCTTAAATGTTTGAATCCATTGCATTTACATACTTTTTTGGTTACCCGTCTTGACCCGCATTGTGTTTAAGCGCTAACCATCTCAACCCATTCAATATTATGATGCTACCAATTTCAACCCGTTATACTATAATTATTTACCCAAACCAACCCATTTCCTTTGACATGGGTACAAATTGTCACCTCTAAATACCAGTGGCGGAGCTTGACCCCAAGCGTAGGGGGGCGAAACTTCAGGGGGGCGAACATAGGGTATATATTTTTTTCCGGGGGGGGGGAATAAATTTTTTTTTAAAAATTTTGCACTACGAATCAGGAAATGTACACTACTGAACGAAAAAACAGAGGGGGCGGTCACGCCCCCAGTCCTCACTAACCTTCGCCACTGCTAAATACTATAAAAGAAACTGACAGTTGACTACAATAATTAAAAAAATCATTTCGGAGTTTTGTTTCCCCTATTGAAGTCTAAATTCTTGTGGATGTTGTTCTATGATGCCTATGCGAGTTCTAGCACATTGCTGGCTCGTTTAACTGTTTTTTGATATGAAAGTTGCCATTTAAAAATAAAAAAAATTTGAAGTCTAAATACATATTCAAATGGGTTATTAACAATTTAAAAAAATGGTGAACTCCACCATTAGACGCCCCTCATCGACCGGTCATATGGCTGACATGAGAGAGGTAAATCGCGTGACCTAGGGAGAATTAGGTGGTGCCGGTCTTTGAACCTAGACCTCGTTGTAAATTCTCAACCTCTTATCACTAGGCTACGACCACCATCGCGGGTACAACAATTTAAGGTGTATATGATCAAATAAAAAACTAGTTTCTCATCATACAACCTTAATTGTTGATGTTTTGAGTTGGAGATTCGTCACTATTATAAATGTCATACATTTATGATTGCATTAATGTAAGCTTGATGAAATCGTCATATTAGATGGTTAGTAAGTAGAAACCATTAAAGACCAGTAGTTCAAATTCACCGACCAAAATTAATAGATCATATTTTAGGGGCTTTTGTTGACTTACGAGTTACGATCGAAACCCAAAATATAGAATTCGATGACACGTGGGGTTTAAATGTATAAAAACATCATAGTTGACGCTCATAAGACGATGAGGTATGTCGGGTGGGAGGGGCGTGGGTGGGCGTGAACGTGGGGTGGAACACCAGCCCCCTAGGGCGTTGATGGCTTGGGCGTGGACATAGCCACACTCCTCCCCCGTTTAAGTTTTCAATTTTGGACCAATTGGAGATATTTGTGGGACGTTGATGACTTGGTGGGACATTTCCATTACAAGTGGTTGTGGTGGGCGCCTATGTGATGCCTACGTGAGTGGTTGGGATCAAGGGGCATACCCCATGGTCTAATGCGTTGGAGTTTAAAGTTTTTTTATCACACAACATAGATTCAATTTTTAACTATCGAGTTCATTGTGAATATAGCTAATGTGGATCAAAACGTTTCAACCGTCACCAATTGACAATAATGAATAGGGTGAACATGAAACTGAAAAATAATAAAAAATAAAACATAAATAATATCTCCAAACCGAAATAATTAAACAATAGTAAAAAACAACAAATTTGGTATACATTTTCAAAAAATCTAAAAGTATGGGTTGGTTTTGTTTTTACATAAAAAATTAAATATACGGTTTTTACAGCCATTGAATTTATGATATTAATTATATTCATATGTGATTACATACCTTCGATTTACCGCCGTTCCATTATGTGTCCACCACCAATTCATCATGTATTCACCAAGCCTGATGAAATTGACGACGACTTGGTTAACGGGTCAAAACAAGTTTAGATCAGGATGAGTGTGAGTTATTAGGAGTTTTAAGCAAAAATAAGTTTGAGTCTAAATTGATCGTTTTTAAAAAACTTCAACTTATTTCAATTTAAAATAAATTATAACTAAACAAATAGTCTATGTAAATAATTTTTAGTAATTTTTCATCAAGCATATTATTAATAATTATTATCCACTTAAATCCATTATATTTATGTAGCTTGTAAGTTACACGTATTGACCTGCATTGTGTTTAGAAGTTACCCATCTCAACCCGTTTTATGTTATATTATTACTCATTTTAATGGTGAGTTTTATATTTACAAAGAAGATTTATTTTTGAAATAATAGAAAAATGACATGTGACATTTTTTTGGAATCAATTATTATATAGGAAGATGTTATCAAAACGATAATGATACTTAATACAACCAACAATAATTATAATTTTTTAGAAAAAAAAAACAAATTATACATGTAATTCATGATAAAAACTTTACATTTTATAAACTTAAGATGATTTAAAACAAGATTTTACAATGGGGAAGGTGAGTTTTGCAATAATGCAAAGCAAAGGGACAAGTTTTGTACGTGACAAATGGCACTAAATCATTGTTCAAATGACACCGATACTTGTAATTGATTTGTATATAATCTGGAATCACACTTTCTTATAAAAATTACATTATTTATCATAACACTTGTAATTGAGATATATATTTTTTAATTACAATTTCTTATTTGAATATACATTGATTATTGAAATTAGAAATATCTATTAGCTACAGCATGTAACTTAATTACTATTTTTGGTTTTAATAGAAAGTTGTTATTTAAATAACCACTCATTTGAATTTATAATTTACAAGTATGTTAGGTGAATTAAGTATTTAAGCCAACTTTTCTTTTATCTTAGTTGTTACAACAATAAATTTACAAATCTAATCCAAATAATAATTTTATACAAACCTTAAAAACGATTAACACCACCTCCTAGTGTAGATTGGGGTCCAGTGGCGGAGCTTGGGCAAAGTGAGAGGGGAGCGGAAATTTTTGAAACCCATAATACATGTTAATTTTTTTAAACGAGGGGGCGAAATTGCGATTTTTTACTAAAAATAACTTTTTTTGCCGAAAAATTAACATTACGGAAGAAAAAAGAGGGGAGACGGTCGCCCCCGGCCCCTATTAAGCTCCGCCCTTGATTGGGGTGCTATCTAACTCGAGTAAAGACCATAATACTACATTCATTTTTTGTTGCACATTTACCCAAATGTTATTAGTATCACACAGGTGCTTAATTTTTTTTTAAACAACCATAAATATTATTTAAACTGAAAGAGACTAGATAGGAGCTAGATTACAATACAAAATATATATATATATATATATACGAGAAATTACACCAAGTGAACTATGATATAAGCTCACATTTTGCTCCGTATTTTTTGATTTATCTCACAAAGTATACCTAATGAGTTTGGATTTCCATTCTTGAATATTTTTGCATTCCTTCCAAATACACCATAATGAAGATAAACGTGTGGCTAGAATAATCTCTCTTTTTTTCCCCCGAGCAATATGGACACCCATTTACGACATCAATTGGTTGTCGGACGAAGCATGCTGACACACACAGACATTCACACCATGATAATATCTTGTCCCAAACTTTCCTCATAGATGAACAGAGTAATAATACATGATCAACATGAGCGTTTATACGATACATGTATATTAGTGCTTGTCTATCATGATAATAGACCACTTCATATATAGTCTAATGATCATATCCTAATTTAACACCCAATTTTTTTATTACTACCGACACTACATACCTTGTAAAGATCATTAATATCTGAAAATAGATTAAAAAAAGGGTAATTGGAGGGAACCCTTAGCCCCGGTACCACATTGGGTACCCATCATCCCACCCCGCAAGGGTTATGATGCCGGTAAAATACCTCCCCGCGTCTTTCAAACTTCCCCGATTGGCCCAAGGATCGACGGCAGCGGGTACCTCAGAAGGATGGCTAGAGTGAGGCTCGAACCGGGGACCTTCGGTACCCCAAATCCTTGCCTTACCACTCCGCCAACTCAACATTGGTATCTGAAAATAGATTAGGCACAAAAAGTGGTTTTTGTATCAATCTAAAGTCAGAAAGGGTTTTATAAGATCCAAAAGGTCCGTTGAGCGCCTCATGGTTGTTTCGTATACGCATCGCATATATCCATACGAGACGTATAAGAGTTCAATAATTAGAACTAAGAAATTAAGATATATAATAATTGCCTCTTATATGTCTTATGTAAGCGAGACATATAGAATGTAAGAAAGGGTATGAAAATAATAGACTATGCCTGGCAAAATAGACGGGTTGGGTCGGGTTGGGTAACGTGTTAGAATGAGTTCGGGTCAGGATGGATGCGGGTCATAATGAGTTTTAAGCAAAATCATTTTGGGTTCAAATGGATTGTTCTTAAAAAACATCAATTTAGTTTAACTTAAGATGAGTTATAAGTAAACAAATAGTCTATTTGTATAACTTTTAGTGATTTTCTCATCAAACATTTTATTAATCATTATTAAATGTTTGAATCTATTGTATTTGCGTACTTTTTTGGTTACCCATCTTGACCCTCATTGTGTTTAAGTGCTACCAATTTCAACCCATTCAATATAATGATGCTATAAAGTTTAACCAATTATACTACAATTGTTTAACTAAACTAACTCATTTCTTTTCATATGGGTAAAAATTGTCACATGTTAATACACACTTTCTAGAACATGTTCTCCTTTACAAACGAAAGCACCTGGAGTCTGTGAGCAAAAAACAGAGTTGAAAGATAATACTACTCCTTGTGAGATCACAAAGCATTTGCCATTTTTGGAACCAGAACTCATAAACAAGAAGAGGGAAAATTCAAATCCAGCTTCAATTTGGATTGATTAGATTTATCAATTACAGACTCCAAATTCAACACCGACCAGTTGAATGCAGATTACAAATTTTATAATATTAAACTTCCACATTAATCATCATCATCGTCATCATCAAATCACCTACTACTATTGCTGATTTCTCTCAATCACTCAAATCTCTCTCACTTCTTTATCCTTCACCGCTGCTTCGTCTTCATGGCGCACGATAGCAACCTCCCATGCGACGGAGATGGCCGGTGCATGATCTGCAAAATCATATCGCCGGCGGAAGAGACTCTCACCTGCAAGACATGTGTCACTCCTTGGCACCTTAACTGCTTATCCGTTCTTCCTGAAACCCTAGCCGATGCCGCACAATGGGAGTGTCCTGACTGTTCCGATCTCATTTGTTCTAACGCGCCACCGTTGACGGTTTCATCAGGATTTGAACCGTCCGATAAGCTGATTGCGGCTATTCGTGCTATCGAGTCTGATGGTTCACTCTCCGATCAGGACAAGGCCAGGAGGCGCCAGCAATTGTTGAGTGGAGGAGGATCCGATGAAGGCGATAAAGCAGCCGATGCCGGAAAAGAGATCGGCAACGACGGAGATAACGATCTTCTGAAGCTGCTCAGCGGCAGTTTTAACTGTTCGTTTTGTATGCAACTACCAGAGAGACCTGTTACGGTATCGTTTTCTACAGGAATTAGTATCTTGCGATTTGAAGGATATAAATTTCTATATATCTAATACCTAAATCATTATCCGATGATCTTCAAGTAATCAAACTATTAAAATATGCTACAAGTCTTACAGTCCCTATAGACGCACCGTTATTAGTTTTATCGTGATTTATATCCGTTTGTAGTACAACTATTTGCCGACCAAGTCTTCATGAAAAACTCGAACATCCGCCAACACTGATCATTGTCCTTTTTATCTTTTGCTGAAAATGGTTAAAAATATAATATATCAACATCAAGATTTGGCAATATGGTGACCCTTTGGGACAATAAGTATCATTGAAGATTTAATATATCAACTTATCAAGTATTCATGGTCTGACTCGAGTACTTTTTTTTTTTTTGGTAGTGTTTTGTAGGAATCTCTGACTTGTATTTATTCTCATTGTTCAATTTGTAACAAAGTTCCTTGTATTACTCATTAGAAGCAATGAGCAGTGATCCATGCATCATATAACATTACTAATTTGCATTCCCTAATCTCTCTTTGGTTGAATTGTTGATGTCTCTTCATTTACAAATTCAAATTATCAGTTAGGAACTTTATAACTGGTTTATTGTGATTGTCTGTTTAAAGAAGCTCGAGCTCAAAATTTTAATTATGTCTTCACTTGCTGGTTTAAAGAGATCAGAATTTTGAGTAACCACCTAATTTAATGTTCCTATATTTATGTTGTAGACACCATGCGGTCACAACTTTTGCCTGAGGTGTTTTGAGAAGTGGATAGGCCATGGTAAACGTACTTGTGCCATATGTCGAACAACAATTCCACCAAAGATGGCAAGTCAGCCTCGAATCAACTCGTCACTTGTTACTGCTATTAGAATGGCAAAGATGACGAAATCAAATACTGCTTTTTCTGGACCACATAAACCATATTATTCTGTTTTAAACCAAAACAGACCAGATAAAGCATACACCACTGAGCGTGCCAAGTATTCAGGGAAGGCTAATGCTTGCAGTGGAAAGATATTTGTGACTGTTGCACCTGATCATTTTGGTCCAATTCTTGCTGAGCATGATCCAGAGAGAGGAACAGGAGTTCTAGTTGGAGAAACTTGGGAGGATCGTATGGAATGTAGACAATGGGGGGCTCATCTTCCTCATGTTGCTGGGATATCTGGACAGTCTGATTATGGTGCACAATCTGTAGCATTATCCGGTGGATATGAAGACGATGAAGATCATGGAGAGTGGTTTCTCTACACAGGAAGGTACATGTTAAAGATAACCAGATTACGTTGTCCATTTTTGTTGGTTGATATTTTTTTGGGGGGTAAATTGGGGTTCTGATGAAAGACAGGCTCTTTATTAAGAAGTTTTTCCATCTATTGCTTGATGTTGCTTTTGAAATGTTTACTTTTAAGTAAAAGCCATTTATGTTGTATAAGATTTGAAATTTCTTAGAAGTTTTAACTGTTGTGCATAGATCTTTTGCACCAGGTATGTTAATATGTGATAGTTTCCTTTTCCTAATCCTTCTTTACTTGCTATTAACAGTGGAGGAAGAGACTTGAGTGGAAATAAAAGGACAAACAAGACGCAATCATTTGATCAGAAGTTTGAGAAATTTAATGAAGCTTTACGGGTTAGTTGCAGAAAAGGATACCCAGTACGTGTTGTTAGGTATGATTTTATGACAAGTTTTACATAGACCTAATCATGAGTTTAAGGCTCACACCTCCAAATATCACTGTTAGTATACATTCTATCATGCATGTTATTTTAATTCCTTGTTTGTCAAATAGCCAAAAATAATACATTTATGGTCTATTGGTCTCTAATCTGTGCATTTATTTCTATGTGCCGATTGCTTTTTTACTTCAAATATACAGGAATACCTTACGTATTGGATTGCGTAAATCTATGATCCGCATGCATGTACTCACACATGCATGTACTCACACAGAAGATAATGTGAATACCAGTGGAAATATTAGCTCACACATTAGTGTTTGTTGTTTAATATAAGTCAAGCCTCGTATGAAACATTTATTTTTTCAGTTGAAACCTATGACCTTTCTGGTAAACATGTATAATCTAGTATAATGGTGTATTTGTTTATTTTTCATAAAATTTTTCTATTTTATACGAACAGGTCACACAAAGAAAAACGATCTGCTTATGCACCAGAGAAAGGAGTACGGTATGATGGGATTTACAGGATTGAAAAGTGCTGGAGGAAACCTGGCATTCAAGTAGGAGATGATACTATTGGTTGATATTATATATAATAATTTTATCATTCAAACTTTATATCAGTTTCCTCATACAATTTTGGCTGACATTTGGACTTTAATAGGGATACAAGGTTTGCCGGTATCTTTTTGTTCGTTGTGATAATGATCCTGCTCCATGGACAAGGTTTGTCATTGTAACGGTTATTGTCATATGAAATGTTAATTAGATAAAATATAGTTGTTATTGTTTATTGAATTTGAATTTATCTTTACCATAATTAGGATATATGATTAATATTACATAATACTTTATGGGTTTTTATTATTCCACAATCTTTAGACAGATTTGGGACTTGGATTATTTACTCATCACAATTTTGCAGTGATGAAAATGGTGATCGTCCAAGGCCTTTGCCTTCCATTAAGGAACTGGAGAACGCAACGGATGTAACAGAGAGAAAGGGTACTCCATCTTGGGATTATGATGTAAGATGAATAGATGATGCAACTGTGCACCTTTTTTTTGTGTTTATGTGCTAGCAATTGGCTGATACTTTGTAATTTTAATATGATTTAATTTTGTGTGCAGGATCAAAAAGCTTGTTGGGTGTGGAAATTACCTCCACCTGAAAGTAGAAAACATGCAAATAATGAAGATGTAGAGGATGACGGTTGTAAAAGAAAAGCTCGCCGTAAAACACAAATGTCGGTGAATGAACGGCTTCTAAAAGGTCTATGATCTATTTATATTAATTGCTATAAGAGGTGGTGGGTCGGGCTGGCCCTTGGTTGTCAATTGTGAAATGCGCTCCGCAAGGCCGGCCCAGGGGAGGGGCGAACTGCGAAGTGGGTGACAGTCCGGGCTCGACTTTTTAGCGGGACCAAATTTTTTAATTTTTTTTATATATTATATATAAAAGAAAATTTATATTAAAATATATATTATTAAGCTACAATACTTTGGTTTTGTTAATTTTTTTTAACAAACATATTCATATTATTAACTTTTTATATATAAATCACTAAGTTAGTTTTTCTAAAAAGGCCCTAGTTTTTTTTTCTGGCCCTAGTCCCTAGAATTTTTTTTTATGTTTATTGGGGTAGGCTCTGGCGCACCGATGCGGTTGGTCCAAAATCCGATGTGTGATGCGCAATACGAGCGCATCACATATGTGTCTATGCAATTCAATTATAAATAAAAAAACGAAAAATTATATATAGATAAAAACATTATGTTTCTCAAGAATTTGAGAAACACCAATAAAATATACACTGGCATCATAGTGCATTTATAATAGACTTAATAACAATAAAAAAGTCTCTTGAATGCTTTAAAAAGTCAAAGAGAGCCTCCAGTGTGCTTGAGAAAGACAACATATAAGCTAAAAATGCTTAAAAAGTGAAAAAAAAAATCTCACATTGTTCAATAAAAAAGTCCAACTTGGTTAAAAAATCCATGTTGCTTGCATCAGACGCATCTTGCGATTGCAGTAAAATATTGGTGCATCATGTAAACACATCCCAACACTTGTTGTGCTGTGCTCTAGACACTATATCCGCGTGTTATGCATGCATTTTAAAACCAAGGGTTGGCCCAAAATAGTGTTTGTACAATTTTCTTTTACATTCTCATAATGATTAGATTAGTTAAGGGTGCCGAAGATGATTAAGATATATCTTAAGATTAACCTGTTAAATATATGCTTTCTTGTATGTCTATCCTGAATATGGTTTGTATTGGCTAAAATGCTAAATCTGGTGATGCATACTCTAAAGCAGAGTTCTCCTGCCTCATCTGCCACAAAGTGATGACTCAGCCGCTTACTACTCCCTGTGCACACAATTTTTGCAAGTCCTGCTTGCAGGATACCTTTGCAGGTCAAGCTTTTATGAAGGAGAGAACATGTGAAGGTGGACGTGCTTTACGGGCCAAAAAGAACATCATGAAATGTCCCTCATGCTCTCATGACATTTCTGAATTCCTTCAGAATCCACAGGTAAATGTTGGTAATATAATATTTTCTCTATTTTTAGGATAAATTGCCACATTTTTAGTATGGGTCAAGTCAGGTTGGGGCTGACCTGGACCTGTTAGCACTTTTTTGCCTTTTTATTTTTGAAAATTTAAAATAATTAATTATGATTACAAAAGCTACATTATTAAAATTATCATATAGCTGATTTATAAAATGAATCGGAAGATTTTATGAGCTTTTATGTACTATTCATGGTTGAGTAATGGGTGACTTGCCATGCCCGTCTGATCCATTTCCATTATAGCTAACTTTTTTTTTAAAAAAATTCTAACCCAGATCTATCCACTTGTAAGTGGTTGATATCAGCACTTCTTGTAACAGGCCTTGCCACTATATGGACGCTATAACAAGGCATTAAGATTGTATTTTTTGTGTATAATGATTTTTTTATGAACATCACCATTAATTATTCAACAGGTGAACAGAGAATTGATGAGTGTGATAGAATCACTTCAGAAGCAGACCAAAGAAATGGAGGAAAATGCAGTTCTAGGAGAGGAAACATCAAATTCATATCAGAAAAACGACAACGTTGAAGATGAGAATCCTGATACTGAGGTCAATAACATGAATCTAGAAGTTGATCAATCAGTGATTAAAATCAAGCAGGATTTAAAGCAGCAAGAGTATGATGAGGGGAAATGCTTTGAACCTACAAGCACCGAAGTTGAAGCAAGAAGCAAGAAAGATAAACATGATGATGGTGATGATTTTGCATGAATTAAGTTAATTATATCTGTACACACACTTTGTGTTTTTCCTTGGATGATCTTATGATACTGTTGGCAACAAAGGGTTTATATGTTTTAGCAAGCCCGCATTTCAAATGCATCAGATTTCTGTGTTTTCTTCTTCATCTTTAAGACCTTCCAAGTGGTGTTTGCTATTCTAAGTGCTTAGACGGCTTGCAATTCGCACGCAACCTCCATCGCAGCATCAGCGCGCCTCCAACAGATGCGGAGAAGAAGCAGCCAGGCACGTTGCCCACACCCACATGGGACGTGCATTCAAATGCAGAGAGATAGAGAGAGTGGGTATAAAGAGGGGATGCATGTGATAATGTTGGGCTGAAGTTAAAAAGATGACAGATGATGCATGTAGTTATGTAGGAATGATGAGTAAAAAACTAATGTGGCAATGGTGACTATGATGCATATAGTAAATGCATCATTTGTATTGCGGGTAGTCCTATAGATGTAGTACTAAAACAAGCATCCTTGTCAATGATCCTTAAAGACTGCTCGTATTCACAACCAACTAACTTAAATTATTCGTTAAAAAATTAATTTATGTTTCTTTGAAATATATACAACCAATCAAGCTTAAGTTTTTCACTCTCATCCACAAACAACCCAACTAAACTAAATTTTTTCGCTCTTATTCATAACCAACCCAACTAAACATAATTTTTTCACTCTTATTCACAATCAATCTAATTAAAAATTGCCATATGTCACATAATAAAAAAATAACCAACCAAAGGTTGGTAAACCAACTTGTATGCCCATTTTTATAAATTAAAGTTTTTCTTTTAATAATATCACCTAACAACAATGGCATTTGTTCATGGATGAGAGTAAACATGTTATTTACGGTGATCATGACATTCGCAATATGCATGTCATTTGTGGGAGATTTTGAATAGATTGCACCAAACTGACCTAATAAGAAATCTTGAAGGTGGTGGTGGCGGCAAAGGCACCCGCCCTACACTATTTGCCAATTGTCATTGACAACTTTGAGAGTATCATTGTAATCTTGTGAAGTTATCATGTTTTCCTCATCAATGAGTGAGTATCTTTTAAAAAAAATCGTTTGCCATACGACATCTACCATTTTATGAAAAATCTAATTACCTTCTATTTATATAAGATAGATTATCAACACATCAGCAAACTACGAGGGTATTATATTAGATTGCATGGACATGATGAAACATTTAATATAGCAAGCCTCTTAAATCGAATATACTATTTAAGAGGTCAGAGAGTGTGTCAAATTTTGGGTTTAATTTAATATAATTAAATAACTCTATAAGTATTTGCTAGAGTTATCTGTATGGTATATCAATAATTATTATGTTTTTTTTCATATGGGTCGCAAATATTGTTTTGCTTATGATCTTTTAAATAACAAGCGAGTATCCGTCATGCAAAACCAATCAAGATCCTAAACTTCATCGCTTTGATAAGGTGTGTGCTTCAAACGTGTCTTTTAATTTTTCAAACATGTAAATCAACAAATTATATGTTTAAAACTGTAACAACGTATCTTGTTAAAAGTTAGAGATCATGTTCTAAAATTATTACCAATCAAAGCCTAATAAGATTATCATGTCTAGCTCTCACAAATCCAATTTTATGGAGCTTCAAGATTGCCTTCCATATGCATATGATTTTGTAATCATAATTTTAAAAAGTTTTGAGTTTTGAAGAAGAGGGAAAATTCAAATCCAAACCCTTTTCAGTTCCCCCAATTTCAAGCAACTGTTCATCTCACCAAAAGTTGTTGTCTTTTATTATAGCATATCCCCCATCTTCGTCATTATCATCATCAAGCATATACCTACTGGCATTGCACCGTGACTTCACTCAATCTCCGTCACTTTATCCCTTCAATGGCGAACGATAGCGATCTTCCATGCGACGGTGATGGCCGCTGCATGATCTGCAAAATAAACCCACCGGAAGAAGAGAAGATCACCTGCAAGACCTGCGTCACTCCATGGCATCTCGACTGTCTCTCTGCTCGTCCAGAAACCCTAGCCGATGCTGCGCAATGGGAGTGTCCGGACTGTTCGAATCTCGTATCGTCTCACGCGCCTCCGTCCGCTGTCGTATCAGGATCTGAATCGTCTGGAGCGCTTGTTGCGGCTATTCGCGCAATTGAGTCCGATGCGTCACTATCTGACCAAGAGAAGGCTAAGAGACGTCAGCAGTTGTTGAGTGGAGCCGGATCTGACGATGGCGATAAACCAACGGACGAGAAAAAAGAGACCGCCGGTGGCGGTGGTAACGATGTTCTGAAGCTTCTCAGCGGCAGTTTTAACTGCTCTTTTTGCATGCAACTTCCCGAAAGGCCTGTTACGGTATGTTTTTCTTAGAACTAAAGAAAAGCAAACCGTATTTGCGTTGATCTTTGTAGAATTTGTCTTTACACATTTTTTTATGATGATCTTTAAACCCTAAAATTGTGCGTTTTGTGTGTGATTATTCAAAAATGAGACGGATACCAAGAAACTGGTTACATCACTGGCTGTTAAACTTAATGTTTTGAACAGTTTGGCTGTCATAAAGAGTTTGGTTATAAATTGATGATTTATTCTCTTAAAAAGAGATGCCAAATGTCATCTTTGATTGTTAAGAAGATTGAATTGTATGATATGTGTTCAGACTGTTTATCTGATTGTTGCGAGTGAAATTGGCAGCATAAGGCTGTTGGTTTTAGCTGCTCATTTCAATTATCAAAAAGAAGATAATCAGTAGCTCACTTGTATTGTCATGAAAAGAGATATGAGATCATGTGTGTTTGCTTTTTATTAATGTTTTGAACTGCTATTAGTTCACACTAAAGCTAGTGAAATCTCTTGCATATATTATTGAGTTAGTCATCTGTTTATGTTTCAGACGCCCTGTGGTCACAACTTTTGCCTGAGGTGCTTTGAGAAGTGGGTTGGTCAAGGGAAACGTACTTGTGCCATTTGTCGAACATCAATTCCTCCTAAAATGGCAAGCCAACCCAGAATCAACTCATCACTTGTAATTGCAATTAGAATGGCAAAAATGACTAGATCCAATGCTGCTTCTGGGCCACCTAAACCTTACTATTCTGTTCTAAATCAAAACAAACCAGACAAAGCATACACCACTGAGCGGGCCAAGAAAACTGGGAAGGCTAATGCATGCAGTGGAAAGATATTTGTGACGGTTCCACCTGATCATTTTGGACCTATTCTCGCAGATAATGATCCAGAAAGAGGAATGGGAGTTTTGGTTGGTGAAACTTGGGAGGACCGATTGGAATGTAGACAGTGGGGGGCTCATCTTCCCCATGTTGCTGGGATATGTGGGCAGTCTGATTATGGGGCACAATCTGTGGCATTATCTGGAGGTTATGAAGATGATGAGGATCATGGAGAATGGTTTCTCTATACCGGAAGGTATGCTATGCAAACTTTAGGTTGAGAGTAAAAATCTGAAATAATATTCTAGCATTTTGCTCATCTTAATTGCTAGAGATTTCTTAAAGTGTTTAACTTGGGTGGTTATCATGGTATGTTAATGGGTCATTTTATTTTACTTCATATTTTTAGTGTTTTTTTATTTGTTATTGTCAGTGGTGGAAGGGATTTAAGTGGAAATAAAAGAACAAACAAGACACAATCATTTGATCAAAAGTTTGACAAGTCTAATGAAGCTTTAAGAGTAAGTTGCAAAAAGGGCTATCCAGTACGTGTTGTTAGGTATGTTTCTATGACATTTATATGCAGTGTTATTTTTGTTAGTTTATCAAAAATTTCAATTTTTGTAGTTATATTCTTTTACAATAATTCACATGACTGATGTTGTAATTTATTCTTAGCCAAATGATCACAGCATCACACATAGTTTTGTAGTAATTCGTAACTATTGATTATGTATAACTGCTAGTTTTATGGTTACCTAAATGCCTTCAGTTTTTCATATTGATTAATTTACTTTTATTTTGTGGCACCTTAAGGATTCAGTTATCTAAATTTCTTACTGAATGAACAGGTCCCACAAAGAGAAACGTTCTGCCTATGCACCTGAAACTGGAGTTCGTTATGATGGAGTATACAGGATTGAGAAATGCTGGCGGAAACCAGGTATTCAGGTAGGAAATCACATGATATGTTGATATTAGATGCTTTTAAATTGCTTCCCTGATACAACTTTTCACGATAACACTTGCTCACGTTTATATTTTCTTACAGGGGTTTAAGGTATGTCGGTATCTTTTTGTTCGTTGTGATAATGATCCTGCTCCATGGACAAGGTTTGCCATTGCCTTTGATATTGTGATAATTTTCTAGCATATGAAATTTATAAAGTGAATTTTAATTAGTCACATTTGTATATATGATCACATTTTTGCAGTGATGAAAATGGGGATCGTCCAAGGCTGTTGCCTACCATTAAAGAGCTGAAGGAAGCAACTGATATAACAGAGAGGAAGAGCCCTCCATCATGGGATTATGATGTAAGATAATGCATCCTCTTAGTTTTTAGTTTTAACTTGTATGTTCTTATGTTATTGTAGATGCTTTTTAGAAAATTGTGCGCATTTTATGAAACATACTATTTAATTTTTGTGAGCAGGAGGAGAAAGCATGTTGGTTGTGGAAAATCCCTCCACCTGAAAGTAGAAAACGAACACACACTGAAAATGTCGGGGATGTTATAAAAACAAAGACGGTGCGCCGTAAGACACATATAATGTCCGTGAGTGAAAGACTTCTTAAAGGTCAGTTAGCAACTCGTATGCTGTTTTAAGTGTTTTTAAATAATTTTTCTACAGAAGCTTATGTTATATAAACTTTTGTAGTTAAAATTAAGTTTTTGTGGTGCAGAGTTTTGCTGTCTCATCTGCCACAAAGTAATGAATCTCCCGCTTACTACTCCATGTGCACACAACTTCTGCAAATCATGTTTGCAGGATGCTTTTGCGGGTCAAACTTTCATCAAGGAAAGAAATTGTGAAGGTAGACGCACATTAAGGGCACAAAAGAACATAATGAAATGCCCATCATGTACTAATGACATTTCTGAATACCTTCAGAATCCACAGGTAAATATGACAATCTTTTATGTTTTTTCTAACTGCATTTCGTTTATGTTTTTCAAGGTTTAATTAATTAAATAAACTTCATTGTTTATTCTCTTGATAGGTGAATAGAGAATTGATGAGTGTGATTGAATCACTTCAAAGGCAGACCAAAGAAATGGAGGAAAATGCAGTTTCAGAAGATGAAATGTTGAATACAGATGTCGTAGATGCGGAAGACAAAGAGGAGGTAAAAGATGTGAATTCTGAGGTGAATAAAGATACCAAGGAACATGATGAAAATGAAGCCATTGCAAAGCCTTCACCTAAAGCTAACAAGAAAAGGAAAGCTGATTGCGTTACCGATAATGTCCCACCTAATAAGAAGCTGCAACAACAAGAGACCGATACCATGACTGATGATGTGTTAAAGGCCGATGAATGCCCTTCACCTGCAGGTGCAGGTGCCAAGACCAGAAGCAAGGAGGTTTAGCCGGAGGCAGGGGGTGGTGATGACTTTGCATGACTCTAATGGACATTTGAGGAATTTATTAATTATTTCTTTTATTTTTATTTTTATTTTTTATGGGTTGGTGATAATTTTGGAAATCAATACCATATTATAGTATGGTAACAATCATGTAACTCATGACTATGTCTTTCAATGTTATCGACTATTCCGTGCCATGTTGGAGTATTCACAGAAACAGGAGGTTGGTGTTTAACTCAGAACCGTCTAATTGTCTAAATGAATTTGCGTTGATGTTAAGAAATAAAACCGTCTCCATTCACAATCTAACCAACTTAATCTTCCTTTTCTAATAAAGGAGTATTTTTAGGTGACACGTGTTGCGTTGTGATTAAATCTTAAAATAGTTTCCCGCTTCTCTCTCTTAACAAATGCTATTAACTTTTTGTAATTAGATTACATAATTAAATATAAAAAAATATATTTTTTTATTTCAGTAATTTACTAATTTATTAGAAGTTAATAAAAAATAATTAAATTATATCTTACTCTAAATATAATTTTATAATTATTTGATATTTATTATTATTCAACCCGTGTAATACACGAGGTTTCTAAGCTAGTTAACGAATATATACAAACACAAATGAATAAACAAAACATTAGTTCAAATAAAACAATTAAACATATCCAATTAATTCTCACTTTTAAGTAGGACATGTGAGAGAAGAGATGAAGATAAACCGGCCATACCTCAAAATGAGGTAAAGAGGGTGCTTCAAAGGAGAACCCAAGGTCATAATTTCAGTTTTTTTATATGAATATTTTCAAAAACATACTATAAACGTTGAAACCTAGTTAATCAAACACACAAACCCGAAACCACTTGCCAAATACATATAAACGCATGAAGAAACATCATGGAGAAACCAAAACATTGTTCATGTTCTCTAATTTAACTAAATGGACAAAATTTCTTATTCATTCATTCATTCATCAACCTACTCTAATAAAGGATCATTTTTAGGAGACACGTGTTGCGTTCTGGTTAAATCTGAACAACTTTTTCCCGCCTCTCTTTCCTAATAAATACTATTAATTTTAGTAATTAAATTATATAATTAAATATTAAAAAAATATAATTTTTTTTCTTCAAATAATTTACTAATATATTAAAATTTAATAAACAATAAGAATAATTCAATTATATCTTATCCTAAATATAATTTTATAATTGTTAAATACTTATTAATATTTAATGCTAATGAATTGTATTTTCTATTATCCAACCTGTGTAATACACGGGGTTTTAGGCTAGTTTCTAACTAAAAAAACTTACTTCTCTTTTATTTGTCAATACAATTCAACTTTAACTTAATTTTTCACTTTTATTACATTCTAACAAAATCAAGAAGAATGTTTAACAGGTTTTTATATAGCGTTTTGTATTTGGGCCATATTTTAGTCAATGTTCCTTCCAGTCTTCCACCTAGGGCTGTTCAAATCGCTCGTTCGTCGCTCGCTCGGAAAAAGCTCGTTTGAATTCCGCTCGGTTTTAAACGAGCCGAGCATGCTCGGTTCGGTTTATAAACGAGCTGAGCACGAACCAAGGTAAGCTCACTCGTTGCTCGCTCAGATAGTCGCTCTATTGGCTCGCTCGGATAGTCGCTCGGTTGGTTCGATTTTGCAAATCCGAACCAAACCGAGCCGCTCATGTCTCTTTGTTTCATCAATTCATCTATGGAGGTGGCGTGGCTCTGATTTTGCACATGAATTCTCTGGCCACACATGGCCGAATTTGATGTAGGAGCTGGCCCAATTCTTGGTCAGACAACACGAAGATTGATGCACCATGTTGGGTTCTGATATGCTTTGTCTGGTTGCTTCCGTTGAGGTCCTACGACTGATTGTTGCCTTGATGAGATTAGTGGTGCACAAATAGGTTTTTTTTTTCTCACACTGGTTCGGTTTAGGAACCGGTCCGGTTCCAATAGTTGACATGGTTTGACCCTAAACCGGTTTATATCTCTGATCAAAGAATATACCACTCAAGAGGTTAATATTCTTGAATAGAATCTCACAAATAAAACAAAAGAATATACCACACATCTGAAACTGTTGAATGAAACTTCGTTTACTTATAGTTTGAGTGTAAACCAAACCATTAACAACGATTTTTGAATAATGAAAACCAAAACCGAACCGTTCAAAATAAAAACCGAACCGTTATCAACGGTTTGGTTTACGGTTTGAGGTTTTGATTTCGTTAAAAGTAAAAATTTAATCAAAACAAACCTTTTTATAGTACAATGCGAACTAATTACATTAAATCCAAATGCATTTTTTTGAATGACAGATAAATCATGAACTTATTCTATAGAAACACATATATAGACATGTACACATATGAATATATGTATATATATAGATATATCTACACGTATATACATATTTCTATGTTAGTATATACTCAAACACAAACGGTCCGGTCCAGTTTTTAACGACCGGTTTTTGACGAAAACCATAAACCAAACCGTTTATTACGGTTTTGAACTTTTGAAACCGATCCACCAAATATTTGAGAAAAAAAAATCGACCATGAAACCAAATCGTGAACACCCTAGTCGATCATACTTTTACTTGCTTTCAATATAGAGTACATCTTTCGTGCTTGATTTTATGATGAATTATGCTTTAGGGTTGTACTGAACACTGACATTCACTTTTAATATATGTATGTTTTTGTGTTTTGAGGTGGAGTGATAGCCATTTCGACGACAAACCTTTTCTTTAAAACAATATTATTCTATTTTTATTAAACTACTCTTAGTAACTCTTATCTTAGTTTGAATTTCAACTCAACTAGTGAACTCAAAACGTGTGTTGCCTCTCACATCTAACAATCTTGTTATGTGTTAAGGCAAATTAATTTCTAAACCTAGAGAAAAACTAAAAAAATTATTTAAACACTATGAAAATGGTAAAAATAATTCTAATAGAAGAAAATCCTTTAAAAAATAACCACACAAATAACACATGTTAAAAACAGGTAACAAAAAAATAACTTAAATAAATTCAACCTAAAAATAAACTTTTAAAATATTATTTGTATTTATCTTTTATAAATCTCTCAAAAAATAAGAAATGTGTTTACATCATTCATAAATTAATTTTGTATGTATATAAAACTAGGTTAAAAATCCTGTGCATTACACGGGTTTTAAAAATTCCATGTATTTTCATCATTCAACCACATTAAATATTTAAATATTTTTAAAATCATTCAAAAAAATAATTAGTATCATTATTGTTAAATTTTTATATATTTAAAAAAAATACAATTTAAAATTAATAATCTTTAAAGAATAAAATAGAAGCTAGTAAATAAAATATAAGTTATTTAAAAGTTTCATAATTAATTTTGTCTTAAATACATTTAATTAATAAAATATTATTTACAATACATTTTATATAAATTATTTTTTTAATCTCTATCTCTAATCTCTAACTAAATAATAAACATAGATGATTAAATATGAGAGAAAGCGTGAAAACCAAAATATAGATGATATAATTATGTAAATGATGACAAGTTTCTAAAATAATTTTTATTTATTAGTATATATAGATATATTTACAAAGATTACCAGGAATTTGAACTTTAATACTTTCAATATTCAACTGGGGTAGTCTAAGTTACCCTTATAAGCAGGGGAGCAGGTTACAAGGGACGCGGGGGGGGAGGGGGGGACCGCTGTGACACCCGGTATTTTTATGAATGATAATCTGTAACGGTTAGTGTACTAAACTAGATTTATGTAATGCGTAAATAATTTAATATTTATTATTAAATTAATAATGATTAAAAAGTCTAGCACAGAGTGTTATTTAAATGCATGGATTTGCATTTAGTGAAATTTTGAGTTTTCTGTATCGTTCGACGGTGTTTTAACGAGCGTTGGTGACGACTCGATTAACGAATTTAGTAGATATGCTTGGTTTAGCATAAAATGATAAATCATAAATGTATAAATAAAGTTAACGATGAAAACCGTGAACTTTGGTGTTAACCGTTGATTTTACCGAAAACCGACTTTATCTGCGTTTTAGCCGGACGAAATGGAATTAATTATTCAAATAATATTTAAGGTCATTATTTTTGACAAAAATTTGATCGTTTTAGTACGATTAAATATTTTATTAATTTTAGAATAAAAATCGTATTTTTATTAAATTTTCGGTACAAAGTTTATACACCGTAGGACTCA
Organism: Mikania micrantha; assembly: GCA_009363875.1. NCBI lineage: Eukaryota > Viridiplantae > Streptophyta > Magnoliopsida > Asterales > Asteraceae > Mikania > Mikania micrantha. Next base: position 87,792,975 of record CM018694.1, on the reverse strand, counting down.
GATAATACCTGTTTATACCTGTTTATGAACCATGAGGAGCCAAATTAAGACAAGTGTGCATCCACTTGTCCATTGTAGGTAGTAAGAAAATACTTTAAATATTCTAAAGATCCCTCAAAAATCTCAACCTACTCATTTTGATCACTCTTGCAAGCTAACTCATCCACTCCCTCACTCTCTCTCTCTACCCTACGCCACTTTCCCCATCTACCAAATCCACCATTTGTTTTTCTTTTTCAAGCTCCATCATTCTTTAATTCTAAGGATTTTGGTGATTTTTGGTGTTTTGGAAAGAACTTTGATCAAGAAACAATATATTCTATCATTACAACTAAGGTAATGTATTCACATTTTTATGGATTTTTATTAAAAGTTTGTTCACCCAAAGAAAGAGTTTGAATCAAATGGGTTTTGAAGATAAGAGATGATAATGTGTATGAATGGGTGTATGTGTGTTGCAATGTATGTATATATGGATGGTGATTTTAATCACATGCATGTTAATATACATGCATATATATGTATGTAGATGTGAAATAAGCTACATGCATGAACATATATGTACATGTATGTGTTCATATGGATGAGATGGTTACATGCATGAACATATAGGTATATGTATGTGTTTGTATGGGTGAGATGGGTACATGCATGAACACATAAGTATGTATAAGTGGGTTTTGTTGACATGCATGTATATATATGTAGGAAATCGTGTGTGTATATGTATATATGAAAGTATGATGATTTTACATACATGGATGCATACATGATTTGATTGTACATGCATGCATGTGTATGTATACATATGAATGTATGTATGTATATGTATGTATGTATGTATGATTATTTCAAGTATACATGTACATGAGGATATGTATATATACATAAGTATATATATGGTAGAAAACATGGCATGCATGATGGTTGTATATGTATGCATGCATGTGTATGTATGTAACTTTTTATATAATTATTGAATTTGAAAAATAATAATAATAATTGCTATTTTGTGAAATATATTAGATCTGATCTAAAAGTTGTCATATACTTAAAAATATAAATATTTTTGTGGTAAATGAATAAAGAATGGTTATGTAACTTAGACATAATTTTTATTACTTTAAAATGGATGTTTTGATAAGATAAAAGCTATAAAAATAGAGTTTTCTATAAAAAAATAATTTGGAACAGGTTATGTAACTATAAAAATAAATTTTATGACATATTTAAAGTATAAAATCAAGTGGTTTTGGAATTGTAACGACATAACGGTTATAAAGGATCGAAAATACGCGTTTTCGGCTATTTTTAACATATAAAAATGATCATTTTATGAATCTGATTTTGATCAGAAAAATTTGTAAGTTTTTTATGATAAAAATATGTAAATTTTAATGTATAAGTTTTGTAAGAAAAGTAGGAAATGAAATACTTGAAAACTATGTCTAAAAATGGCGTAAAAACGTCGTTTTAAAGCGAAAATTCGACATAACTTTGTGACTGATTTTAAACAACAACTTTTGAGTAAAAATAAGTATAAAATACTTGTTTTGAAGTACTAGAAGTCACCTAGGTCATAATGCATGTTGATGTGCTTGTATGTTGCGTTGTTGGTTTTATCGGTAAAACACGATAAAATTGTCATTTTTGACAAGTTATTTTAAATAATTAAGTTTGAAGTTAAAAATAGATTTTTAACAAAGATAACTTAATTATTTGGATATAATATGAATTAAGAACGTTAACTTATGATTTATGATAAATAACTAAATTCGAGTCACCAACGGGTCGTTTGTACGAAAACTATTTTCCTTGGTGGAATATTTTCTTAGTCTAAGTTAAGTTGGGTGAACAACTTACATGATGGACTTTTATTTAGACTGTTAATGTGTCCCTTGGGTTTTAGGGCGCTAGTGAGAACAGTCGGGTTATTTGGAAATCTTTGTTGCTAGCAGGAACGCATTGAGGTGAGTTTCACGGCCCCTTTTTAACTATGTTTTGGTTTTTGATAAACCGGGGGAGAAACATACCGGGAAAAGAAAAGTTGTTTTTGTAATGTAATTTGTTTGTGTGGTATGTGACTTTGATAGCTCTTGAGTAAGTGCAGTTGGGCATGGTTCTCGTGGATTTGTTCCCGAGTGTTTTTGCGCATGGTTTTGTGCCCGCAGTTGTAATCATTAGTCTCGGGGGAGAGACCGCAGGATATATTGGTAGATCTATCGGGTTTGACAACCCACTCCCCGACCAGGTGTCATGGTCCGTGAGTAACGGGAGCAATATATGTTGAGGGGTGTTCGCACCTTGGTTTTGGTTTGATTATGAGCTCATGGTGTCTATCGTATCGTAGGACCTTGCTAGTCTACGATGAGTTCACTAGCACAACAATGAGGCATTACATTCTTTTCCATGATTATTGATTAAATGTTTTATTATGAAAACCTGTGAACTCACCAACCCGTTTGGTTGACACTTGTTTTAAATTTGGTATGTTTCTCAGGTAAGTAGCAAGTCATTTGGGGAAAAGAAATGAAAACCGGTTCTTGCAAGCGAGCGTATCTCGGATAATTATTATTGGGACCGGTTGTCGAATTGTTGAAACTAATGTTTTATAAATAAGATGTTGAACTAATGTTAACAATTATCGATGACTTTTGTTTATAATTATCTATCTTTTATTTAAATCGTTCGCTTAACTTATGTTGTTGTTAATTACTGTCGACACTAAGACTCTGTTAAGACTTCCGCTGCGGGTCGGGGTGTGACAGTAAAAGTGGCATCAGAGCCAGGGTTATAGCGAACTAGTAAAATATTTTTACAAAACTAGACTATAACCAATAAAAATATTATTTTAAGAACGGTTTCTTTCCCAATATGCTGTTGCTTGTGTACTTGCCTGAGAAAATTGATAAACATTAACGTGTCTTTATTAGTACATGACTAACCAAATTTTTATGGATGTACTTCTTTCTCTAGATGGTTAATCATAGAAGTAATATGCATGGCTCCAACAAGGAGTCCGACTCAGTGTACTTGAACGGTTTCGCAGAAGGATTGGACCCCCACAGGCCAGAGGGTTGTGGGTGGTTAGATGAGGAGTCTGTCCCGGTTACTACTTTGGTTGTCCCGACACAGGTTGGGAGCAGGCTACAGTCCCCACCTATAAGGGTGGTATACACTCGCCGGAGACGACGTAACCTCGGTAAGAGGCCACTCGTCGAGGATGATGAGACTAAAACCATTACTAGGGGGAGACCTAGGCTTGGGACCAAAGTACGGGACATGACCTCCGGGGGTATGATCCCTGGTATGGAGCTAGGGGGACCCTCCACTATTCCTACAGAGCAGGTGACTCAGAGGGAGTCATTGCAGGTAGCACTCATTGCATTGACTGCGAAGTGTGCTCAGTATGAGAGCACCATACGAGAATTGCAGGATAAGATACAGGTTCTAGAGGAGATGGCCACAGAGCAGGATGGACGTCTGATGTCCATGGAGGAGGAGCACCTCCTTAACAATAATGCACTGCATCAATTGCACTCTAGAGTGACTGGCCAGGAGACGGCTAGAGTCTCTCTGGATCAGCGTGTGGGCACTCTAGAAACCCAAATTGGACTATTAGGAGGGTGGCAAGCAGCCACTGAGCAGAAAGTAGAGATGATGACTGAGGAACTAAACTCAGTTCAGACTTACTCCAATCTCTGTGGAGCACTAATATTGTCTATTTTATTTAGCGGCCCTCCCACTGGACCTATGTAGTTGGTCCATGGAGTAGGTCTAGATCTTTAGGTTTACGGTTTATTTATGTTGAACTTGATGTTCTTGAATGTGTTGTTTGATGAACTAGATATTTTAATGATGGATATTTAGTTGTTTTGATTTATTATATTATTTTACTTGGTTGTAATATGGATTTATAGAGTTAATGATTGACATTAACTAATCATTATTACTAAAATTTTACAAGATAATAATTCATGGCAACTGGAGGAAGCACTAACTCAACACCACTCCCCACTACTACTGAGGAATTATCACAGATCATTTCACAACATGTTACGGCAGCACTGGCGCAAAGAGACGCAGAGGATGTAGGAAAAAGGCTGCAGCAAGGGTGTACTTACAAAACGTTTCAGACTTGCGGACCGCGACCGTTTACAGGTGCTGAAGGTCCGTTGGGGATTATTCGTTGGATTGAAAGGATGGAATCGGTGATGAATACTAGTGGGTGTACTCCTGAACAAAGAGTGAAATATGCAGTTTGTTCGTTTCACGATGAAGCTCTAACCTGGTGGAACACCCAACTGCAAGCTAGAGGAGAGGTTGCTGCATACAGTCTTTCCTGGGATGAGCTTAAAGAACTACTGTTGCGTGAATACTGTCCTAGAACGGAAGTTCAGAAATTGGAAGAGGAATTCTGGAATCATGTCATGATAGGCGCCGATATCCGAGGTTATACCACTAGGTTCCATGAACTTGCCAGGCTGGTACCTAGATTGGTCACTCCAGAGCATGTGCGAATAGAACGTTATATTTGGGGTTTAGCACCACAAATCAGAGGCATGGTAGCAGCATCCAACCCCACCACTATTCAGAGTGCAATCACTCTTGCTCATGCACTAACGGATGATGCAGTGAGGATGGGAACCTTGTCGGTAGTCGGCAGCCAGGGCAAAAAGGTAGTGGAAGCAAACAAAAGCATTGTTAGCGTTGAGAAGAAACCTTATGACGGAAAAAGGAAGAATTCTGATAATCGTTTTGGAAATCAGAAGAGAAGAAATCAGGGATCAGGAAAATTTTACACAGCAAGTGCTTCGGGGTCAGCAAGGGATAAGTTGGTTTGTGAACGGTGTGGAAGGATGGGACACCTGATCCAGACATGCAGAGCTAGACTGCCAACGGGAACAAGTACGGGAAATAAAAATTGCTTTGAGTGTGGAGCAAGTGGTCATTTCAAGAAAGATTGTCCGAAATTGAAAGCTACTAATGCCAGAGGTCGAGCCTTTGAGATGAATGCGGGTACTGCTCGTGAAGACCCATCTGTAGTCACGGGTACGTTCCTTATTAATAACCAGTTTGCATCTATATTGTTCGATACTGGAGCCGATCTAAGTTTTGTGTCAAGAGAATTTGAACCTTTGCTTGACATTAAATCAAGTAAATTAGATAAGCACTATCATATAGAGTTGGCAAACGGTAAGGTTATTGAGTCTAGAGAAATTATTAAGGGATGTAAGTTGCAGCTAGAGGATCATTCATTTAACATCGATCTCTTGCCTGTAGAACTTGGTAGCTTTGATATTGTAGTCGGTATGGATTGGTTATCTAAGAATAGGGCGGAAGTTGTTTGTTATGAAAAGGTGATTCGTCTTCCCCTTTCAAACGGTGAAGTCCTAGTCATTCGTGGTGAACTAAAGAAACCTCCCTTGAAGATGATCAATGTTATGAAGGCGCAAAAGTTTCTACGCAAAGGATACTCTGCATTTTTAGCTAGTATTGTCGACACAAGAGCTGAGAAATCAAAGATCGAGGAGATACCTATTGTTCGAGAATATCCAGAAGTTTTTCCCGAAGATTTGCCGGGATTGCCTCCGTCAAGACAGATAGAGTTTAGAATCGACCTTGTTCCAGGAGCGGCACCTATTGCGAAGGCTCCGTATCGATTAGCACCTTCTGAAATGCAAGAGTTGTCTAATCAGTTACAAGAATTGTTGGATAAAGGATTTATTAGACCAAGTTTTTCTCCTTGGGGAGCACCAGTATTATTCGTCAAAAAGAAAGATGGGTCAATGAGGATGTGCATTGACTACAGAGAGTTGAATAAGCTTACCATCAAGAATCGGTATCCTTTGCCGAGGATTGATGATTTGTTTGATCAGTTGTGTGGTTCGAGTTTCTATTCAAAGATCGATTTACGCTCAGGATACCACCAATTGAAGATTGTGGAGGAAGATATTCCGAAGACTGCCTTCAGAACGCGTTATGGGCATTATGAGTTTTTGGTCATGCCTTTTGGATTAACAAATGCACCTGCGGCATTTATGGACCTAATGAATAGGGTTTGTAGACCTTATTTGGATAAGTTTGTAATTGTGTTTATCGATGATATACTTATCTATTCAAAAAGCAAGGAAGACCATGAACGTCATTTGAGGTTGGTTCTGGAGTTGTTAAAGAATGAGAAGCTTTATGCTAAGTTCTCCAAATGTCAATTTTGGATTCGTGAAGTTCAATTTCTGGGTCATGTAATAAACGAGAAAGGTATCCAAGTGGATCCCATGAAAATTGAAGCAATTAAGAATTGGAGTACGCCTACATCTCCAACTGAAATACGTCAGTTTTTGGGACTGGCTGGTTATTATAGAAGGTTCATTGAGAATTTTTCTAAGATTGCTCAATCGTTAACACTGTTGACTCAGAAGGATCAAAAGTTTGACTGGGGCACCAAGCAAGAAGAAGCTTTTCAACTGTTAAAGCAGAAACTATGTACTGCACCCATTTTATCACTTCCTGATGGGAATGATGGATTTGTGGTATATTGTGACGCATCACGACAAGGTTTTGGATGTGTTTTGATGCAACGAGATAAGGTGATAGCATACGCTTCGCGACAACTTAAAATCCATGAGAAGAATTACACCACCCATGATCTGGAATTGGGAGCGGTTATTTTTGCACTCAAGATATGGAGACATTATCTCTATGGAACGAAGTGTACTATCTTCACTGATCATAAAAGTCTCAAACATATCTTTGATCAAAAAGAACTAAATATGAGACAACGTAGGTGGGTCGAACTGCTCAATGATTATGACTGTGAAATTTGTTATCATCCTGGAAAGGCAAACGTAGTGGCAGATGCCTTGAGCAGAAAGGTTAGAGACAAAACTTTACGAGTGCGTGCATTGGGATTAACTATCCAAACGAGTCTTACTGCTCAAATTCATGATGCACAGCTCGAAGCACTTAAAGTTGAAAATGTCAAAACCGAAGGCCTACACCGAATGATTAAGGAGTTAATTCCAAAGTCTGACGAAATTTTATATTTCATGGATCGTATATGGGTACCTTGTTTTGGTAATCTTCGTGAGCTGGTTATGGATGAAGCTCACAAGTCCCGATATTCAATCCATCCAGGATCGGACAAGATGTACAAAGATCTGAAAGAATTTTATTGGTGGCCTAATATGAAACGGGAAATTGCCGAATATGTCGGTAAATGTCTAACTTGCTCCAGGGTGAAGGCAGAACATCAAAAGCCGTCCGGACTTTTGCAACAGCCTGAGATCCCAGAATGGAAGTGGGAATGTATTGCAATGGATTTTATAACGAAATTACCCCGAACGTCTAGTGGCTATGATACTATTTGGGTAATTGTCGATCGTTTAACTAAATCAGCACACTTCCTTCCAATCAAAGAGACTGATAAAACGGAGAAGTTAGCAAGATTATACTTGAAGGAAATCGTTTCAAGGCATGGTGTTCCTGTGTCAATTATATCTGACAGGGACAGTCGGTTTACATCAAGATTTTGGCAATCTTTACAAAAAGCCTTGGGTACTCGTTTGGATATGAGTACTGCTTATCATCCACAAACAGACGGTCAGAGCGAAAGAACTATTCAGACACTTGAGGATATGCTTCGGGCATGCGTACTTGATTTCGGCGGTAGCTGGGATGTTCATTTACCGCTAGCAGAATTTTCTTATAACAATAGTTACCACTCGAGCATTAAAGCCGCACCATTCGAAGCTCTTTATGGCAGAAAGTGTCGCTCGCCGTTGTGTTGGGCAGAAGTTGGTGAAAAACAGCTTACTGGAGCTGAAATTATTCAAGAGACAACAGATAAGGTCTTTCGAATAAAGGATAGGTTGAAAGCTGCCATGGATAGGCAGAAAAGTTATGCTGATAATCGACGGAAACCATTGGAATTCCAGATCGGAGATCGTGTAATGTTAAAAGTCTCGCCTTGGAAAGGAGTCGTTAGATTTGGCAATCAAGGGAAGCTTAGTCCCCGTTATGTTGGACCTTTCGAGATTTTGGATCGAATTGGTCCAGTTGCGTATCGACTCAAGTTACCGTCGCAGCTTTGCGGTGTGCACGATGTATTCCATGTATCTAACTTGAAAAAGTGTCTTTCTGATGAAACGACTGTTGTACCAGTTGAAGATATTCATGTTGATGAAAAACTTCAATTTGTTGAAGAGCCTATTGAGATTTCAGATTGGGAAATTCATAAACTTCGACGTAGTCGGATCAAATTAGTGAAAGTGAGGTGGAATTCAAGACGCGGCCCAGAATTTACTTGGGAACGCGAGGATCAGATGAGAAAGAAGTATCCCCACCTATTTCCTTATGAGGTGAAAAGGTCTTAGTGGTTTATAATTTCGGGACGAAATTTCTTAAACCAGGGGAGACTGTGACACCCGGTATTTTTATGAATGATAATCTGTAACGGTTAGTGTACTAAACTAGATTTATGTAATGCGTAAATAATTTAATATTTATTATTAAATTAATAATGATTAAAAAGTCTAGCACAGAGTGTTATTTAAATGCATGGATTTGCATTTAGTGAAATTTTGAGTTTTCTGTATCGTTCGACGGTGTTTTAACGAGCGTTGGTGACGACTCGATTAACGAATTTAGTAGATATGCTTGGTTTAGCATAAAATGATAAATCATAAATGTATAAATAAAGTTAACGATGAAAACCGTGAACTTTGGTGTTAACCGTTGATTTTACCGAAAACCGACTTTATCTGCGTTTTAGCCGGACGAAATGGAATTAATTATTCAAATAATATTTAAGGTCATTATTTTTGACAAAAATTTGATCGTTTTAGTACGATTAAATATTTTATTAATTTTAGAATAAAAATCGTATTTTTATTAAATTTTCGGTACAAAGTTTATACACCGTAGGACTCAGATAATACCTGTTTATACCTGTTTATGAACCATGAGGAGCCAAATTAAGACAAGTGTGCATCCACTTGTCCATTGTAGGTAGTAAGAAAATACTTTAAATATTCTAAAGATCCCTCAAAAATCTCAACCTACTCATTTTGATCACTCTTGCAAGCTAACTCATCCACTCCCTCACTCTCTCTCTCTACCCTACGCCACTTTCCCCATCTACCAAATCCACCATTTGTTTTTCTTTTTCAAGCTCCATCATTCTTTAATTCTAAGGATTTTGGTGATTTTTGGTGTTTTGGAAAGAACTTTGATCAAGAAACAATATATTCTATCATTACAACTAAGGTAATGTATTCACATTTTTATGGATTTTTATTAAAAGTTTGTTCACCCAAAGAAAGAGTTTGAATCAAATGGGTTTTGAAGATAAGAGATGATAATGTGTATGAATGGGTGTATGTGTGTTGCAATGTATGTATATATGGATGGTGATTTTAATCACATGCATGTTAATATACATGCATATATATGTATGTAGATGTGAAATAAGCTACATGCATGAACATATATGTACATGTATGTGTTCATATGGATGAGATGGTTACATGCATGAACATATAGGTATATGTATGTGTTTGTATGGGTGAGATGGGTACATGCATGAACACATAAGTATGTATAAGTGGGTTTTGTTGACATGCATGTATATATATGTAGGAAATCGTGTGTGTATATGTATATATGAAAGTATGATGATTTTACATACATGGATGCATACATGATTTGATTGTACATGCATGCATGTGTATGTATACATATGAATGTATGTATGTATATGTATGTATGTATGTATGATTATTTCAAGTATACATGTACATGAGGATATGTATATATACATAAGTATATATATGGTAGAAAACATGGCATGCATGATGGTTGTATATGTATGCATGCATGTGTATGTATGTAACTTTTTATATAATTATTGAATTTGAAAAATAATAATAATAATTGCTATTTTGTGAAATATATTAGATCTGATCTAAAAGTTGTCATATACTTAAAAATATAAATATTTTTGTGGTAAATGAATAAAGAATGGTTATGTAACTTAGACATAATTTTTATTACTTTAAAATGGATGTTTTGATAAGATAAAAGCTATAAAAATAGAGTTTTCTATAAAAAATAATTTGGAACAGGTTATGTAACTATAAAAATAAATTTTATGACATATTTAAAGTATAAAATCAAGTGGTTTTGGAATTGTAACGACATAACGGTTATAAAGGATCGAAAATACGCGTTTTCGGCTATTTTTAACATATAAAAATGATCATTTTATGAATCTGATTTTGATCAGAAAAATTTGTAAGTTTTTATGATAAAAATATGTAAATTTTAATGTATAAGTTTTGTAAGAAAAGTAGGAAATGAAATACTTGAAAACTATGTCTAAAAATGGCGTAAAAACGTCGTTTTAAAGCGAAAATTCGACATAACTTTGTGACTGATTTTAAACAGCAACTTTTGAGTAAAAATAAGTATAAAATACTTGTTTTGAAGTACTAGAAGTCACCTAGGTCATAATGCATGTTGATGTGCTTGTATGTTGCGTTGTTGGTTTTATCGGTAAAACACGATAAAATTGTCATTTTTGACAAGTTATTTTAAATAATTAAGTTTGAAGTTAAAAATAGATTTTTAACAAAGATAACTTAATTATTTGGATATAATATGAATTAAGAACGTTAACTTATGATTTATGATAAATAACTAAATTCGAGTCACCAACGGGTCGTTTGTACGAAAACTATTTTCCTTGGTGGAATATTTTCTTAGTCTAAGTTAAGTTGGGTGAACAACTTACATGATGGACTTTTATTTAGACTGTTAATGTGTCCCTTGGGTTTTAGGGCGCTAGTGAGAACAGTCGGGTTATTTGGAAATCTTTGTTGCTAGCAGGAACGCATTGAGGTGAGTTTCACGGCCCCTTTTTAACTATGTTTTGGTTTTTGATAAACCGGGGGAGAAACATACCGGGAAAAGAAAAGTTGTTTTTGTAATGTAATTTGTTTGTGTGGTATGTGACTTTGATAGCTCTTGAGTAAGTGCAGTTGGGCATGGTTCTCGTGGATTTGTTCCCGAGTGTTTTTGCGCATGGTTTTGTGCCCGCAGTTGTAATCATTAGTCTCGGGGGAGAGACCGCAGGATATATTGGTAGATCTATCGGGTTTGACAACCCACTCCCCGACCAGGTGTCATGGTCCGTGAGTAACGGGAGCAATATATGTTGAGGGGTGTTCGCACCTTGGTTTTGGTTTGATTATGAGCTCATGGTGTCTATCGTATCGTAGGACCTTGCTAGTCTACGATGAGTTCACTAGCACAACAATGAGGCATTACATTCTTTTCCATGATTATTGATTAAATGTTTTATTATGAAAACCTGTGAACTCACCAACCCGTTTGGTTGACACTTGTTTTAAATTTGGTATGTTTCTCAGGTAAGTAGCAAGTCATTTGGGGAAAAGAAATGAAAACCGGTTCTTGCAAGCGAGCGTATCTCGGATAATTATTATTGGGACCGGTTGTCGAATTGTTGAAACTAATGTTTTATAAATAAGATGTTGAACTAATGTTAACAATTATCGATGACTTTTGTTTATAATTATCTATCTTTTATTTAAATCGTTCGCTTAACTTATGTTGTTGTTAATTACTGTCGACACTAAGACTCTGTTAAGACTTCCGCTGCGGGTCGGGGTGTGACAGTAAAAGTGGCATCAGAGCCTAGGTTATAGCGAACTAGTAAAATATTTTTACAAAACTAGACTATAACCAATAAAATATTATTTTAAGAACGGTTTCTTTCCCAATATGCTGTTGCTTGTGTACTTGCCTGAGAAAATTGATAAACATTAATGTGTCTTTATTAGTACATGACTAACCAAATTTTTATGGATGTACTTCTTTCTCTAGATGGTTGATCATAGAAGTAATATGCATGGCTCCAACAAGGAGTCCGACTCAGTTTACTTGAACGGTTTCGCAGAAGGATTGGACCCCCACAGGCCAGAGGGTTGTGGGTGGTTAGATGAGGAGTCTGTCCCGGTTACTACTTTGGTTGTCCCGACACAGGTTGGGAGCAGGCTACAGTCCCCACCTATAAGGGTGGTATACACTCGCCGGAGACGACGTAACCTCGGTAAGAGGCCACTCGTCGAGGATGATGAGACTAAAACCATTACTAGGGGGAGACCTAGACTTGGGACCAAAGTACGGGACATGACCTCCGGGGGTATGATCCCTGGTATGGAGCTAGGGGGACCCTCCACTATTCCTACAGAGCAGGTGACTCAGAGGGAGTCATTGCAGGTAGCACTCATTGCATTGACTGCGAAGTGTGCTCAGTATGAGAGCACCATACGAGAATTGCAGGATAAGATACAGGTTCTAGAGGAGATGGCCACAGAGCAGGATGGACGTCTGATGTCCATGGAGGAGGAGCACCTCCTTAACAATAATGCACTGCATCAATTGCACTCTAGAGTGACTGGCCAGGAGACGGCTAGAGTCTCTCTGGATCAGCGTGTGGGCACTCTAGAAACCCAAATTGGACTATTAGGAGGGTGGCAAGCAGCCACTGAGCAGAAAGTAGAGATGATGACTGAGGAACTAAACTCAGTTCAGACTTACTCCAATCTCTGTGGAGCACTAATATTGTCTATTTTATTTAGCGGCCCTCCCACTGGACCTATGTAGTTGGTCCATGGAGTAGGTCTAGATCTTTAGGTTTACGGTTTATTTATGTTGAACTTGATGTTCTTGAATGTGTTGTTTGATGAACTAGATATTTTAATGATGGATATTTAGTTGTTTTGATTTATTATATTATTTTACTTGGTTGTAATATGGATTTATAGAGTTAATGATTGACATTAACTAATCATTATTACTAAAATTTTACAAGATAATAATTCATGGCAACTGGAGGAAGCACTAACTCAACACCACTCCCCACTACTACTGAGGAATTATCACAGATCATTTCACAACATGTTACGGCAGCACTGGCGCAAAGAGACGCAGAGGATGTAGGAAAAAGGCTGCAGCAAGGGTGTACTTACAAAACGTTTCAGACTTGCGGACCGCGACCGTTTACAGGTGCTGAAGGTCCGTTGGGGATTATTCGTTGGATTGAAAGGATGGAATCGGTGATGAATACTAGTGGGTGTACTCCTGAACAAAGAGTGAAATATGCAGTTTGTTCGTTTCACGATGAAGCTCTAACCTGGTGGAACACCCAACTGCAAGCTAGAGGAGAGGTTGCTGCATACAGTCTTTCCTGGGATGAGCTTAAAGAACTACTGTTGCGTGAATACTGTCCTAGAACGGAAGTTCAGAAATTGGAAGAGGAATTCTGGAATCATGTCATGATAGGCGCCGATATCCGAGGTTATACCACTAGGTTCCATGAACTTGCCAGGCTGGTACCTAGATTGGTCACTCCAGAGCATGTGCGAATAGAACGTTATATTTGGGGTTTAGCACCACAAATCAGAGGCATGGTAGCAGCATCCAACCCCACCACTATTCAGAGTGCAATCACTCTTGCTCATGCACTAACGGATGATGCAGTGAGGATGGGAACCTTGTCGGTAGTCGGCAGCCAGGGCAAAAAGGTAGTGGAAGCAAACAAAAGCATTGTTAGCGTTGAGAAGAAACCTTATGACGGAAAAAGGAAGAATTCTGATAATCGTTTTGGAAATCAGAAGAGAAGAAATCAGGGATCAGGAAAATTTTACACAGCAAGTGCTTCGGGGTCAGCAAGGGATAAGTTGGTTTGTGAACGGTGTGGAAGGATGGGACACCTGATCCAGACATGCAGAGCTAGACTGCCAACGGGAACAAGTACGGGAAATAAAAATTGCTTTGAGTGTGGAGCAAGTGGTCATTTCAAGAAAGATTGTCCGAAATTGAAAGCTACTAATGCCAGAGGTCGAGCCTTTGAGATGAATGCGGGTACTGCTCGTGAAGACCCATCTGTAGTAACGGGTACGTTCCTTATTAATAACCAGTTTGCATCTATATTGTTCGATACTGGAGCCGATCTAAGTTTTGTGTCAAGAGAATTTGAACCTTTGCTTGACATTAAATCAAGTAAATTAGATAAGCACTATCATATAGAGTTGGCAAACGGTAAGGTTATTGAGTCTAGAGAAATTATTAAGGGATGTAAGTTGCAGCTAGAGGATCATTCATTTAACATCGATCTCTTGCCTGTAGAACTTGGTAGCTTTGATATTGTAGTCGGTATGGATTGGTTATCTAAGAATAGGGCGGAAGTTGTTTGTTATGAAAAGGTGATTCGTCTTCCCCTTTCAAACGGTGAAGTCCTAGTCATTCGTGGTGAACTAAAGAAACCTCCCTTGAAGATGATCAATGTTATGAAGGCGCAAAAGTTTCTACGCAAAGGATACTCTGCATTTTTAGCTAGTATTGTCGACACAAGAGCTGAGAAATCAAAGATCGAGGAGATACCTATTGTTCGAGAATATCCAGAAGTTTTTCCCGAAGATTTGCCGGGATTGCCTCCGTCAAGACAGATAGAGTTTAGAATCGACCTTGTTCCAGGAGCGGCACCTATTGCGAAGGCTCCGTATCGATTAGCACCTTCTGAAATGCAAGAGTTGTCTAATCAGTTACAAGAATTGTTGGATAAAGGATTTATTAGACCAAGTTTTTCTCCTTGGGGAGCACCAGTATTATTCGTCAAAAAGAAAGATGGGTCAATGAGGATGTGCATTGACTACAGAGAGTTGAATAAGCTTACCATCAAGAATCGGTATCCTTTGCCGAGGATTGATGATTTGTTTGATCAGTTGTGTGGTTCGAGTTTCTATTCAAAGATCGATTTACGCTCAGGATACCACCAATTGAAGATTGTGGAGGAAGATATTCCGAAGACTGCCTTCAGAACGCGTTATGGGCATTATGAGTTTTTGGTCATGCCTTTTGGATTAACAAATGCACCTGCGGCATTTATGGACCTAATGAATAGGGTTTGTAGACCTTATTTGGATAAGTTTGTAATTGTGTTTATCGATGATATACTTATCTATTCAAAAAGCAAGGAAGACCATGAACGTCATTTGAGGTTGGTTCTGGAGTTGTTAAAGAATGAGAAGCTTTATGCTAAGTTCTCCAAATGTCAATTTTGGATTCGTGAAGTTCAATTTCTGGGTCATGTAATAAACGAGAAAGGTATCCAAGTGGATCCCATGAAAATTGAAGCAATTAAGAATTGGAGTACGCCTACATCTCCAACTGAAATACGTCAGTTTTTGGGACTGGCTGGTTATTATAGAAGGTTCATTGAGAATTTTTCTAAGATTGCTCAATCGTTAACACTGTTGACTCAGAAGGATCAAAAGTTTGACTGGGGCACCAAGCAAGAAGAAGCTTTTCAACTGTTAAAGCAGAAACTATGTACTGCACCCATTTTATCACTTCCTGATGGGAATGATGGATTTGTGGTATATTGTGACGCATCACGACAAGGTTTTGGATGTGTTTTGATGCAACGAGATAAGGTGATAGCATACGCTTCGCGACAACTTAAAATCCATGAGAAGAATTACACCACCCATGATCTGGAATTGGGAGCGGTTATTTTTGCACTCAAGATATGGAGACATTATCTCTATGGAACGAAGTGTACTATCTTCACTGATCATAAAAGTCTCAAACATATCTTTGATCAAAAAGAACTAAATATGAGACAACGTAGGTGGGTCGAACTGCTCAATGATTATGACTGTGAAATTTGTTATCATCCTGGAAAGGCAAACGTAGTGGCAGATGCCTTGAGCAGAAAGGTTAGAGACAAAACTTTACGAGTGCGTGCATTGGGATTAACTATCCAAACGAGTCTTACTGCTCAAATTCATGATGCACAGCTCGAAGCACTTAAAGTTGAAAATGTCAAAACCGAAGGCCTACACCGAATGATTAAGGAGTTAATTCCAAAGTCTGACGAAATTTTATATTTCATGGATCGTATATGGGTACCTTGTTTTGGTAATCTTCGTGAGCTGGTTATGGATGAAGCTCACAAGTCCCGATATTCAATCCATCCAGGATCGGACAAGATGTACAAAGATCTGAAAGAATTTTATTGGTGGCCTAATATGAAACGGGAAATTGCCGAATATGTCGGTAAATGTCTAACTTGCTCCAGGGTGAAGGCAGAACATCAAAAGCCGTCCGGACTTTTGCAACAGCCTGAGATCCCAGAATGGAAGTGGGAATGTATTGCAATGGATTTTATAACGAAATTACCCCGAACGTCTAGTGGCTATGATACTATTTGGGTAATTGTCGATCGTTTAACTAAATCAGCACACTTCCTTCCAATCAAAGAGACTGATAAAACGGAGAAGTTAGCAAGATTATACTTGAAGGAAATCGTTTCAAGGCATGGTGTTCCTGTGTCAATTATATCTGACAGGGACAGTCGGTTTACATCAAGATTTTGGCAATCTTTACAAAAAGCCTTGGGTACTCGTTTGGATATGAGTACTGCTTATCATCCACAAACAGACGGTCAGAGCGAAAGAACTATTCAGACACTTGAGGATATGCTTCGGGCATGCGTACTTGATTTCGGCGGTAGCTGGGATGTTCATTTACCGCTAGCAGAATTTTCTTATAACAATAGTTACCACTCGAGCATTAAAGCCGCACCATTCGAAGCTCTTTATGGCAGAAAGTGTCGCTCGCCGTTGTGTTGGGCAGAAGTTGGTGAAAAACAGCTTACTGGAGCTGAAATTATTCAAGAGACAACAGATAAGGTCTTTCGAATAAAGGATAGGTTGAAAGCTGCCATGGATAGGCAGAAAAGTTATGCTGATAATCGACGGAAACCATTGGAATTCCAGATCGGAGATCGTGTAATGTTAAAAGTCTCGCCTTGGAAAGGAGTCGTTAGATTTGGCAATCAAGGGAAGCTTAGTCCCCGTTATGTTGGACCTTTCGAGATTTTGGATCGAATTGGTCCAGTTGCGTATCGACTCAAGTTACCGTCGCAGCTTTGCGGTGTGCACGATGTATTCCATGTATCTAACTTGAAAAAGTGTCTTTCTGATGAAACGACTGTTGTACCAGTTGAAGATATTCATGTTGATGAAAAACTTCAATTTGTTGAAGAGCCTATTGAGATTTCAGATTGGGAAATTCATAAACTTCGACGTAGTCGGATCAAATTAGTGAAAGTGAGGTGGAATTCAAGACGCGGCCCAGAATTTACTTGGGAACGCGAGGATCAGATGAGAAAGAAGTATCCCCACCTATTTCCTTATGAGGTGAAAAGGTCTTAGTGGTTTATAATTTCGGGACGAAATTTCTTAAACCAGGGGAGACTGTGACACCCGGTATTTTTATGAATGATAATCTGTAACGGTTAGTGTACTAAACTAGATTTATGTAATGCGTAAATAATTTAATATTTATTATTAAATTAATAATGATTAAAAAGTCTAGCACAGAGTGTTATTTAAATGCATGGATTTGCATTTAGTGAAATTTTGAGTTTTCTGTATCGTTCGACGGTGTTTTAACGAGCGTTGGTGACGACTCGATTAACGAATTTAGTAGATATGCTTGGTTTAGCATAAAATGATAAATCATAAATGTATAAATAAAGTTAACGATGAAAACCGTGAACTTTGGTGTTAACCGTTGATTTTACCGAAAACCGACTTTATCTGCGTTTTAGCCGGACGAAATGGAATTAATTATTCAAATAATATTTAAGGTCATTATTTTTGACAAAAATTTGATCATTTTAGTACGATTAAATATATTATTAATTTTAGAATAAAAATCGTATTTTTATTAAATTTTCGGTACAAAGTTTATACACCGTAGGACTCAGATAATACCTGTTTATACCTGTTTATGAACCATGAGGAGCCAAATTAAGACAAGTGTGCATCCACTTGTCCATTGTAGGTAGTAAGAAAATACTTTAAATATTCTAAAGATCCCTCAAAAATCTCAACCTACTCATTTTGATCACTCTTGCAAGCTAACTCATCCACTCCCTCACTCTCTCTCTCTACCCTACGCCACTTTCCCCATCTACCAAATCCACCATTTGTTTTTCTTTTTCAAGCTCCATCATTCTTTAATTCTAAGGATTTTGGTGATTTTTGGTGTTTTGGAAAGAACTTTGATCAAGAAACAATATATTCTATCATTACAACTAAGGTAATGTATTCACATTTTTATGGATTTTTATTAAAAGTTTGTTCACCCAAAGAAAGAGTTTGAATCAAATGGGTTTTGAAGATAAGAGATGATAATGTGTATGAATGGGTGTATGTGTGTTGCAATGTATGTATATATGGATGGTGATTTTAATCACATGCATGTTAATATACATGCATATATATGTATGTAGATGTGAAATAAGCTACATGCATGAACATATATGTACATGTATGTGTTCATATGGATGAGATGGTTACATGCATGAACATATAGGTATATGTATGTGTTTGTATGGGTGAGATGGGTACATGCATGAACACATAAGTATGTATAAGTGGGTTTTGTTGACATGCATGTATATATATGTAGGAAATCGTGTGTGTATATGTATATATGAAAGTATGATGATTTTACATACATGGATGCATACATGATTTGATTGTACATGCATGCATGTGTATGTATACATATGAATGTATGTATGTATATGTATGTATGTATGTATGATTATTTCAAGTATACATGTACATGAGGATATGTATATATACATAAGTATATATATGGTAGAAAACATGGCATGCATGATGGTTGTATATGTATGCATGCATGTGTATGTATGTAACTTTTTATATAATTATTGAATTTGAAAAATAATAATAATAATTGCTATTTTGTGAAATATATTAGATCTGATCTAAAAGTTGTCATATACTTAAAAATATAAATATTTTTGTGGTAAATGAATAAAGAATGGTTATGTAACTTAGACATAATTTTTATTACTTTAAAATGGATGTTTTGATAAGATAAAAGCTATAAAAATAGAGTTTTCTATAAAAAAATAATTTGGAACAGGTTATGTAACTATAAAAATAAATTTTATGACATATTTAAAGTATAAAATCAAGTGGTTTTGGAATTGTAACGACATAACGGTTATAAAGGATCGAAAATACGCGTTTTCGGCTATTTTTAACATATAAAAATGATCATTTTATGAATCTGATTTTGATCAGAAAAATTTGTAAGTTTTTTATGATAAAAATATGTAAATTTTAATGTATAAGTTTTGTAAGAAAAGTAGGAAATGAAATACTTGAAAACTATGTCTAAAAATGGCGTAAAAACGTCGTTTTAAAGCGAAAATTCGACATAACTTTGTGACTGATTTTAAACAACAACTTTTGAGTAAAAATAAGTATAAAATACTTGTTTTGAAGTACTAGAAGTCACCTAGGTCATAATGCATGTTGATGTGCTTGTATGTTGCGTTGTTGGTTTTATCGGTAAAACACGATAAAATTGTCATTTTTGACAAGTTATTTTAAATAATTAAGTTTGAAGTTAAAAATAGATTTTTAACAAAGATAACTTAATTATTTGGATATAATATGAATTAAGAACGTTAACTTATGATTTATGATAAATAACTAAATTCGAGTCACCAACGGGTCGTTTGTACGAAAACTATTTTCCTTGGTGGAATATTTTCTTAGTCTAAGTTAAGTTGGGTGAACAACTTACATGATGGACTTTTATTTAGACTGTTAATGTGTCCCTTGGGTTTTAGGGCGCTAGTGAGAACAGTCGGGTTATTTGGAAATCTTTGTTGCTAGCAGGAACGCATTGAGGTGAGTTTCACGGCCCCTTTTTAACTATGTTTTGGTTTTTGATAAACCGGGGAGAAACATACCGGGAAAAGAAAAGTTGTTTTTGTAATGTAATTTGTTTGTGTGGTATGTGACTTTGATAGCTCTTGAGTAAGTGCAGTTGGGCATGGTTCTCGTGGATTTGTTCCTGAGTGTTTTT
The DNA here is from genome assembly GCA_009363875.1 of Mikania micrantha. NCBI lineage: Eukaryota > Viridiplantae > Streptophyta > Magnoliopsida > Asterales > Asteraceae > Mikania > Mikania micrantha. The sequence goes on along the minus strand of CM018694.1, from coordinate 87,772,968 downwards.
GCGCATGGTTTTGTGCCCGCAGTTGTAATCATTAGTCTCGGGGGAGAGACCGCAGGATATATTGGTAGATCTATCGGGTTTGACAACCCACTCCCCGACCAGGTGTCATGGTCCGTGAGTAACGGGAGCAATATATGTTGAGGGGTGTTCGCACCTTGGTTTTGGTTTGATTATGAGCTCATGGTGTCTATCGTATCGTAGGACCTTGCTAGTCTACGATGAGTTCACTAGCACAACAATGAGGCATTACATTCTTTTCCATGATTATTGATTAAATGTTTTATTATGAAAACCTGTGAACTCACCAACCCGTTTGGTTGACACTTGTTTTAAATTTGGTATGTTTCTCAGGTAAGTAGCAAGTCATTTGGGGAAAAGAAATGAAAACCGGTTCTTGCAAGCGAGCGTATCTCGGATAATTATTATTGGGACCGGTTGTCGAATTGTTGAAACTAATGTTTTATAAATAAGATGTTGAACTAATGTTAACAATTATCGATGACTTTTGTTTATAATTATCTATCTTTTATTTAAATCGTTCGCTTAACTTATGTTGTTGTTAATTACTGTCGACACTAAGACTCTGTTAAGACTTCCGCTGCGGGTCGGGGTGTGACAACCGCCCCCTGTTTTTTCGCTTTGTAGTGTACATTTTCCGATTCGTAGTGTAAAATTTTTAAAAATATTTTATTTCGTCTCCTCTGGAAAAAAAAAAGATACCCTATGTTCGCCCCCCTAAAAAATTATAATTTTTTTTAAATAATTTATAAACAATTAAACATATAAAATCAAATTAATTAATTAACTAATAACTATTAATTTAATTTATTAATTAATAGTATACAACATTTAATAGGATTAAGCCCAAGTGGGCAACTTTAAAATCCAGCCCAAACCATTCCCACTTTAATTCTTTAAACCCAAACAATGAAACAAAATACCCAATTTTGAATTTGTCGGACAAAGGAAAAAAAACCCCTCGTCCAGTCGCCCAGACCCAGCCGGCCAGCCTCTGGTCACCAGCGGCACCGCCGTCCGCGGCCCGCCGACCTGCCTCCAACCTCCCTGCCGACCTGCGGCTGCGGCCCTGCCTCCCTGCCGAGTGCCGACCTGCACCTCCCCGTCGCTGCCGACTTGCGTGAATTGGTAATAATTTCGGCCTCTAACCTCTTCCTATTTGTTGTTACTTGTTTTGATTAAGTTTTTTGTTACTTTTAGAAACAATGGATGGGATTCTTTTTTTGCAAAGGTAACTTTTTTTTTGTAATAAACTTCAAATAGATTTGCCAAATATGGAAGCTCCATACACTTCAACTCGGTATCGACCTCGGAAAAAAGTTCTTCATGTTACATTTGGACATTATTACCGAGTAGATTTGTTTAATGCCACATTAGACAAACAACTACATGAGTTGAATAGTAGATTTAACGAGGAAACGATCGAGTTGTTATCTCTTAGTTCAAGTTTATCTTCAAAAGATATTAATGTTGATGAGATTTGTCTTCTTGTTGAAAAATATTATGCTCAAGATTTTAGCGATCAAGAGAAGATTCAGTTACGATATCAGTTGGAAATTTTTAATATTGAGAAGTCAAAGAATATCACTTAAGTGGTGCATCAACAATTTCTGATCTATGCAAAAGTCTTGTGGATACTAAGAAACGTGAAACATACTATTTGGTTGATAGAGTGATTCGGTTAATTCTGACACTTCCGGTTTCAACTGCAACAACAGAGAGAGGGTTTTCAGCAATGAAAATATTCAAGAATCACCTTCGCAATAAGATGTCAGATGATTATCTTGCGAATAGCTTGGTGATTTACATAGAGAAGGAAATTGCCGAAAACTTTGACTCGGAATCCATAATCGATGAATTTAAAAATTTTAAAGGTCGTCGCGCTGAGTTGTAATCTTCTTTAAGGTACTTAACTTTTTCACTCATCATGATAATTATTTAAATCTTTGTTTGTTTTAAAAAAATCTACTTTTTATTGTTTGACGGTTTGACCCGACCCGACCCGAATCGCCAATCCGAACATTTAACTGTTAGCGTTAGGCCGTTAGGGAAAAAAAATTTATATGTGGCAAAGTTTCGTCCCCTGTGTTTTCGGTCAAGCTTCGCCACTGCTTATAAGATGGCTTTGTTGTAAATAAAACTGACTTTTTAAATAGCCAAAAATATAAAAATAACTAATTTTGAAATATTTATACATGTAAATCAATGTCCACGTTTTTTCTTTCTTAAAGGTGAAAACAATTTCTATTTTGATAACATTGATCCTCCACGCTCTCTCTCTATACTATAGAATTTTTTGTGAAATAAAAAATAAATAAATTAAGGTCTTAATTAACGTTAAAGTGAAAAATATTAATTACACATATGATATGTAAAAAGTAACATATTTAGATATTAAACATTTAAAGTAACTGGCTTGATTTGAGATGGTACCCCTTAAACCTTATAACCCTATCTTCTATGTTTTAGATAAGTATTAAACTTAGGCATTAGAACTTCATAAACTTTTCCTTAGGATTCTTTATTTCTTATGTTGCTTAGGGGGTATCGTTGTACTTAATTTTTCCTTATTGGATTTTATAGATGGTACCTTGGTACGTAAAATATATTGAAAGTCCTAAGACAAATTCATTATAACTATTGTTATACCCGTGAAGACGGTAAACGTGTTGATTTTAAACAAAATTTGAATATAAATATTTTCCGTAAAAATAAGCACCAAACATGAAAATGTATAAACAAAGTTGTCACTACGACATAATAATCTAAAACATGTAATTCGTAAAAGCGAAAATCATCGTGTCCTAAAACTTGAAAATGCTTGAAACCACACCAATAATAAAAAATTGAAACATTAAAAATATTGATTAAAGCAGAAAATTAAAAAAATCCCAAAACGTAAAAAGTAAAGGTAAATATAATAAATAAATTTGCAATTTGCGTGTTAAGAAAAGGACAACAAAGTTGAAAAACGCCAAACTTACAATTAGTGAGCATCTTTAGAAGAGATTTAAAATAAGACGAAAAATAAATAAACATTTACAAATTACAACTAGTAAGACAATTACACAAGGATCACTTAAAAGGACATAAAAACAAATGTGAACATGTGACATTCATAAAGGATGTTGTAGATATAAAATACCTTGATAATTATTAAAAAAATGTTACAAACACAATATTTTAAGGAAAAACACGAAGTTATCATGAGGTTGGGACCGGCCACTTAACATGAAAGTAAACCACTTCATACTATCATTATTTAATTATTTAATAAATTATGTTCTAACACAACGAAAACATGAACGATTATAATCTAGTATAAAGGGATATATCTACTAAAAATAGAACTTTACCAAAAAAACATAAAAATAATAATGAGTACAAAATAACAAAATTTATTAAACAAAAAGTAAGTATAAAAATAAAAATTTCATCAAAAAAATCCTGTTCAGTAAAAAAGTTAAAAGATGATGCAAAATATAAGTGTTTTTATGTTTTCAATATTTAATCGAATCCCTAGTTTAAAATATACTAAAGTTTCAAAAACGATTTTAGAAACAAATTTCTGTTACTATTTAAAAAAAAATCATAAAATGCAACTCTTTTTCTATAAATGGACAGCAACATTTAATAATATTTTTAAGATTTTTTGCTTTTGCTATTGAATTACAAAATTAAAAAGATGGACATATTTAGCATATTTATCCTTATTAGCTCACTTATAATCCTCTCTCAAATTAAATATATAGTCTCTTTTTTACTAAATAATTATATCAAAAACTAATGGTATTAGTTATAGTTTTTTTTTATTAAAATAACTTTAAAAAGGATTATAAAAAAATTCATTAAAGAGTATAGATAAATAAATAAACTAAAGTTTTTCAACAACGAAATTCTATACAAAAATGTTTTCAAAATAATTGTTAAAAATGTTAGAAAACAACTTATCAAAAACAAAATGTTTAAAAAATTGATATGAATTTTTATTATTTAAAATACTTATTTACATGTAATTTTAATCATTTTATATTTAATAAATTTTTTTTTTGAATTTTGAAATTTTATAATAAGTATTTAATTTTTTTTATTCATGTCATATAATACAGATAAAATCCTAATGTTCGTATAGAAAATATCAAAAGAATAAAAAAAGACATATCAATTTCCTTATTAATTATTTTCGTTTTTGGTTTGTACCATTCTATAGCAATTTTATATGCCAACAAGCTAGATTTGAAAAGATCCAAAGAGAAATAAAATAAATTATGCAAGGAGCCTGTTCGCGAGTGAGAAGAGACGAGAATTTAAGGGGAACTTTAAAGTCTTCTTATCCATAAACATCCCAATCAAGTACTTAAAAACACAAAGCGCAAATAATGTTTAATAAATTATTAATATTGACTTTAATTAACATATTATAGATATTTATATTGGCATAGTTTATAATACAACTCACATATTTTGTGTACGGAATGAATAAAGTACATGTTTGTAAAATTGTCACACAAGAATAATTAACACTTACGTGATAATTATCTCGCATAGCTTGTTATTTTACTCGTGGATTATGTGCAATAATTTATCTCTATGTGATATAATTACGCAAGTGATAATCCTTTTTGCACAATAATTTCATGCACTCTTTGTACAATTAGTGACATCGGCTTCTATATTTTCAAATTCAGAAGCACATTCATTCTGATGTCTTTTTAAATGTTTTCATGTTCAATTCTAAGCAGGTAAAAGAACACCTAGTTATATATAGCACCGAATATCTCGTATTACACCAAGATAGCAAGAGACAAAAGCCTTAAGAACATTAAGGTTGTTGTCATAGCATGAGAGTCATAACCCTATGATTAAATGACTTAAAGCTTGAGTTTTGCAATTTCTTAAGTATGAACTTCCCTAAGATCACATTTTGGTCACAACTTGCAGTCTGCGTCATATTTTTACATGTAGATTATGGTTTAAAATGATACATGCTTGGATGGTGGTAAATGTGATTTAAAAACATATTTTCATTTTGTATATCAGATTTTAAAAGTTTACGATAATTCACCGTTTCATGTAACCCAGGGACGGTTCTTATTGAGGGCCGCGGGGGGGGGGGGGTCCGACCCTCCCTGTTTTTCCGATCAAAATGATTGATTTAGTTGTATTTCGTTGAAAAATCCTTCGGTTCCTCTCGTTTTCTTCCTTGAAATCTCTCGGCCTCCTCCGTTTTCTTCTTAAAAATCTTTCGGCCCCTCCGTTTTTTTTCTAAAAATCCTTCGGCCCCCTCTGGGTTTTTTTCAAGCTCCGTCACTGATGTAACCCGATACACATGTCCTGTCTCCGCGTCTGCTATAAATTATATGAATGCTATCTTTTTCAAATGAGGTGTCCAAATATGATTGTGGATCTAAAGATGTACACTTTCAAACTTTTGGTTTAAAATATCTAGCAAAGCATTTCTTTCAAATAAATCATGTTCACAATCTTGGATTCTTGAAATTGATGCAGATTTGAGTATGATACGCACAACATGTCAAATTCTTTCCCATTATAATTGATAGCACCAAATCTTTAATAACGTCCACTTGCTGATCAAATTACGCACCCGTGACTCTCCCCTTCTTTCATTTCTGTTAAGAGTATATAATTTGTTTAAAAATAATTTGTTTTTTTACTGTATGTGGGGCTAAAGATTTGTAAAAACAAACCTTAGTGAAATATTACAAAAAATAATTTTAATATATCAACTAGTGACACATATAGAATTTTAATCCCAAACCGAATCCACCCTTTCCAACTTTAGTTATTAATTTATTATTTCATTCCTTATATATCATGGATTTATTGTGAAATTAAGTTGTGTGTTATTAGGGGTGTTAAAAAAACAAATGTGGAAAAATCCGAAATAAAAAAACATATTTGAAATTGAAAAAACAATCCGAGTTATTATTTGGATAATTATTCTGGTCATATAATCATTTTTATTTGAATCTGATTGAACATTTTATATAGAAATCTAGCTTATTATGATAAGATATATGAACATAACCATAATAAAACCTGTTTATTTTGGTTACTCCGTTGAATTGGATATAAAAATAATGTTTATTCAAGTTATTCGTTTCATACTGATAGATTCTAATCAGTTAAACATTTTTTCTGATTCGAGGCGGGTAGGCTTTCAGATAGGTTTCAAAGAAATTCAAATTTGAATAAACCGAACAAAACGTTATTTGAGCCAATAAACACCGGTAGTTTTTATATATATACATATTATTTTTTGCAATGCATATTTTTAAACAGTGAAGAAAATAATATTAATAATCAATTTATCGAAAAGTAACCTGTATCTTATAATGTTTTTATATGCATCTTCAAATTAGGTAAAGAAAACCAAAGGCCGAATTTTTTTTTATTAAAATATATATGAATCCTTTTAGGTCAAAAATTACAACTATGTTTTGAGGCGGTCACAACAAACACTACGTTCCTTTATTTTTACTTTATTTTTTATTATAATAAATTTATATTTATAAATAGCGAATCCTGAATTAAATTTATAAATAGACATTCACGGCGATCGGAACTTCTCTCTCTCAAAAGTTCTCCCAATCGCCGTCGGTTGCATCTCCGGCCGGCGTCCTCTTATTCCGACCGGCGTCCTCTATTCCGACCGGCGTTTGAATACTCAATGTCACCAGCTCTGCTCTTCTTCTCCGTCTTTCTCAGGTATTTATCAATTCGCGTTAATATCAAGCTTTTCACGATTCGTATGTCGTATATGTTTGCATTCTTGAAAAACTGAAGTTTTAATCGATTTGACAAACAAGTATTTACAATTCTGCCGTAATTCATCCTTTATTCTCGCTAAGAATAGATTGCGTATTGATGAAGCTGTTCAGTTGATATAATATAATACATTATGCAATACCTAATAATTTTTTTTTATAGAGGTTTCAACTGGATTACGATATGATTCTGCAATTTGTGCTTATTTTTATGTCTTTTACATCGTTTAGGGTTTAGCATAAGGTGTGGTGGTATTTGGGGAGATGGAAGAGTCGGGGCAACTTAAAAGTGCGTTAATAAATGCGACGGCCGGTTCGTTGTCAGGAGCTATATCTCGGACGGTCACTTCGCCTCTAGATGTTATTAAAATCCGGTTTCAGGTTTTTTTTTCGTTTTTTTTTTTGGCCTCTTTCAGCTACCTGTAACGCTCCTTGCTTTGTTGGTTTGTAAAACAAGTATAAGCATTATTTAGGGGACAAGGAATAATGAAGTATGACGTATCCTATTATTCTTGTAATAGCAGCATTAATATCTTTGCAAAATCCACTGCTTGCACGTAACTTTCCCGTTTCTGGTGAAAGGAATCAACACAGATGGACTATTTCTAGGACTACCGCACAAGTATCTGTTTATTTGCAATTATTTTCTTTTGCCTATATATACAACAACAACAAACATACCTAGTTGAATCCCACTTGAAGTGGGGTCGGGGGGGGGGGGGGTGGAGATTGACACTATATCTGTGGGAGATTGACGATTTTATTGAGATTTGGGTTTTAGCTACTTTATAATAGGATACTATATCTGTTGAGGCAATGTATGGCTTTAGTCATAGTTGTCAAAAGCCCTCCGCTCGCCTAGGTTCAAACAAAAGCCAAGCGCATGAAAGGCGTCTCGTGGCTGCCTAAGCGCACTCCGGTGACTTTCTGGCAAGATTATGGAAAATCTGGCAAAGTATAAAAAAATAACCATAAACCAGTCTAAAATAACTATAAAAAGGTTTTTATATTTTAAAAACTCTATATAACTAGATTATTAATTGTTTTATAGTTGGTCTTTATATATTTTTTTCAATTTTTAAGCCTAAAACATGCAAAACCTCTAAAAATGGTAACATAATACTATGTGCCTAGTTTAGAAAAAACCTTGCTTTTTTTGCGCCTTGCGCTTAGGCTCAGGGCATAGCTTATGCGATTTGTGCCTGTGGCAACTACGGCTTTAGTGTGGACTTTATATATAGTAGCTTAATGCTAAAATCTCCTTGGCAATTATAAGTTTATAATACAGCAAGTGTCCTTGATTTCTTTGCATTAAGTCCTGAATTACAAATTCACTATCACCTGTATTGGATGCTCAAGTTACACAGACTTTTGAAAATTCTTCATATGACGTGATGGAAAACGATTAATTAGTTAATTTTAGGTAACCAATTGTTGGAATGGGCCTGTTTTACAAGTCCAATGGTGGACAAAAGGTGTACATTCAGAACTAGGATTATAAGGTGTGTGAGTTAGCTCGTTTATAAGAGGGTAACTCATTATGGGTGGGATGTTATCACAGATACTGATTGTCTGTACTGCAGAAATGCAGAATCTGTTTTAGCTTTACGCTATTATGATGGCTGACTGCTGATATTCACCTGTTATGCAAATGCTGTATTTTAAATTTTGGCCGATATGTGATGTCAAGTTAAACTAAAAAGTCAAAAACATAAAAATTGTTGGTTATATTTGCAGGTTCAACTGGAACCGACTACTTCATTTGCATTGCTTAGAAAAAATATATGTGGCACCTCAAAATATACTGGAATGGTTCAAGCATCTAAGGACATCTTTAGAGAAGAAGGGCTTTTGGTACGAGTGTTTATGCTAGCACTCTGAATGCTTTTAATTAACTTAAATGCTATAGTGAAAGTAGTCCAGTTGTTCTCAAGTCTTATCTAGTAATCATTTATATGACTGTTGCTAAATGGTTTTGTGGAAGCCAGAAAAAGAAAGGGGGTATGTACATTATTTTAGGCTCTGCTGTTTTTTATTTATTTATTTTCCTAAGCTGCACATTTGGGGGATGTGGCAGGGAGCTATAAAATGTTATAATATGTGAAATTTTTAGCAACTTTCTGTTTTTTCAAGGCTTCAATTATACCTTAATGATTTTACTTACTAAGAAATAACATAACTAAAATTAGTTATTTCTGATTACACTACTCATCATCTAATTATACCAGTAGATCAATGCTTTCTTATACTTGTAGTTGTTTATCTCATCATATACGTTGTCATATAGTTCAGTTAATGTCTCCTTGGTTTGAGCTTGTAATTATATGATGAAGTATGCTTCACTCTTGTACCTTAATGCATAGCAAGTCCTCAGTCCTCTGAGAGGATAAGACAGTTTGCACTCTGTTTTTCTTGTGGTTGGCTGCACGATCTAGACAAATATCTATTATGGTATATTTACAAATTTACAACACAAAACTTCCAGTATGTACTTGACTTTTTTTGTTTACATTAGAAGATTCTATTCAGATGCTGGCCACATCTTATGCTACTCTCCTATAAGTTCTACATTTTTTGATCTTTTAGGATTTATTTCTCATTTATATTCTTATGTTTGACATGAAATTTTTTTATTCCAGGGATTTTGGCGTGGTAATGTCCCAGCACTTCTCATGGTCATGCCATACACAGCAATACAGTTCGCGGTATTGCATAAAGTGAAAACATTTGCATCTGGGTCTTCCAAATCAGGTCTGCGTGAATTTGGATTTTGAAACAGTGTGTTTTTTTATTCATCCATAAATTCTTTTTTGGATTATTTTAAACCTGTACCTCTTTTTGTAAAACTTAATGATGATTTAGACATCTCCTTTTGTTGATGCTTTTTATGAGCGATCATGTGTTTTTTTATCTTTAAAGTTTATGAACAATGTGTCAATTACTAATATATTTTATGATATGGTTACACCAATCAATCTGATTTACCATTTCTACTATGCATAATGTGGGTGTCATCCCATATAGTTTTTTTTCGTGAAACATAAGTTAATATATTTTTAAAATGTCATGGCACAAGTTTTTGATCAACCCGAGTTAAAGGAAAAATGAATGGCATTTTTATGTGCCTTTGGTTCATTAGATGATTCATTAGATGATAATGGACGCTCCATAAAGTGTTAAATATAGTTTACATAAATTGATGCTGTTTGCGAGAAATTTGACTCAAAACTTGGTTAGCATGTAGTATATATGCTTATTGACTTCCTTGATCATTTTTTTTCTCACACCTCCTAAGTATGGATTTGTTTGTCATGCAGAAGATCACATTCATTTAAGTCCATATCTCTCCTTCATAAGTGGGGCTCTAGCCGGATGTGCTGCTACAATTGGGTCCTACCCATTTGATCTTTTACGAACCATTTTAGCTTCACAAGGGGAGCCAAAGGTATGATCAAAGAATTATAAAGATTGCTATTACATTTACTATTTGCTGAAAAATAACTTTACTTGAACCCAAGTTCTGAAGCTCCATATGATTTGTTTTGTTTTTGTTTTTTTCGACATAATGAACATGCTCAAGGCGCATAGGAGACCATGATGCAATGCATTAATTACTGTATGCTATTTGAAGTTATTTCTGATAGGTTTTTTTTATTAGCTGTATTGATTTGGCCATTTCACAAGTTTATGGTACACATTTTTATGTTATAATGCACCTTTAGCAATCTTATTCAATAATGTCTGCTTAGTGATTGACAAAAGAACATGCTTCTTGAATTTTTCTGGAGGTAATGTTTTACTATATATATTATATTTTCTGCAATACCTGACTTTGATTCTTGTATTATAATTATATGCCAAAATGATTGTCCAGTACTAGAAATGGATAATTTCAATTTAATTATCATTGAACCATTCGTACTTTCTCTTATCATCAAATCTATTATAACGTTGTTTGATTTTCAGTTGTGACAGCCTCATCTGTAGATTTTTTTGTTCAGATATTTTCCTAGGGATTCTTATCATGAATCTCAAACAATTAATAATGCTATAGTTAATTGAATTTTATTATATTATTTGAAGTAATAATATTTCAATATAACGGGAACCTTTTTAAACCTTATACTTACCACAGATCTTTTATTTTGTAGATATACCCAAATATGAGGTCTGCGTTTGTTGACATTATGACATCCCGTGGTCTTCGTGGGTTGTATGCTGGATTATCACCTACTCTAGTTGAGATTATTCCTTATGCTGGCTTACAGTTTGGTACATATGACACCTTTAAACGTTGGACCATGGTAATACATATTATTCTTCTATATCTTTTTAATTATTTTCTGGCTAAGAATGTGATAATATTTCTTTTTGGTTTGATTCGCTTGAAGGGTAGTGACATTTTCCAGATATAAGCTTTTTTTTTTTTTTTTGTCAAGTTACCCAGTAAATCATTTTGGTATCACCTTATTTTTGCTGATCTCATGTGCATACTGGGAAAATGAGATGCCATTTATGAATGCCGTTATATATATGTGTATGGCTTCTTGTGAACAATCGAGGGATAATTGATAGTGGACAAGCGTTTGTATTTAATTATCATTTAAAAAGATAAAAGTCTTCTTTTTTTTAATTATCTGAGGTATCTTGTTTTGCTGTTTTAGGCTTGGAATGCACGCTGGTCTATGGGTTCAACACTAAATGAAGAATCTTTGTCAAGTTTTCAGCTGTTTGTTTGTGGGCTTGCTGCTGGATCATGCGCTAAGGCTGTTTGTCATCCCCTTGATGTTGTGAAGAAGCGATTTCAGGTAAAGGTTTTACTGATTTGATAGGTCAATTGAATTTGATCGTGTTTATCTGGTTATTTCATATATGTCAGATTCATAGTAGTTTATGCTAAACTGATTGTGTTTTACATATGAAGTTGCTTTACATGTAAATTCTTAAGTAGCAGACCTGACAGTCTTGACCCTAAACAAAATAAATAGATTGGTTTGGGTCAAGGTTTAAAAAAGCGGAAACGAGCCTCGAGGCGTTTTCTGTTAGCCTCACGAGGCGTAAGCCTCGAGGCGGACCGAGGCGTAAGCCTCAAAACAACCTTGAAAAATAAATAAAATTACATATATATTTCATAAAAGCCACAATTTAACATAAAACAAATGATAAAAGTATCACAAGGTATAATATATTTGAAAAGGTAAAGCAAATCGAATTCGAAAATGCATTGTATAATGAAATTAAGTACCATCAGCAGTTTCTGTTGTATATTTTTAGTGTAAAATGGATGCAAAGGAATCCTAAAGAATTTGGAGGTGTAAATTACACGCTAGTTAAGATTTCTAAGCTCCCGACCAAGCGGGGGTCAAGGGGGCCGCGCCCCTGGCGGGGTCCAAGGGGCAGAGCCCCTGGTGGCGGTCAAAGGGATTAACTTCCGTATGCTAGATTTATTGTATACGCGTGCTTTAGTTCAATTAGGTTTCTTATTTTACCTAAACGGGTGAAATAAGGGTCAAAAAACTCAAAACAGGTCAAAAAAAACAGCCCAAAATCAAAAAATACCATCTTTAATGAGGCTTAAGCCTCACCGCCTCGACGCCTCGATCCGCCTGAGGCTTACATTCCAATTCCCCCTATTGAGGCTACGCCTCTTATGCGTTTTTTGGACGCCTCGGCCGAGGCGTACGCCTCGAGGCGCGCCCGGGAACGCCTTTTTAAACCATGGTTTGGGTGAATAATTATGCATTTTGGTTTGAAATAGGTAGCATCGGAACATATAATGGGTTGAGATGGATAACACCTTAACACTATGCGGGTCAAGATAGGTAACCTAAAAACTATGTGAATAGAATGGATTCAAATGGGTATGAAATATGCCTGGCAAAATGGGCGGGTTGGGTCGGGTTGGGTAACGGGTCAGAACGGGTTCGGGTCAGGATGGGTGCGGGTCAGAACGGGTTTTAAGCAAAATAAGTTCGGGTCTAAATGGATTGTTGTTAAAAAACATCAATTTAATTTAACTTTAGATGTGTTATAAGTAAACAAATAGTCTATTTGGATAATTTTTAGTGATTTTCTCATCAAATATGTATTTAATCATTCTTAAATGTTTGAATCCATTGCATTTACATACTTTATTGGTTACCCGTCTTGACCCGCATTGTGTTCAAGTGCTACCCATCTCAACCCATCCAATATTATGATGTTACCCATTTTAACCCATTATACTACAATTGTTTACCCAAACCAACCCATTTTCTTTAACATGGGTAACAATTGCCACCTCTAGTATGAAATTATCAATAATATGTTTGATGAAAAAAATCACTAAGGGAGTGTTTGTTTGAGTCTGAATACATCTGAATGGGTCTGAATCTGAATGGTTCAGATTCAGACCGTTTGTTTCACTTAAAAAAAGCACGTCTGAATGGCCCCTAACGTCTGAATGGAGGTCTGAATGGAATTTTTCAAAGGGGGTCATCCATACCCTTCTCATTTCTTTCTTGCCCTAATCCCTTTTCTCCAATCCACACCTGCACAGCATCTTCAATCGGCCATCCACCAACCGCCTCCCCGTCGATCTCCTCCCTCCCACGGCATTGACCACCACTTTAACAGCCACCACCGTTCCACCACGTCGCGCCACCACCGTTCCACCACGTCGCGCCATCACCGTTGTTCCAGCACAGGCGCTCCACCACAGCCGCTCCACCACCGTCGCGCGCACCACCGTCGCGCGCACCACCGACGGTCGAACCAACCTCTGAATCTGCGATGATTTTCGAAGGACGGGGGCGGCGGCAACCGATCGGTCCTGATTAGGTGCTTAATCTTCTTTGCGATGGTTGTTCGAACATCGACTGGTCCCGATTAGGTGGTTAAATCGGTGGTGTTGGTTCGATTAGCTGGTTCAATCGATGGTGGTGGACCGATCGGTGATGGTGGCGAAAGGATTCAAGGGATGCAGCTTCAAAACGGTGGTGGTGGTGCCGTGGTGGTTCCATGAGGCTGCAAACGAAGGGGGGAATCTGCAACCGGCAGGGCTCCCAACCTACTAGGGTTTTTGAACCAAAAAAAAAGTTTTTTTATTTTTTTTATTTTCATTCAGACATGTAACCAAACAGTCTTAACCAATTCAGCACTTAATGGTTCAGACCCTCTTAACCATTCAGACATCTTAACCATTCAACACTTAATGATTCAGACCCAACCAAACGGCCCCTAAATATTATTAACATAGATTATTTATTTAGTTACAACCCATTTTAACTTAAACTAAATTGAAGCTTTTAAAAACAACTCATAAAAAAAACAAACATACCCAGTGAAATCCCACTTTTAAGTAGGGTCTGGGGAGAGAGATGAACACAAACCTTGCCCCTACTCAGAGTGGGTAGAGAGGCTGCTTCAGAAGAGACCCCGGGGTCATCATTTATTCATTTATTATTATTATTATTTATTTATTTATTTATTTTAATTTTATTATTATTATTACTATTATTATTTATTATTATTATTATTTTATTTTATTTTTATTTTTTTTTGCAAACATAAAGGAGGAATAAAGTACAAACGGATACACATATCCATATATAAACAAAGCAAAGCAAAGCATGTATAGTAATAGAGCAATAAAACAACTCATATAGACCCAAATTGATTTTGCTTAAAACCCATCTTGACTCGAACTCATTTTGACCTGTTACCAACTTTTGCCCAACCCACAGATTTTTCCAGGCTTATTAAGTAGTTATTGTTTGCTAAACACATAAATGACTAGTTAATTTTTATCCCTGTGGCCTATCCGTACCTTGGTTATGGATTAGGCTTTGCCTTTCTAAGTGGTGGTGGTTTTAATTCCCATGGTGGACAAACGGGTGTAGTTTAATGGTAGATTAAAGAGGTTAGTTGCTGTTAAATAACAGTAAGAGTAATAAAATAAAATAGTTATGTGACCATTATAATATTAACTTCAAACAAAAATACTTTGAAATACTATCCCTCACAACCCATTTTCTTACAGCTCCACGTTTATTTTTTGATTATTCCATAGCACATATTTATTTTCAGAAACTTAATTCCCAGATCAAAATGGGTAAAATTAGAAAGCATGCTAAAATCTTACTGTTCTAGGCTTTCCAATGAGTTTGCCAGCTATAAGGAAATCTCTGGTAAATGTATCGTCTAGTATCATATAAGGAAATCTCTGGTAAATGTATCTTTCCCCTTGATCGGCCATCGCTGTATAAACAGAATTCTCAAATCAGTACCATGAAATAAATATTGAATAAAATATTCAACATAAACATGATATAACATGTCCTCCTATCTTACAGCAGCTAATCGTTCTTATAGTTATTACTGTTCTGATCGCTTTGAATTAAACTAGAACGCACACGTGTTGCAAATTCCAGTTATGTTGGCCACTCATAACTGGAAGTCGTACCACCTGATTATCATGGCTTAATTCAAAACAAGTTTTGTTTGTTAAACATGTTCGGTGCTCTCTGTGTTACTATACGAGCCTATGGTAATAATCTAGGTATTATCGTACAAGGCTAAGTTAAAATCGGAGAGTTATTATTTTTTACTCAACTATATGCTTCCACAATTGTAATAAATATGAATTTGATTGTATGTGAAATTTAAAATAAAATGGGGAGTTAACCCGACCCATGTGACATGTTGACCCATTTAGCCATGAGCGATGATTATAAGTTGTTTTTGTTTACAGATTGAAGGTTTGCAAAGACATCCTAGATATGGGGCTCGGGTTGATGCCCATGCTTATAGAAACATGCATGATGCACTTAGGCGGATCACGCAAAAGGAGGGCTGGGCTGGACTTTACAAGGGAATCGTCCCATCCATTGTGAAGGCTGCACCTGCAGGCGCGGTAACATTTGTTGCTTATGAATATACATCTGATTGGGTGGAGTCCATTTTTAGTTGATTTAGTTATAGCTTTTTGTCATATACTTTTTGGTAGCAGTGAAATGAATAGAATCATAGATCCTAACATGACGAGTTTCAATAAAATTTAATGTAATTGATTTCCCCATACCAGGGTTTTGTAATTCCAGGAAACAACAATGATACAACTACTAAAGTCATTATTCTTTCTATACCTATTTCCCCCCCTTATGCATCCCTATTTCTTTATATACCAACATAAATTTTCTTTCCATAAAAATATTTTTTTAAAAATTTTTCTAAAAATTTTAGTTTTCTAACGTATGGTTTGCCCTCCTCATGTGCTGCATGCTTTACATGTCTGGGACACGTTTCATTTGTTATGGCTCATTTGTAACACCGCTAACACAATTAATATATATTTATTTGTTAATCCTTGTATCATAGCCAGGTTGCAACAAATGCTGCCATAATGTGTCGCATTCAACACATGACCAAAACTCTAGAAATCATCGATATATTGTCGTCCATAATTAGTCAATTACATACTGCAGTTAGTGAGGGTGGTGGGTTATTTTTAGCCATTGGATGGGTACTGGGAAATCACATATATTTTTACATATTCTCCTCTATCATAAGTTGAATCATAAATATATATCTACTGCTTGTTTCTCTCCTATTTTTGTTTTAAGCCACATGTCGTTACCTATCAGTAACTTGCGAGAGAATATGAAATTAGCTGTCATATATTTATCGTATTTACAAGATATCCTCTTGAACTATTAGCCTCTATGCAACTTATCAGTAAAAGTATTATACACAAATTTGGAACTTTATATACAATATCAAATATTCTTGGTTTATCTCTGCAATTTAGCAAATCCAATCTTACTCCAGCTGGTAATTGCTCTGTAAGAGAAACAATATTTATAATATAAGTGGGAATTTTGTTAAATCATTAGCAAAAATTATGCAAGTTTAATTCACTTAAATTCCGTGAGAAATGAAAACAACACTAGGTGTTCAAGGAAAAAGGGTGGCTTGAAATTTAATGGGCGTTGGACAAAGGGATTAGCTTGATGTAAACAAATCAAACATCATATAACATGTTGTGGGTCGTTTGACAAAAAAAGTTCGTTTACGTTCATTTATTTACTAAAGTAACGTAATAAACAAGAAATTCTGTTCGTTTGGTTAAATAAATGAACATGAACATGTGTTACATTTGTGATCATTTAGTAATATGTTTGTTATTATGTTCATGTATTAAATTTTTTATTATTATATTATATTTTTAAGCTTTTAATATTAAATTGTTTAGCTTGCCATTTACACGAGAAATCTTTCATTTGAAGTTTAGATCTTATTAATAACTTAATTATCCTAACAAAGACATTATTTTGAGATAATTTTATTATGAATATTATTTCTTAATTATTATTTTTAAATAATATATGTTTAATGAACAAGTTTAGTTCGTTGATGAAAAAAGAATTTTTATCATGAATCAATTTAATGTAAACAAACTAACACAAACACAGACTCATATATAGTTGTTGGGGTTGTTTACCATCATAGAATTAGACAAAGTGATTGTTGCTATTAGCAACCATTTAATTTAATCCGAGTCAGTGTGTTACAAGTAATGTTACAACTGGAAGGAAAAAAACTAGCTATAAAAACTTTAATTTGCGTAAGATTTTTTCCTATTTTGTTTTCATCAATTTTACAAAGCGAATATGATAACCCCTTTGCTAGAATCTTTTTTTTTAGAATGTGAGGTTTATAGATTTAATACTATGCAACAATGTAATTAATTTGTATTTTTTGGTGATGGAATATAGAGTAAATTGCAATTTACGATCCTGTGGTTCACCCAAAATATCAAATTTCGTCCCTGCCGAAGAAATTTTGCACTCTTCGTCCCTGTTGTTTCTAAATTTATTCCAATTGAGTCTTAGTCGTCTAACTCCGTGTGTTTTCCGTTTGACAAATATAATAAAAAACTTTTATACCCCCATGGACTCATTCTGATGCATCAAAACATGTCAATTTCTTAACTTAAATTTTTCATCTGGGCCTCTGGACTTTAACATCCTATTTTCAAAACTCCCTTTAATTATTCTAAAGTATTTTTGTATTCACAAGTGCATATGAGACCACAATTTATTTATATGTGAGTTCTGATTGTCATATTGTAAACCGCTAATGTTCGTTAACTATATATAAATTTTTCGGGTCGTTACGAGTTCGCTCAAGATGCATGTTATCATTTAACGCATTAGCTGCGTGAAACGTTACAACCAGAGCTTAGAACTTTTGATGAAATGAATGAAATCTTATATTAGTTTATGTTTGAGTCTAGTGTTAATTTATAATTCTGGCTAGCGTCTGACTCATGAGTTGATTACATATAACGTTCGATTTATATGTTTTAAGTTATTTAAAACATTCGATTCGTAATTTAAATTGTGACCATAAATTTAAGGTTTATTTAATTGTATTTGACTAACTAACTAACTAACGTTCTTAATTTGTCACATTTTAAGTTTAAACTAGTAACTTTCATGAAAGTCATTTCGGTTAACAACTTTAACACATTGTAACCATAATATAGTTAGGTTAGAACAAGAACATGATAGGGGTTTATGTTGTCATGTTTCAAAGAATTAGAATGAGTCCGTGAGGGTATAAAAGCATTTTTTTTTACCTACCAAACCAAATAAAAATAGACAGAGTTAGATGAGAGGGACTTAATCGGAAGAAACAACAGGGATGAGAGTGCAAAGTTTCGATAACAAGAATGAAAGTTGTAAATCACAGAGACGTAAATTACGGATTACTCTAGAATATTTTTGCTTGTAAAATAAAATATAAAAAGAACGAGTTGTCGTTGTTTTTGTTATCTTGTTACAATATTACATCATGCAATATATTATGTTAGAAGAATGAATTTAAAAGGTTAAAGCAAGATATTATTAATATATATATTAAAAACCAACTGAAAAGAATAGTAAAGTTTTGTTTTTTTCGATTTTGGTCACTAAAACTTTTATATAATATAAAGTTTTGTTTTTTCGATTTTTGCCATTAAAACTTCTAAAGTTTTGTTTTTTTTTGATTTTGGCCACTAAAACTTTAATATATTATAAGGTTTTGTTTTTTTCGATTTTTGCCACTAAAACTTTTTAAAGTTTTGTTTTTTCAATTTTGGCCACTAAAACTTTTATATAATACAAAGTTTTGTTTTTTTGATTTTTGCCACTAAAAGTAAAGTTTTGTTTTTTCGATTTTGGTCACTAAACTTTTATATAATATAAAGTTTTGTTTTTTCGATTTTGGCCACAAAAACTTTTAAAGTTTTGTTTTTTCGATTTTTGTCACTAAAACTTTAATATAATATAAAGTTTTTTTTTCGATTTTGCCCACTAAAACTTTTTAAAGTTTTGTTTTTTCTATTTTGGTCACTAAAACTTTTATGTAATATAAAGTTTTCTTTTTTCGATTTTTGCCACTAAAACTTAATAGTAAAGTTTTGTATTTTCGATTTTTGTCACTAAACTTTTATATAATATAAATTTTTCTTTTTGCGATTTTGGCCACTAAAACTTTTTAGTTTTTTTTTTTCATTTTGGGCACTAAAACTTTAATATAATATAAAGTTTTGTTTTTTCGATTATGGCCACTAAAACTTAATAGTAAAGTTTTGTTTTTTCGATTTTGGTCACTAAAACTTTTATATAATATAAAGTTTGGTTTATTTAAATTTTGTTTTTTTTGATTTTGTATAATTTTATGTTTATATATATATATATATATAATTGCATAGAGTTTGTGATGAAAGATTTGATTTTGCTATGTAACTTATGATTTTGCAAATGATATATAATACCCGTTATCGGAAGTGTACTGTGATAACCCGCCGCAACGCGCAGGTGGGATTAAACCTAGTTGTATATGAAAACTAGTGGTTATACACCCGCATGAATGATGATTGAAAAAAATGATGACCTCTAAAATTTAAAATAAGTTAAAAATTTCTTTCTTAAGTAGCAGATTAACGTAAACAAAATTTTATTATTTATGAGTATATAAGTATCAAATTGATTATTGAATAGCAATGAAATTTGTTTATTAGTAATTGCATAACAAATTTATTTAAATAAAATTATTATAATTTTGTTTATTAGTAACAATTATACAACTTAAAAATAACAATAGCATAAATAAATTAATAAATAAATAGAATAATAAAAAAGATCAAATCTTAGAAGTCCCGTCAAAATCATACACCAATGAAGTAACATGCCAAAACTGATGGGCAGTACGCATAACAAGTGTGAAAGAAAGCCAAAAGGACATCAGCCGCAATGTTTGAATCTAAGATGCCGAAAGTGATCCCGATGATTATTCTAACTTTTATGTTTTATTTTTTTTTCCTATTTTTAAAAAATAAAAAAATCACAACTTGCAACAGTTCCCATGCTTCGATTTTGACATGTATACAAATAAAAATTCCATAGTCTGTAAATTTATAAATTAAGGGTTTTAATATTCATATACTAATTTATTATTTATACACCATACCCAGGTTAAATCAATCACATCATACTCACATTTTTACTTATTCATATATTTTAAATATTTTTTAATATTAAAAAATTCAAAAAATATTGTTATTTGTACACTGGTGTACCAATATCTCAACCCTAAATTATTCCTTGATGTCTAAAATTTTTTGACTTTCACTTTTTGAACATATCTTAAACTATATATATGTGTGTGTGTGTGTGTGTGTATGTATGTATAACTTACTTGCATAAAACTCAATTTTAAAGAGCAAACTCTTAAACTATATCTAAACATTGGGATCTTCAATTAAATTGACATTTCTCACAGTCTGTTCTTATCGCAATATGATTAAACGACTGGTTCTTCAAACAAAATATGATTAGTGTTTTATTAATAAAAGATAAAATAAGTGATAAAATGATATACCTGATTAATCTGATCGTTTCCAAAGATGAAGTTAAATGTCCTGAAACAACATTATGTAGATTGTTGTGCTAAGAATCGATGAATTCTTATATGTATGCAGATTGTTGTGGTGTGAATAAAGATTGATGTTCCGTTACGTTTCATATACATTTTGAAGAATCTTAAGTCATTTCATTTTAATGTATGAAGATAAATTTTAAATTCTTGTGCGTGTCATATAACAATATACGCTATGTATAACTTTGTGAGCGTATAGTGCTATACATTACGTGCTACTTTTCATTATGATAAAACAATACCTCATATAATTAACATTATATGACACGTACAATGCTATACGCTACATACCAAATTTTCATCCTGACAAACCTAGACCGCCTCATATAATTGACCCTATACGATATGTACAATCATATATGAAGTGTACGACATCATCATTACACAAAAATTTTGTACTGGTGACTATACATACGCTTCTTAGAGCTTTATACATAGCATATAAAGAAAACTTAACATGTCCGGTATATGACGCGTATGATAAAGTGTGAGAATATGATTTAAATGTGAGATTATAACCCTCCTTTCTTTTATGTTCAAACAAATAATAATTGATTTGATGTTGAAGAAACCCTAGCTAGGCTGGCAGACTAACAACTTTAATAAAGCACATGGGACTACTACTACTACCCACGCTCACGCATGCATGGAAAGATCTTTGATGTAACAAAAGCTATCTCTAATTGCCACATAGTTAGCTATCCATATCACTAAAGTGATTCCGGCACAATCTTATCCGGGTGCATATAATAATCACATATTATAATAATTCACATATTATAATAACTTGTTTACTATTAATGAAGAATAGTTTAAAAGTAGATTGTATTAATGTTAAAAGTAGTAAAAGCTATTGATGCAATCCGATTTACATTAGGCAAGAGGGGGCATTCGTTAAATCAAGCTCGGGATTCAAGAGGATCAGATGGGAACACTGTCGCAATCTCTTGGGTTAAGTGGAGAGCGTTCGTCAGGGATGAAATTTTCTTTTTTGAACGGCTAATTTTTTGATCACTGAAGGTCTAGTGAGTATTATCATGCCACCAATAGTATCGTCTGATCATAAATCTTGGTTTGTAAGGTTGAAGTCTAGGAGAAGCATGAATGTGGACCATGTAGGTTAAAGTGGGTTTGGTGTCCCGCTTCTTATGGCTTGAAAAAAGTTTAATTTAAATTATGCTTAAATGATATATAAGCGAGTGATAAGTGATTAGCATGGTTTCATTATTGTAAAATTCTAAGAAACAAATGCACACGAATTGAATAGGTACGTTTTAAAATATCATACTACTAATACTATAAAAAGAGATTCTAGAAAATAGCACATATCAACCTCTTAGTCGTTTCTTTTACACTAAAAAAATTCTACTTTTTATTACTTTAAATACAAATTTATACAAAATTTTCTTTATTTGGATGTATCTATGCAAGAAACAACCGTCCACATGAAAATTATTTGTTCCAAAGTTAGTTTGGGTTCATCTACTAGACTACTAGTCTTACAACACAATGACAAAATAAAGTAGGACAAGGTTGATTTTGTAGTTTTTAGGCATTTTTTTAGTTATTTTAGTTTTCCTTTTATTTTTTGGTTTTCCTTTTATTTTGAAGTTATTTATTAATTTTAACTAGTTTCATTTTTTAGTAATGAAATTGTAATTTTAAATTTTGTATACAGAAAGTTTAGAAAATAAGTGATGAGAATAGTTTATAATATAAACAAAATAACACAATTTCATCGGATTATAATAAAATTTTGTAAAGTTAGAGATGGTTATACTCTGTTTACCCTAATTAATAATCTAGCTTGTAAATTTTCGGTCGTTGATGGACGGCCCCATATTATTGTCTTATTGACACAAGATTATAAAGGCTTCAAAATTGTAATTTAAGTTTTCAGCGTTAGTTATAAAACGATGCCAAAGAGCTTCTAATTCAACTAGTACTTTATGATTTTTATATACTTAGGTCATATGAAGTTATGGGTTCAAATCCTGATCAAAACAATCAGTAGTATGTTTTATCACATAACGAGTTTCCTTTTGAGAAGCATGTAGATTTATTCGCTTCAACATCGTTGTAACATACCCTCTTATGCTTTTTTTTTCTAGAGAAAGTTTTAATAAAACTAAAATTAGTAATAAAAATTGAAATTTTTGCTCTAATTAATATCTTGCATAATTCTATAAAGGATCATATGATCTGTCATGTAATACAATATTTTTCTTATAAGTCATTAAATTAGGACAATTGTTCCACTTTCTTTAACGTATTTATAAGTGTTTCAATGTTATATATATTATATCTATACAAATATCATTGGATTTATATCCTAGTGGTACTCCTTGACCACCAGCAATGGGAGGTCTTGGGTTCGAGTCTCGCCTAGAACATAAAATGTTATAGGTGAGCTAGGGGGTTTTCTCAGTGTGAGCTTCCTCCTAAATGGTGTGGCGGTTCCTCGATTTGGCACTCGCCAACACCCGGCTTTAAATGTTTCCGGAGGTTAGTAGTGGTCTGTGGTCGCAGCGTGTGGTTTGTTGGGTCCAAGGACTCGTTTAGCTGTTAAAAAAACTTATCTATACAAATAAAAATATGAACAAGACAATGCTCAAGGTATAAGCAAGTACACCTCTTTTATTTTTTGTTTTTATTTAGATTGGTATTATATGATTTTTAATTAAAAAGTTAACCAAAATGGTTAGTCATAGCCTCGTTTTGGTAGCGTGTGCCCTACAACCTTAATCAAATTTCATCGATTTTTCTCCAACTTAAGTGTGTCTTAAATTATTCTCTCTACATGTGTGTATATATATAGGGAAATAATCAAATAATTCTTTTTGTACTGATTTTTGTTTATATGGATTGGGTCCAATAGAAAGAGGTTTCGGATAAAAAAAAGAGAGTGGTAGCTAAAAAAACAAAATCCAGTACAATGAGAGTTTAACATTTCACATGTTAAAAATAATAAAAACTAATAAAGAAAATAAAATCAAATACAAAAAAAAATCCCATACAAAAAAATATATATATTAAAAAAATCCAGTACAAAAATCAAAAAATTAGTACTATAAAACAAAAATCCAGTAAAAAATAGAAAAATGTAGTACAAAAACAAAAATACAATACAAAAAAAAATTCGGTACAAAAAATAAATTTATTACAAAAAAATATAAACTAGTTCAAAAAATAAAATGTTATATCTAAATTATCATGGCACATGTTAAAATTATATTAGTTCTAACCCTTTTTAGACACAAATCTCTTCTTATTGTTCTCTCTTCTCTCTACACACACATGTGTATATACATAGAGCTTGTATGATGTGAAATCCCGATTATAAAGAGAAAACCTTAAGCTCTATCTGGGCTGTAAATTTGGAATCTTGAAAATAAATAACAAAAAATATATAATTTAGTTATCAAAGCTTATTTTTAGTATTAGAATTTTATGTTTTTGTTTTGCATTTTTCGTGATGTATTTTTGGTACTGTACTTTTGTATTGAATTTTTATTTTTTTCATTACATTTCTAGTTTTTTTGCACTAGATTTTGGAGTTTTGTACTAAATTTATGAATTTTTTGTACTAGATTTGTTTTTTTGTATAGAATTTCCATTTTTATGTTTTTAACAGGGATGGTTCAACTATTTTAGGGCCCTAAACAGAATAAAAATCATGGGTCTTTCACTAATGGTTAAATCTCATCATTTTTTTTTCCAAGCTTGAGACTGACAATAATAAATTAAAAGTTTATATCTGGTGAAGTAAAAAAAAGTGTTTATATTTACATGTATAAAATATTTAGATTATTTTTTTGTACACAAAATTTTTAATAAAATGTACATAAACAATTTTTTTTGTAAAAAATCTTTTTTAATTGAATATTTGAAGGTTTTTATATGAATCTTTGTTTTATCTTTTATTATTTTAGAGCTCAGTAGCTCACAAACTAAAAGAAGATCCTTCAGAATAAAAAAGCCCATTACACATAATAAAAATTCTAAAAGTTGGAGACAATAAAGTCTTGCTTGAGTTGCTTAGCCTATTGGGCCGATTCTAATTTTTAGCATGTCATGTGTCAAACTTTTATTAGTTCGTATATTTTTAAACTAAAATCTCTTTGTAATAGATCCAACCTATATATGTTCATATAATGCCGTAACTTATAAAGAAATACCACCAACATTGTACTGATCCAAACAATTTTCATAATTAAAGAAAAGAACGAAATTAAAATTTCACTCATATTTGCATGGCCTTAATTTGGAGATTTGCTTGCTACATAATTAATTCAAGTCAAAAATCTCATATTCCTCTAACTGATCAGCCAAAAAACATATATATTCTAATGATTCATGAATTCATTGATTAACAGTTCAAACTCATGAGTTCTTATTGGGATCAAAAGCAACATTCCAATCCTGCTCCCAATTTACAGGTTGATCCGACCTTAAATTTGATGAAAAATCAGGATTATTGATGTAGTTTGGCTGATAGGACATTGATGATGATCCGACGGTTGGTGAAGAAGATTGGCTGGAAGCATAATCAGAATACTGTTGCTGATGAGTGGCAACTTGATTAGAAGTGTTGACGTTATGCTGAGGATATAGAGCTGAAGTCAAGTAATGCATTTGAGCTTCATCATTGCTAGAAAGAAGTTGGGCGTATTGAAGAAGATCTGGATAGGTGGCTAATGGTTGCGGATTTGGAGGCTGTGATGAGGTGGCTCCGGGTGGTTGTGTGGTGGTGGTACTGGTTATATAACTGAGCTCGTGCTGGCCTTGAACGCGCTCAGGGAAATTGAGCTTAGCCTTGTTGCCTTTGAACTTGAGTGCAGCCTGATCGTAAGCAATGGCTGCACCCTCGGCGGTTTCGAATGTACCTAACCATACACGAGCACCTTTTTTCGGATCGCGTATCTCGGCAGCCCATTTTCCCCATGGCCTTTGCCTTACGCCTCTGTAGTGTCTTTTCACCGTTGTTTCTTCAAACCATAAAAACAAGTAATTAAATTTCATTAGACTCAACGCAAATATTTAGCTCAATATATATCAGGACTCGGATTGATTAAATAATCGATCTTTAATTTGTATATATAACACTATAATCGCATAAAATTATACAAAATAGACAAAATTAAAAATATCAACCTTTATGCATGTTTCTAGCAAATAACAAATATCAACCTTTAACTATATTAATTACGCTAAACAACTTTTATGTATTTAAGTTGTTACAAATTTCAACCTTTACATCAACCCTGGTTAGATTTATCAGTTAAATCTAGTCATGTGCAAAACATGTGATGGGTATTCTAGGTATTTTGATCTTTTGTTATTTTTAAACCTAAAACCCACTATTCACGTATCATCGTATCTTATTCAATAATTTACTCCAAACGGGGGAGTTCGAAAATTAGGCTAAAACCCACCTAGAAGTTCACGTGGTTCCTTTGTCTTCGGTTAGTGTTCAACCAGAA
The DNA here is from genome assembly GCA_009363875.1 of Mikania micrantha. NCBI lineage: Eukaryota > Viridiplantae > Streptophyta > Magnoliopsida > Asterales > Asteraceae > Mikania > Mikania micrantha. The sequence continues at coordinate 87,746,714 of CM018694.1, read as the reverse complement.
GTTCACGTAATTAATTTGTTAGAAACAACCTTTAAGTATTTCAACCTTAATGTTTCTAACAAATTAATTACGTGAACTTCTGGACTAACCGAAGACGGAGGAACCACGTGAACTTCTGGGTGGGTTTTAGCCCTAATTTTCGAACACCCCTGTTTGGAGTAAATTCTTGAATAAGATACGATGATACGTGAATAGTGGGTTTTAGGTTTAAAAATAACAAAAGATCAAAATACCTAGAATACCCATCACATGTTTTGCACATGACTAGATTTAACTGGTAAATATAACCAGGGTTATTAATAAAAAGGTTGAAATTTGTAACAACTTAAACAATTAATGGTTGTTTAGCGTAATTAATATAGTTAAAGGTTGATATTTGTTATTTGTTAGAAATATAAAGGTTGGAATTTGTAATTTTGTCTTCAAAATATGAAGACATATATAACAGGAAATGCTTATATATGTCACTTTATAGAAAGTAAAGTCATATTAAGTCATTATCTTTTCAATTTAAAAAACAATTTCGATAGTTTTTTTTTTATTAAATTTAAATTTAATATTATTCGGTGTTTTTTTTATTTGTAACATTATTATATTCATAATTTATGCTACTTAATTAATTCGAAATAAATTTGACTATACAATTTTATATTTTAAATTGATGTTTTCAAAGTAGGACCAAGAATAAGAAGCTATGAATATATTAATTTGTAAGTTTATCTCTCCCACACGACCAACCTGTTTAGAAGCGGCAAAAATTATTTTTTTTATTATATAGAATCTCAAAGATATTTGTAAAAAATTTAGTGATCAAGATGCCAATAAACAAATTTTCAAATGTTAGATAACTAATATTTGTTGAAGGAGATACGCGTCATGCTTACTTAAACTTTTTGACCATATTTTTTTTTATTAATTTGTAGATATATATCACAAGCCAAAAGAGGGGGATTTAAGAGGTGAAGTTGTCCATAGATTGAATATAACTATATAAGGAAACGAGGGACTGATGTATAGTTCCAAACTTAAATATTGGGTTGGAGAGATGTATATTGGTCGTCATTCAAACCGATATGTTGCTATTCTAGAACCCCATGTGGCACCAATCCTATCTCTAGTTTTAGTTACAATAAAAATAAAAGTAATTTATGATACGTATATCTGGTAAAAATATCTTAACTTTATTCTATATATATCTATCTGAAACAAATATATAGATAAGTTTTATCTTTTCATTTGATTTTAATATTATATATACTTTCTGTCATTTCATGTATATCAATTATTTTCTATAATAAATATGCACTTCTAATTATATGAAATTAAACTACAAACAAAACAAATATATCCAATCTTTTACAACTTTGCTATGGCTACGAACGTTGGAAAATTCTGTGTAAAAATCATATCTAATTCAAAATCTTGTATTTAAATTCACCAACGGATTACCGATATAATTATTTATTTTTAGCTAGTTTATTCAATTATTATATCCATCAATAATATATATAAATATGTAGAGATTGAATCCTATGAAAACCAAATAGTAGAGACAAAATCCTTAAATCCTATGTAAGCCATTGATTTAGAATCTTGAAAATAAATATATGGTTCACATTAACCCACATTATAAATGATTTGTTTCTTCAAAATTCCAAATCAATAGCTCATATAAGGTTTAAGGGTTTTCTCTCTAAAATTAGTTTTCATAGGTTTAATCCCTATATATATATTAGGCTCCCTCCAATGCGCATTTGGGGAGGGTGCATTTGGCCCACGAGGACATTGCACTTCAGAAAGATGCACTGGAGTATGCTGACTAGGCAGTTGCACTTCAATTAGTGCACTTGTAGTTAATGTGGGCCCTATTTTCCAAAATCATCATAAATATATATATAAAAAAATTTGTGATGCGGAAGAGAGAGAATGCATGTGTGAAGTAAGTGTTGGAGTTAAAAAAAGGAGAGAGAATGCATGTAGAATTTATGAGAAAAAAGTTGATGTGACAGTAATGACTAGAATGCATGTAGCAAATGCATGCTTATGCATTGCAGGTAGTCTTATTGATGGATACAAATAAATACACACAAATATACACACGCACAACCGACGGAAGCTGCTATATATCATGCATATATATATAGCTGGTAAAACAAACAGTAAGATATATTGAACTGTGAAAAATCTTTGCTTGATTCACAATCATTTAGGTATCGTTAAGTGAATCATTTTTGTTTTTATTTCCATTAAAGTAAGATTGTAAAGCAAAAAACAAAATAAGGAAAAGATCACAGCAAAGATTTTGCCAAGTGAATCATTGCTCTTGAATAATGATAGATCTTAGTGACAGCGATATATTGTAACAAAAGAAAATTGTGACTCAGGTGGCTTGTGAAAAACATGCGACCATGTGTGTGTGTGTGTGAGAGAGAGAGAGAGAGAGAGAGAGTGAGAGTTGTACACGGAAAGTAAAACACAAATTAGGTAACCGGCCAGTGCAATGAACCTGGCTACAAGCAGCTTGCAGCATATATTAAATGCAGATGGATAAGTCCTTGAATGTATGCATTCACATGAGTCTAACTAATTTTCGAGACAAAACTTGCCAAACAAGATTAGCATTTCATTTCTAAATCTAAAGTAAAATTAATGTAGCTTCTTATGAATATATGTACACATAATTAGTATAAGCATGTATATATGAACGATCGGGACACAGCTAAATTGACAGCTACAGACGTACATAACGACTATATCACGAATGAATTTAGGGTTTATTAAGCTTTAGAATCGCTTCATATAACTAAAAATCATTATTATCACTAAAAAAACTATGCACAAACATTGATCCAATTCTAAATCTGAGATATAGATACGTGTGTATTTTGTGTAGCTTAGAACTAAATTTAAAAAACAGTTAAATTACTATATATAGTTTACGAGTAGATATAGGAAGAGCCAATTAAGAGATCGAGGCATATATAATATACCTTGTTGACGATGATCTGGTGGTGCAATCGGTTGTTGATTTTGTAATTGAGGTGATATCATCATCGACGGAGGCGGTAAATTTGAATACTGGTGTACGAAACCGCCGTAATTATCATCCATCGGAGTTGTTCCGACGATCTGATGATGAGGATAAACGACAGAGTGCGAATATGCATCTCTATAGCCACTACTACGTGATTCATAATCAGGATCTTGTACTTCTTCCTCCTTGGCTTCATAGACGTATCGTTCACCGTCCATATCTTCTCCGATGATCCGATTTGAATGATAAATGTTTAATCAACTTGTAGAAGAAGTTTGATGAACACCTGGATCTGCTGTATATACAGTTTCTAGGTGTCACCGGAGAATGAAAAGCTAATAAGATCTATGTCGTTTTCAGTAGGAAGGCGAGATGTATATATACACACACACAGTGAGAGGTTTACATCAATAGCCTTGAGACTGTGTAGCTATTTGAATGGTGGTGTGATACCTAGCTATAGCTAGAGACCACTTTCCTATCACCTTCCTAAAATAAAAAAATATATATAGAAATACTTTTAATCTTTATCCTGTTTGTATCTTTTTTTATTTTTGTTTGATATGAAACAACCATCTAAAAATAGCCATCTATTATACAATATATCAGAGTAATGTTGTTTTTGTAATTAGACCATTGGGAGTAGAGGTGGGCAAAAAAACCGGATCTGAAATCGGAACCGGCAACCCGAACCGATGGGTACAAATGGGTCCGGTTTTTTAGACAAATTAAAACGGAAACCGGAACCGGGAAAACCGGAACTGGTTCCACATATACCCGGACAAAACCCGAACTGGAACCGGTCATAACCTGTCGAAACCCGGAACTGGAACCTGGTATTGACGTTGTTGACCGGAACCGGAACCAGTTCAAAAAAAAACCCGATTTGCGCACCTCTAATTGGGAGTATGAGTTTGATAGTAAATAAGACATACATAGTATTTAAATTAAACTAGTTTTGTCACCCACGTGTTACGACGGGACAGTATGGTTAAAAGCTTATCGCTATAAGTAATTAATGATATAAAGAAATATATGATATTGTGACGATCAGACAATAAAATAAATAAATAAAATTATTATTTTACTATATGATCTTCTATAACAATTTTGACAAGGTAATTATTTAATATGAGATAAATAGAAAATTAATTAATTAATTAATTGATTAATAAGAGATAAATAGAAAATATTAAAAGAAAATAATTTAATTAATTAATAAAATTGTACGCTAAAAAAGAAATTAAATTAGTTACATGAACCTAGGTTTAAATAACCAGGAAATGATAAAATAATATAGATGAGATAGAAATAAAGAAAAACTAAAATAAAATAAAGAAATAGAAATAGAAATAAGAAACTAACGAAAAGTTGAATTAATTATAAGAAAAAAAAGCAGCTAACAAAGGTTAAAAAATTTACAAGGATCTTCTCAAATGAGCATATAAGAACATTACACATGAGAAACATTAAACGTCAAAAAAATATATAACAATACTATAAGGGTAAAAAATATATATAAAAAAAAAAGGCTGCACGCAAGAGTCAAACATACGTCAAGTTAGCTTTCCAATTTCCAATACACTTACCAAATTAACCATCTCAGCTAAGCACCTACACTGCAACAAAATAAACATAAATAACCTAAACAAATTTTGTTTGAAAAATAAAAACTACCAAATCACACGACGTGCCTATTTTCACCAACCATTCATATTGTTATTAAAACAATGTGTTAACAAAAAGAAAAAAGCACGGGTACATATATATCTTATTAATTAGTTTCACATCACAATTAAAATGCTGTTGACTTATCCCGTTTAAAATTAATTAATATATATCAAATTTAATATTGGGAGTAGCTAGCTTGTGAATTAATTTATTATCTGAAGCTTAATAAACTGAAGCTAAGATGTTAAATCGATCTGTTAAGAACAAATACGTTACATCAATATAAAGAACAAAAATTCAACAAAAAAGAAAAACAACATAAAATGTAATACGTAAAAAATGTTACAAAAAATACACTACAACACATTAACTTCCTATTTTTTTTAAATCATATCAACCATATACTAAAATTAAAGAAGAAAAAACACCCAAATTTATTGTGTGATTACTTTTAAAAAATATAGTTGTATGAAAGAGTTATGATGATTTAAAAAAAAATAGGAGAATTTGAAAAAAGTCGAAAAGAAAAAAAAAGTTTTGTTTTTCTTATTATACAACCATTTTTATTCAAAACTTTAACCTCAACTATTAATTTAAAATTAAAAGGTTAACATCTTTTCCTACTCTTAGGCAACAAAGTTTTTTTAGAGGGTCTATTCAATATAATATATATGACATGTAATATCTACATGTGTTTGTAAATGCTATTGACTTATTCAAACAACTTTTTTTTGAACGGCTTGGTACGGCGATACTCAAGACGAGATTTCAACCGTCCCCTCGGATTTTACGTTATACGCTATACGTCCGACCCCGCTTCAGGAGGAAGCCTACAACTGGATAAACCCACTAACCTTGACTTAGCAAATATGTTTTAGCTCCGATTCGAACCTGAAACCTCTTATAAAAAAGTCAATAAGGTATAATTAAGTTACAAGCTATTTTGGTACGGATTCAAATAACTATTTAAGAATTTTAAGTCGACATAGGTACTCTAAATTTATCAAACGCCTTCAACTTGACACGTCAAATCTCCATAATTACGTGGTAAATCTTACCACTAGAATATATGCGTATCGTTATAATCGAAGCTTAAAGCCTTAAAAAGTTCGATATGATTAGCTTCTAATTAACTAAACATATATATAGTTAATTAGTTATATATGAATATTAAAAATATGAAATCATGCATATTATATCCATATTAATTATGTATTTTGCATGGTTAGTTACCTCATATGAATCGTACGTTTATAGATGTACGTGTGTATCATGTAATGGGCTATTGGAATCTTATTTACGATACTAAGCTAATAGGGACAACTTTTGAAATCAACTTCGTGAAAGTGCTTGACAAAATTGTCAATACTGTTAATATCTAAAAATAATGTTCAACTCAATATATATATATGTCTGTGTGTGTATCTCCAAGTTTCACTACTTAAATTATGGTTTGGTATACCTAATCCAAAGTTCCAAAGCAAAATTAAGCCTTCTAGTCGCTAAAAAAAATTCACCGAAGCCAGTAAAATGTAGTGTGTTGGTGAGTTATTTGTTGCATTTAATTTGGATATGGGTACATCTAGAGCCGTTCAAAAAGCTCGCGACTCGAAACTCGTACGAAGCTCGCTCGAAAAAATCTCGAAAAGGGCTCGGCTCGTAAAAAGCTCGTTAAAAACGAGCCGAGCCAGAGCCAGCGTTGGCTCGACTCGCTGGCTCGGCTCGATTTTTAATATATATATATATATATATATATATATATATATATATATATATATATATCAAATTATATGCACACACATACATACATATGATACATAATATATACATTTATATTTATATATATATATATGGTATGAATAGTTTGAAAACCACTTTTTATTGTGGAAACTCAGAAAACCTCATGTAAAACATACGTAACAAAACGTAAAAACAAAATCATGTAAAACATACTTAAAAAACGTAAAATATTCCATCAGATCTGACGCGGCGTGAAGTATGTTTTACAACGTAAAAAAGTTTTATAAAATATATTTTTTTTAATATTTCTTCAGCGCTTTTTTGATTTTTTTATAAAAATGTGTCAAATAATGTTACAAATCTGTAAAAAAAATTTCAAAAAAAATACGTTTGTTTTACATGAATTTTCAAGGTTTTCATACTAAAATAAGGTTTTCATTTTATTAATCCCAATATACATACATATATATATATATATATATATATTGGATTTTATATATATTAGATTTTATATAGATGTAAAGTGGAGGAAAAAACAAAAAAAAACGAGCTGGCTCGTGCCTCGAGGCTTTTTACAAGCCGAGCTGGAGTCAGGATTTTTGGCTCGAAAGAAATTTCGGTTTGGCTGGAGCTTGGTTCGAAAATCCACGAGCTGAGCTGGTGCCAGGCCTGGTTCGGCTCAGCTCGGCTCGATTACAGCCCTAGGTACTCAATAGAAAATTCTTAAATAAAACAAATACATTATATACTTAATATATTGTATATACTTACATAAATTTATTATATACTGATATAAATATAAACACGAAACATGTCAAATATATAATTAATTAAGTAAATGGGTATATTATATTCTATATGTGTCAGGTTGCGGATATTCATATTGGTTTTAGGTTTCATTGTCATTCATAGCTTGATTTGGCTTGACTCATTTATTTAGAGTAAACTTCGTTTTTGCTTCCTGTGGTTTGATCCAAATAAATTTTTTCATCCAAAAGTTTCAAAATGCTTTTTTTTTTGCTCTCTGATGTATACATTTTGTCCTAATCAACTCCAACTCATCAACATCATTTAATTTTTTTTGTTAAATGAAAGGATATTTTAGACTTTTTACACTTAAGGACTGGTTGTGCTTATACGACTTAAGCTATGTGTTATCCATCATCCACCAACACCATCACCCCTTTATCACTCCACATCATCTTCACATATGTTATCAATATTATCCCATCATTTCCCTATCACTCCATGTTATCACCATCTTTATTCAATATTTTATTATTTGAATTTTATTTTTTTAATTATAAATTAAATTAAAAAAAAAGACGTAATATTATTAAAAAATAATATTACAAAATAAAATAAAAAAAATTACATGATAAAAAATTACATAATAAAAAAAATACAATAAAAAAATCCATATTACATTGCTTCATAATCTGCTCATTCGTCTTCTCGGCCATTTTACGAGCGCGACCGGTTATGTGATCGGTTGGAGTTCACAACAATTTCATATCATTGTTGTATTGTTTTTGCTCCTGTAAGTCGACAAATTTTTGTAACGAATCGAAGATGGCCTCCAACGCTTCTTTGTAATCGGTGAAGACGAGACTTGTGGTCGTTTACCCTTGTTGTTTCGACCGGGCAGACGTTGAGGAGAGGGTGGTGGGGGCATGTCCATTTTGACTTCCTCATCCGACTCGTTTAAGTTAATGAAACATCGATCGGTTGAGTCGGATTGAGTGGTCGTGTACTTTCCAGACGATGACGTCTTCGTCCGTTTCGAAGTTTGTAACTTCGGGACGAGATGCCATTTGGTTGATTTTCTCATAACTTCTCATGCCGCGATATGAGAAAATGGCTCGTTTTCTCAAGCATATGTCATTAACGCCTCGTTCATGACCGTTTCGTCGTTCTCACCACTTTTACGGTTGTTGTGGTGTTGAACCCATGCGCCGTTAAATTTCGTGACTTTACGTTGTAAGTCGCGCCATTTGACAGAAAATTATGTCGTTCGCCCGATAGGAGTCACGACCTATTGCCGAAAAAAACTGGGCTCTAACGCGTTTCAAAAATTCCGTGCTCGTTTGGTTGTTACCAACGAACGGATCTCCGGAAACTTCAATGTAGGCATGAGCTAATGCCACCTCCTCAACTTCCGACCATCGATTAATGCACGGTTTTGTTGTTTTTCTGGCACTTTCTTTCGTCTGTGCCTATGACGCGATGTAGCCGGTTGAGCGTCAGGTTGTGTTTCCGGAACCACGTCAACATCGGGTTCCGGTTGATTTTCAGAAACGGTTTCAAAGACGGGTGAGTTTTGGTTGAAAAAAGGTGGTTGTGGGTACCAATTTGAGAATGTTAGAAATTGGTTCGGGTTGTTTGGATTGACTTAAGAACGATAACAATTTATAAACGGGTTAAAAAATGGGTTGTTTGGATCCATAGTGTGTAGAGTTTTTTGAAGATTTGAGAGATGAAATTTTTGAAGAGTTTTTGAGATATTAAGAAAGTATGCAAGTGTTTTTGAGTGTGTTAAATGAGTTTATATATGTTTTAATTTTATTTATTGTTTTTTACCCTCAAACGGTAATATTACCGTTTTTAAAATTTTTTTATTTTTTTCCTCCCCAACGGTCATCACCCTGTGAGGGCTCTCACGCCACCCGTCATCACGCCCCTCTCACGCCTGTATTTAATAGAGGGAGGGTGCCACTAGAGCGTGACCGGCCTCTCTCACGCCCCATCACACACGTTGACACACAACGTTATTATCATTATACATATGAGTCTAAGCTAACACGGATCCCAATGCTATACATGTTCCACATCCTTGTTGTATAATTGCGAGATTCTAAAAGCCAAAAAGCATTATCACTTGTCCATTTTCTAATCAAGTGATACATTAATCGAATTATTCCTCATAAAATTCTTCAACCACATCATCTCATTGTAGTATATTATCTTTTCTTTTCATTTTAGACCTTGCTTTATAACTCTTGATAACATATTTTTCATCTTTAGCTTTAAATAACACTTACTTTATGCCAAATTTTAGAAAGTCCAAATGCCATCAAAGAGGGCGATTATGCATGGTGTGCAGATGTCATATGTCATGAGAGCCTAGTTACTTTCTAAAACCATGGGTCTTCAAACCAACTTTTCCAGAAATTAAACCATATTATTAACAACAATTAGAAAGAATAGTAAAGATGATTCACAACTTACTTAGGTCTAATAATGATCATCACTACCACAACTAATTAATGAGAAGATAAATTGGAAATCACTATAAAATTAGTGAGACGCGCGTGAAGAGATGAGTGTGAAGTTGTTACAGTAATCTTTGCTAACTCAGAATCTCAGATAGTTGTTCTTAGTGAACACCAACTCTTTGTGAATGCCGATGAACATTATAGGACATAGGAGTCTTGCCTTGTGCATGCATTTGTTGCATCACTCACGTACATATTATAGAAGTCATGCCTTATGCATGGTCACATGTTACATGACAAAGGAGTCTTGCCTTGTGCATGCTCACACGTTATAACGATGAAAGAGTTGTGCTTTGTGCAAGTTCACCCGATATAAAGGCCTTGTACTTGTACAATGCTCAGACAAAGATAAAGATGCGCCAAAAATATATTATAGTAAAACTCGTATTAAAGTATGACAACGTAATTCTAAAGAAAGATGGTTTAAGTTACTGTAACAAAATTGTTAATGTTGTTATCAAAGCTTAGAAAATTATGGTAAGTTTAAAAGATATTTGATTAAAAAAAATAAGAAATCCTGTGATAATTGTTTTATCATCTTAGTTTAATTATTCATTAATGGTGTAAGACTAATCATTTATGCTAATAATTTGGTGTTATGCTCCAATTATTTAATGAATGTTTTTAATTTATAAATTTTGATATGACGTGTAATTGTGTAAACTTAATAGAGATTCTATCAAATTTGAGGCCTTCTATGACTGATGAGATTTCAGTTTTGGTAAGAGCTGATAGTACCTTGGCTAGCTTTTGTCTTAATATTGGTTCAAACGGGTCAGCTCTTAGCCTATAAGCGTTTACATTAAGGCAGATTAACGTTGATCGGTTTGATACTGGCTTAGTGGCTTTGGTCATCGTTGGAGGAACCAAAGCTGAGTTAATGGAACAGGCTTTTTTATGCTATTATATATAAACTAACAAAAACAATATAGTATTCGGAAAAGAACATTAATCTCTTCACATACTTGGGTAATTTACTCCTTGATTATTAGTATTTTATAACAGTGATTATGAGCTATTTTTACTTTTTAGAGCTAAATCTTAGCATGATTATGTTAGGCTTTTGAATTAAGAAATCAATTCAATCCTGTATGATAGTGTCAAAGTCGTTTTTCTTTCGCATCACAATGACCGATCATATTCACGAGGTAAATCAAGATGGGAGGCACGTGGATGTCTAAGCTGAGCAGCTGAAATTTAAACTGTTCAGATCTGAACCTGTACTACAGAGGCTTCTCATATGGTTCAAAAATACCCAGATGACATGATTAGTTAAGTGTGATTTTGGTTACTTATCACTCCTGCTGGTATACTTTTAAGCATAATCTCATTATGTTCCTAACAAGTAGAGCTTTAATGATTTGGGTTGAAAGTCATTTTGTGGTCTAAAATACGATATTCAACCTAGATTCTAATCATGATTAATAAAAGCAGTCAAATTTTATATTTCAAACATCCAATGACATCATGTTAGAAAAAATTATTTGCGACATATTGACTGAGAATTGAGGAAAATCAGAAAATCTCATCAACCAATTATTCGAGGTTTTAGGAATAATATAAGAGAATGACCATTATGATAATCTTTTTAATTCATTCATAGGATATTATAAATCAACAGTGACAAGCGTCTCACAAACCCAACCGTCTCATGTTTGACCCAATAAGGCAATAAGAGACAATGAAGTATGTTTCATAAATTATATCGGCATATTATGAATTGAGGACAACATGGGTGTCATTAAAGGACGAATAGAAAAAAGAGGCTGACAAAACTCTTGGGTGGTGAATCCGAGTCATCATAAGACGGAACAACTGAACAAGTGGCACTTAGGTAACGTGCTGGGCCTTCTAGATTCAATACTGACGCAACGACGCTCACAAAACAAAGTTTGGAAATTGGCAGATTGGCTAATGTTTTCTTGGTACGGGATCTTTTTTCATATTTAACCAAAACCATTTCCACTGTCATCATATATTCATATTATTATTATTTTTATTATTCCTTAAATTTGACATCTGAAGGAAGCAACTTTTACTTGTGTATTTCAATTTTATTAGTTTAAATGTTATATAGATAGCTGGGCTCTTTAAGCTTCCCCACTATCACCACAACATCGACTTCATCTAGATTCCATCCCCGCTCACTTTTTTCGGTCACTCCACCTTTCCAAATTTATCAATCAGGCCAACATTTGTGTTGGCAATGATTTAATAACTTTGCGCTGTCGAATGGAATTTCTGTCTGCATGCGTAGGTGAGGTTTGACTAACTGTAGCTATAATTGGCCAGAATCATGGTGCTTTTGTTGGCAGTTGTTTGTGGTGGTGGTTGTGGCGGTGGTTGTTTGTGGCGGTGGTTGTGGCGGTGTTTTGTGGTGGTGGTTGGTTTCTTCGACTAATATTAAGTGACTGTCACATTTTTTTAAACTTTTAAGGGACCAAAATCATTTCCCCGAAATAGAAATGGAGATTTTCAAGGTTTGACGGCAAAATCATGTTCATTGGCTCTCCGGTAAAGCAATGCTGATGCCTCCACCCTGTTTTATTTAAACAAATATCAAATTCAATTCAACTGTTTCAAAAAATTATCTTTTTTCCCATTTGTAAGCATGAGAACCCGTTACCGGGAAACTCACATAACCCACCAATGCCCTGCTTATAAACAAATAAGGTAAAACGCAACTTCACTGGACAGGTGGCCTTCAAGGGGTTAAAAGGCAAAAAAACCAATGGAAGCTTGATTCAAGACCTAAAGGGACTCAAATGCTTACGGCTTACCACTGTGCAACCCCATGAAGGCTTTTACAAACTGTAACAAACCCTGTTTCGTAAAGGAAGAAAAAGATATTCATACCAGCCAGGATGCACCACAGGTCTACCAGTAGCAAGTGCCCAATTAACCTGACATGAAAGCAGATAAATCAAGCTTCTTCTCATTGATGTTAGCAGCATTTTGGGTTAAAAAAAACCAGTTAAAAAGAATACTAATAGTACCTTATCAGTGCCAAGAGAATTAGCAACCACGTGGGTGACATGTTCATCGATTTGATTAGTGCAAATAGCACCGAATTGTTCTGCAGTCTGCCATAACGGATGCAGATGTGGACTTGCTTCACCCACAGGAAACACCCTGCTAAACACTATTCGGCATCCACCTAAAATCTTCCTCTGCTCTGATGCTAGTATATTTCTAACATCGGCTTCATCTAAAGATTTTTCCAAGAAAAAAAGTTGATGTATTTTCTCAATAACCTATATTTTGACCAAGTAGTTGTGTTAGAGCAAAACAGAATAGAATATCCTTATAAAAAATTATATTAGAGGTTTTTACCGCCAATGACGATGCCAAAGTCCCATCTTCTGGTCTCTCATCATGATCAATTTCAAGAAGTGATGGACCAGGAAGCCCAAATTGTCGCCTACTACATGGAAAGTATATATATCTGCAAGACAATATATACATTAAAACAGAATATACATGACAAACTATGTTTAAAGTCAATGTTTTGTATGCATTTATACCTTTCTACAACTATCAAATTAAGTTTGTTATGAGGCCAGACTCTTATAGAATCGTCTATAATTACAACAGCTGATTCCATACCCAAACCCCTTCCAAATCCTTGCTTTTGGGATCACCGTCAGCATTATCACCATCATCACCCTTTGAAATAACTCGCCCATTAAATAAAACTCCTTTGGGATCAAGAACTTTTGCCATTTCTGTAGCATAAAGTTTGTTTCCCATGGTGTAAAGATGAAGCTCATAAAGCTTACTAGCCTAGGATGGAAAAAAGAAATGGATTAAAAGTTGTAAAATATATTTTGTGAATTGAGTAATTTTATTAAATAAATTGTTTACCTTCTCTAAAAATTTCCAAATTCCTGGCCGAAGTTTGGTCCACATACCCATGTGAGGAAATCTAAAGAGATGTCTATATGGCTTGTCACGGTCTTGTTCTTCTTTCTTTCCAAGCATTTCATCATGCACTGGTTCAATTTCAGAAAACTAGGAGCATTGACATACCGATTAGTTTTAGACAACAGAAAATTTGAAGGGAAAAAAACATTAGGAGAATCACCACCTTAGCTGAATTAAGAAGGGTGTGATCAAGATCCAACACAAGGCATAATTTGCGGTCCGCAAACATCTTCTTCTGTTCTTCCATTCTTTTTGACCTTTCCCTCTGAATAGCAGCCCGTTGCTGATCATCAAACCTACCAAAAAATTGCTCAACATCTCCCCATGTGTTGTGTGATTGAGACGGGCCCAGGCCCGATTCTTCAGATGCAGGCCCAGTCCCATCCTGAAGGCGGCCTCCTGGCTGTGAAAGTGGCCCTTTTGGATTTACAAAACTTGGATGGACTTGTGGTGGTTGAGATGAAGGCATCTGAACAGATGCACTTGTAGTTGTGGATACAATATCAGCAATATTTTTCAAATTCTTGGTGAACAGATGGGTAATATCAGGTGTTGATATAGGTTGAGATGACACTCTTGGATCTGCTTGTGTTGATGTAGGTTGAGATGCCACTCTAGGATCTGTTTGTTTTATATTTCCCTTGGTGCCCTCAACAGTTGATAACTTGGTGACTGTATCTTGTTTTTGTAATGACTTGCTGTGCAGAGCGCGACGAGGATCACGAGGTTTCATTCTTAATTTCCCCAGGTCATCCTGCAAAACATCAAAAGTTAGGCATTAAAAAGAAACATATGTTTGGTATGGTAAAACTCATCTGGGAACAAAAGAACAAAGAACATAGTTACATACATACTAAAAAAATTAAAAAAAAAAAAAAAAAAAGAGGTTAAAAGAGAATAGGGAAAGCAAAAAGACCATAATTTTTTAATAAAAAGGACAAATACATCTATAAATGGTCTAATATGATTTTTTTTTTATAAAAGCAGGGTTAAAAGGAATAGGGAAATCAAAAGGACCATAGTATAAGAAAGAATAACATATTAACAATAAGAATTTTAATAAAAAAATTTAATGAAAAAGATAGAGCATATGAAAATGCCAACCGTTGAAGCTATCTGAGGTATTTGCATATCAACTGATCTTTTCTCAACGACTATAGGTTGAGAGGCAACTGTAGCCATTGGCATGGAGCCCAAAAGAGAACTTTGGCTTGAAGATTGTCTCACATGATTTGCAGGATCAACTGACCTCTGTTGTTCCATACTAATTAAATTCATCCACTGTGTAGGATTCACTGCAATATCTTTCAAAATAGATTGCAAGGAAGCTGAGGTGGTGTTGAAACCTGTAACAGGAACATGCACACTCCCACTACTAGTACTAGGCAAAGCAGAGGTTACAGCATTTTCTAAGCCTCTAGTTTGTGAGACAGTCAAAAAATTCCCAGGATTAACAGAATCTGAAAATTCATTTTTATGCCTTTTAGGTGCAGGACCATCTACCAAAACAGGCTCATCAAAAGTTTTTTGTTTCCTTGAATCAAGTTTTTCAATGGTAGCTTGTTTGCTGGAGAATGGTAAGGTTCCCTTGTTAACATCCAATGAGTTTTCAGGATTGGCTAACCGGAGTCTAGGGTCCCTTGTTTTATTTGAAACCCTACTCACAGAACTAGATGTGGAATACACAGGAGCCGCATTCCTAGCATTTGCAAGTAGTTGCACATTAGGTCTTTCTGGAATGCTAAAAGTGTTTCTTTTTGCTGAAGCTAAACTCTTTGAATTCTGAACATTTGTGAAACTGGAAACTTCTCCACCACAATCACCACCAGCTTCACCACTTTCTTCAGAAGGGGTTGGGCTGGGAAGATCATTTGACAAAAATGAACTTCGACTAAATTTCTGTTGATACGTAGAAACAGCCTTTAAAGCATCAGTTTCATAACGATGTAGTACGGCACGTGGGGTAGGTGTGGGCCATTCTGGTCGTATTTCTGCCTCACCACCAAAGAGTGCTTTGCCTAAAGGTAAAGAATTTGTGGTTTCACGTGTTGGTGATGGAAGACTATCAACATCATGATCCTTATGAAGATCAAGAAGTGGAAGTAATATTCTGTTTCTGAAAGTAGATGTTTGTATTTTCAAGGAATCAGATTGTTTAGAGTTTTTATCTGATGTTCCTGTTGGCATTGCATCTGAGATAGATTCCTCACTTAGAGAATCTGCTTTCTGATTAACATGATTCAGTTTATCTCCTTCCATATCATTGTCCTTGGTACTTGAAGAAACATCATTCGAGTTACATGCAAGAATCATGTTATCTACCTGTTTAAACCACAAAATATATATATCTATATCAGTATATGAACATACTCGGTCAAATGATCTTGCTTTAAACCACACCTCTTTCAATTGTTCAAAGGAGAACATATCAGACATATGGCTTTTCACATTAGTCAGCAGCCTGTAAAAATATGCATCACAAAGATATGATAATCAAGTCATACATCAACAAAGGACCAAAACAAATTATATGTTAATGGCAAGAGATAAAAGACCTTGATATAATGTGCCTACTTGGTTCCTTTTGAGTTTGATTCATGGAACAAAATACCTACAATTAAACACTTTCTGAGCCATTTGTCTATATGTTGAAACAGCAATAAGGACTATGAACATAATGCAGTTTGGGATGGTTATTAATCTAACTAATGGAGCAGTTCTTTTATGTTATCTTACTGAATTAACTAGTTGAATAACAGAAAATGCCAACTGAACCAAATCATCCTTGTTTAAGACAGAATTTGCTGAAAGCATTGTTGACAAACTATCCAGCATATCTTCGAGTCTTGAACAGACTCCACTAAATGATCTACAAGCAAAATATTAACATAAATCAATCAATTGAGCTTGCACCAAACATTCAAGAATTTCAGTAATCAAATTAGTTATTCAGTTTGCTTGTTTATAAACTCTCAGACTTACTTATTTGCATCATTTGCAGTTATACCCTCCAATCCGACACGAATCACATTAATCCACTTCTCAACACCACCCTCTTCACCTTGTTTATTAGCATTGACAACCTCCATATCCAAATCAATTTCACCTTCTTCCAGTTCCCCTTCTTCTTTCTCACTATCACCATCATCACCACTTATATCCACTATAATCTTATCATTCTTTACAGTATATCCCTCCACCCCAGTATCATTATCACCATCATCATTCGGGTGTTTATCAACCTTATTACTAGTATTCGTTGTTACAAAATCATCAAGAGGTTTATTTTGTACAGCCTGTGCCCAGGCAAAGTTATACAACCCGGGTGCATAATTCCTAGACATCTGATACTTCTTCTGGTACTTTACCAGATCGTTCATCGTCCAAACTTTCTGAGACTGCTGCTGCTGATGCTGTTTCGAATCTTCAACAAACGCATTCTTAACAGTACCAACCTCCGGCCGAATCGCCGGTGACTTTGCAGATAAATCAAAATCCTCTGCACTGATCTCTTCAACAGAAGCCGAATCCGAAATCTCACCTTCCTCTACATCAACATCTAGAGATACCATTAAATCTTTACCCATTAATTATTATCCTTTTAATACCGATAGATTCAATATTCGAATCGGGTTACAATCAGCTAACGTGACTACAAACTATTATGAACAACGTTTGTAGACGAAATAATGAAAGATATTATAATCTTCTAAACAGAAAATACGGAAAATACGCGAGGAATTTGAATGCTAGGGTTTGAAGTTTTTTCTAGCCCTAAATGTGATGCGATTTTGAAATTATACAGCGAAATCTGAGATTTGAATTCGAAAATCAAAACTTTGATTTGATAACTTCAAATCAATATCGAAATCGAAGTTAAAATCAGAACCAAAAAATCAAGATCAAACGGCGGGGAGAGTGAATCGAGAAAATAGATGAGAGCAGAGATGAGAAATTAAAAGGAAGGAAAAGCGGGGTAGAGTTGTATCAGATCTAAGCTGGAAATACATGTGGGATCTTGACCGTACACGTCAGCGATTCGTCTGGAGGTTGAATCTAGGAGGGGCTCGATGTGCGGCATCGTGGAGCATTATGTCTTGGTGAAAATTATATCAACGGTCCCTTGTCTTTTGTATCTTTTGTATTACAAACCCTTTAAACTTCAAAGCACATTTTAATGCATATTTTTTAAGCTAGAACATGATAATCAATTAATCATGGACTTGATGAAGTTACAAATGGCTTCTAGTCTAACGGTATTGTTATCAATGTGAGAAGATACATCTTATTGAGGTCAGGAGTTCACACCTGAGCGGGGAGAGGGTTTACTGATTTATCTGGTTCCCGCTTATCTGGTGGGTAGAAGGATGACGACTGGGCCTGCCTTTAAATGTGTGCCCGTTTGGCCTTAAATCTGTCGTTCAGCCTAAAACCATTAAAAAAAATTAATCATGGACTTGATGAAATTACTGGATACAGTCATTTAAGCATTTTGGACGCCAAACACAATAAAATTATTTTTTAACGGCCACAATAATCGTATCATCTCATTTAATATAATATATTAGATTTTCATTTATTTTTTAGAAATACTTATTTTACATTAATTTTACATTTTTTTCCCCAAAAAACGATAAAGTTGACCGCGGATCCATAATTTGATTGGCATATCACATATGAACATGGAGATGATAATTCTGCTTTGTGCAATACGTTTTAAAATTATGATCATCGTTCAAGCATTTGTGAAAATTGATCGTAACCTTTAATTAAGTTTTGAATTAAAATCATTTGCCTAACATAAGATATATACAACGCCTTATACATAGAAAACGACTTATATCCACCGATAACCTCCACTTATGTCACCATATCTTCAACTATTGTTCGTCCCCTAAACTTTGAAACTTGAAACTATCATCTTATATGCATGTTAGATGATTTTATAACAATTCAACTCACAACAATTTAATGCCAATTTGCCTCCTCACATTAAAAAAAAACATTGATCTTATCATCATGTTATAGTAAGTCCTGATGTACTTATCTTCCTATATCTTTCACACAAACTAATCTACCTACTATAATAAAGGAGTATTTCTGTAAATTATTTTCTCGCATCTCTATTATTTATTTTAACAATTTTTAATAATTAGATATTGTTGAAAAATATATATCTTCTTATTCTAATAATTTACTACTTTACTAAAACTTGGTGAACTATAATAAGATTTAAATTATATATTATTTTAAAAATATTTATATAATTATTGATGTATTTATTATTATTTTTTATAATTTTTAGATATCCACATTTCTTATTTCACCAATAGTTAGTAAATCTAATATATAAATTTTTATAAAAACTATTATTTATAACATTTATAATTATTCAACCCTTGTAATACATGGGTTTATAATGCTAGTGTGTGTGTGTGTGTAGAGAGATGTTCAATTGAGAACTTTTGGTACTTAAAAATTAAAGAACCAATTACATCCATGAGCAGGGACGGAGCTTGAAAAAAGTTCGGAAGGGGCCGACGAATTTTTAGGAAGAAAACGGAGGAGCAGAAGGATTTTTTGAAAGAAAACGGAGGGGGCCGAAAGATTTTTAGAAAGAAAACGAAGGGGGCCGAGGATTTTTAGGATAAAAACGGAGGGGACTGAAGGATTTTTAGGAAGAAAACGGAGGGGATCGAATGATTTTCCGACAAAATAATACTGAATCGACCCTTCTGACCGGAAAAACAGGGGGGCCGGGGCCTCCCGGAACCGTCCCTGGTCGTATACTATATATTTTAACAAAGTTATACATGTTATGTTTTATATAGTTATATGGGACAATTTTGAATATATTATTATTATGTGACAGTGATATCGTTTGTGATGATAAAGTATATGTGATGATTTGTTTACTTTAGGGCTCATGGGCACTTCCATTTGTAGCTTGTAAGTTGTACCATGTGAAGGTGCTTGGCAACCAATGCTTCACCTTTTCTGTTTTTATAAAGCTTTAACAAAGTGGGTATATGATGATTCAATTAACTTAAGTTTGATTTACGTGGTTTTATATCAGGCTAATTGTGTCTATTCGCTTAATTTGTTGGGTATTCAAAAAAAATACATTATGTATATTATAAAATATATTACAGTTCAATTCCATCGAAAACATACCATTATTTAACAACATAATACGATTTTTGTCTCAAGTAGCACATGCAATAATTATAAGGTTGACGTTGTGATGGTACTCTTTATTATTAGACCATTCTCATTAACAATCTTATACTAGGTTGTTACACTGTTCAAAAAAAAAGAAAAAGAAAAATTGGCCCATTATTGAAGAACTTTCAGATCCCGGTTGTCCTCACCATCTAGATTGCAACCTCCATTTATGTGGTTTTTCTTTATTTTTTTACTTTATCGTAGTTATTTTTTCTAATTATCTTGTTTTTTATAATAACTTCAAATAATTAACATTTAAAAAAATTTAAAAATACGGTGTTGATCAGTTTTTTTTGTGAACATATCGGTAAAAATTTTGTTAAAAATAGAATTCGTTTAAAAAAATATTTTTAATATAAAGTAAATATAAACAATCATTGAAATATCCTATCTAAAACTTGAAAGTTTTTTATTGGTTTAGAAGATTTTTCGAATCAAACTCATTATCGAAAAAACATACGTTTAAAAACTAAAAATCATAAATTATATTTATTTAATAAAAAATAGTAAAGTTTAGGTTGTTTTTTTAACGGCTTGGTACAACGACACCCAAGACGGGATTTCAACCGTCCCCTTGGAGTTGACGCTCTGGGGCGTATGCCCGAGCCCACCCCAGGAGGAACCCCACAACTGGGTAAACCCCTGACCTTGTTTCAGCAAATATGCTTCAGACCGGATTCGAACCCAAAACCTCCCATAGGGAAGTAAAGTTTAGGTTGTTAATAAGAGTAAAAAGTTGAGTTTGATTGGCTTGTATAGGTGGAAGAGAGAGAAATTAGTTTTTATTAAAAAGTTGGGTTGGATTGGATTGTGAATAGAGATAGTCTTAAATCTTAAGCTATATACAATGGTACTTTAGATCAATTATTTTATTTATTTATTTTTTTCTTATTGCTTAAGGTTTTAAGTTCATAACTTTTAGCATATGTTTCTTTACAGCAAATTTGTTTTTTTTAGATTATAAGGTATGCCAAGTGATTGGGTCACTCCACCTATGCGTCACGTAGGCGCCACATAAGCACTCACTACAACCACTCACCCCACCATTTTGGTGAAAATGTCTCATTACCCACTCACTCTACGTCATCATTCATTTATATATATACATGTGTGTGTGTCTGTGAGAGAGAGAGGAAGAAATGTGTGTGTGTGTCTGTGAGAGAGAGAGAGGAATAAACTATCACGCCGTGGTTATACTCACGCCTCCCCCTACCACGCCCACTCACGCCCCAAGGGGGCGGTGTGCCACGCCCCTCTCACGCCCACTCAAGGGGCATACCCACTAGTCTAAGTTCATTAAGTAACTTAATTAATTTTTTAACTTTTTAATATAAATAAAAAATGTATTTCATGATTTTATAATTTATAGAAATGTTTATGTATTTGAGAATTTTTATAATTATTAGTTGCCTTATTATATATATTAAAATACATTGAAAAGGAATAGTATAGTTTTAGGATTTACAATTTGAACACAATAATTATATTAAAGTTTTGTTAAGTTTTATTTTTCCGATTTTGGCCACTAAAACTTTTATATCATATTAATAATAAGTAAAGCTTTGTTTTTTCGATTTTTGTCACTAAAACTTCTATATATTATAAGGTTTTGTTTTTTCGATTTTAGCCACTAAAACCTTTTAAAGTTTTGTTTTTTCGATTTTGGCCACTAAAACTTTTATACAATATAAAGTTTTGTTTTTTCGATTTTGGCCACTAAAAGTAAAGTTTTGTTTTTTCAATTTTGGTCACTAAACCTTTTATATAATATAAAGTTTTGTTTTTTCGATTTTGGCCACAAAAACTTTTAAAAGTTTTGTTTTTTCGATTTTTGCCACTAAAACTTTTATATAATATAAAGTTTTGGTTTTTTCGATTTTGGCCACTAAAGCTTTTATACAATATAAAGTTTTGTTTTTTCGATTTTGGCCACTAAAACTTAATAGTAAAGTTTTGTTTTTTCAATTTTTGTCATTAAAACATTTATATAATATAAAGTTTTGTTTTTTCGATTTTGGCCACTAAAACTTTTTAAATTTTTTTTATTTGGCCACTAAAACTTTTATATAATATAAAGTTTTGTTTTATATATTATGGCCACTAAAACTTAATAGTAAAGTTTTGTTTTTTCGATTTTGGTGACTAAAACTTTTATATAATACAAAGTTTTGTTTATTTGATTTTGGCCACTAAAACTTTTAAATTTTGTTTTTTCGGTTTTGTATAATTTTATGTTTATATATATATATATATATATATATATATATATATATATATTATTCAGAAATTTCAACCATTCTTGGTTTATATATTATGATGATCAATTTTCAAACAATTATCCAAGATGGTTTGTAAAATGGTTTAAGTATATGGGAATTGTTCCAGATGCTTTTCCCAAAACCATTTCAGACTCATATAAAAAGTTTATAGACTATTTCAAGCAAGATGGGCTCCCGGATTTCGAATATACTCTTCAATTTATGACTGTATTTCGAATTCCATGGATTTTCTCTTGGACTTACCATTATCAAGTTAAACAAGATATATCTCCTCCTCTTCTATTAAGATATTATAGGAGCAAATGGTGGAATAAATTCTCAATAGAAAAAGCTAATATTGCTGCTGTTCAAAATTATTATAAGTCTATAACAATTCAACAGGAGAGACCTTTAAAATCTCCTATCAATCGATCTCTCAATACTTTTGAAGACCAAGATTATATTATAAGATTGCAGTCTTGTTCTTCACCCGAGGAAATGCAACGTATTATAAGTGAAATTAAAAATTCTCCATCTTCATCTAGAAAGTCTACTGATGAAAAAATATTTCAAGATTCTCAAGATCCAAATGATGATCCATATGATGATATTGGATCTATATAAAATATCCATGGGTTAATCCAATTCACTAATGGGTTAACTACAATTATTGTCAATACTATCTGTCAAGACACAATTATCAAGACTCATTTTTCAAAGATGCCTTTCAACTTTATGTCAACTTTATCTTTCAAGATGCTTCAAGGACAATTATATAAAAGGACAGATGAAGACAAATTACTTTATCAAGATGGCCGACAGAGATCAATTATTTTGAAGACTCTGAAGACCCTCAATTATAAAGAAATCTCTATAAATAGAGGACTCGATAGTTTTAGAAGACATAGGAAAAAATACTTAGAATAAATGTATGAAAAAATCCTCTCAGAAAAAACTTGTATTATCAACCACTCAATGTTCAAAGTCTTTAGATTTTCAAGTTATTATAGCTCCTCCCAATTGTAAGGAAATCATTTGTAATCAAGATATTCAAGAAATAAATCAAGGTATTATTTAAATATGAGTTGTTTAATTTTTGTTTCTGCCATATTGCTATATTATTTGTTATTTAGATCTTCATGCTCTCGATCCTTCACCAAATGGTATCAGAGCCATGATTACTCAAATGATATTATATCTAAATACTCTAATTAATTATTTGTAAATGTTATAATGGAAAATTTTATTGAAAAAACAAAATTATATTTTGAAAATTTAGTATTATGTTGTGTTGGCAAGTCCTGTTTGCTAGACGGTTGGATTAGCGTAAGGCTCCAAGATAGAGAGCAGCCGGACCACGTCTTGGGCTTTAGGGATGTTCTCTCAGTATAATCTAAGAGTTCAAAATATTGATTAAGTTAATTCAAAAAAAATTTTATCATTAAAACAAATACAAATAATGAATCAGATATCTAGATTTTTATCACGAAGAGATCATAGCTCAAATACTTCAGCTAATGATCAAGAGGAAGATTTAAACAACAATATGAATTCTTTAGAAATAAGTATTTCTCAAATTGAAAACAATTTATCAAATTGGAATATACCTAAACAAGATGTTAAAACTATATATAAAATAGGAACTTTTGATTTCTTTCAAGATTATTTAATTAAAATGAATGAACAAACTATACCTATAAATAAAGAACATCAAAATTTACAATTATTAACTAAAGAAGCTATATTAAAACATAGAAAGAATTATAAATTCTTACATATAGGATTAATTCAGGTAGCAATAAAACCTATGTTTAGATTAGGAATAGATGCTCCTGTATTAACTATATTAAGAGATGCTAGGCATACAAATTTCAATAATTCATTATTAGCTATGGCTGAATCTAACATAGCTAATGGTCCTATATATTTTAATTGTTATCCCAATTTCTCTATAGGATTGTTTGATCCAAATATATTAGATACCTTGACTTTAACAATTAAAACAAAAAATTTAGAATTTAAAGAAAAAACTAATGCTGCAGTTGTTATATATAGAGTTTATTATAAAACGATGACTACAACTATAGAACCAAAAACTAAGTTATCTTCTCCAAAAGATGAAACAATATTATTTGAAGCTAATACTATGCATGCTAAAGTTATTACTCCAAAAAGATTAAAATGGAATGAGATAACACAATCTTTAAATTGGAATTTACAAGATATAAATCCACCAAAACCAATAGATATAGAAAATCAAACATCTAGTATAATAGAAAAATCTGATGGTTCGATAGAAATATCTTTTAATAATAACAACTCTTTTAGACATTCTATTTCAAGTTTTAATACAAATGATTTACAAGAAAATAATTTGAGAAGAACACAATCAATGAAAATATCAGGAATAGATTATTCTAATTCTATACCTAAAGCAGTTTATGAAGAAGAAACAGATAATAAGTCTGACAAATCATATAATCCTAGTAAATCTGATATGCAATTTTATGAAGAACTAAAATTCAAATGAGTGATACTAAAATACAAATAAAAAATTCTCAGGTTCAATTTTATGTTTCAGCATTAAAAGAATTTCATAAAAAATCAAAAATATATAATAAAGAGTTAGAAAAAACAAAACAATATTTACATGAAAATAAATATAATGACAAAGTACAAAAATTTCATCATATGAATTTCAAATATTGGTTAGAAGACAAAATAAAAATTAATAAGGAACTTATAAAAATTTGTAAAACAAATATAACAAAATACACTTGTTAATATGAGTGATACTAAATTACAGTGTAGAAATCCTCAAATGAGATTTTTAAAAGAATTATTAAAAGATTGTTACGAATTATTAAAAATTCATCAAGATAAGTTACATTTTATTGACAATTATTTTAGTGAGGATAGTTTTGAAGATGATATAGAAGAACAAGTAAATAAGATATATTATTATACTAATTTACAATTAAATCTAGTAGAAGAAATAAAATATCAATTAAAAAAGATAAGAATAATTCCTACAGAAATATCAAAGTACACTTGTTAATATAGATATGTTTGATAATCAAAAAATTTTACAACAAGAGCTAAAACAGGTTAATTTTGAAATCAAGCATACTAATTTTCTTATTTCCAACATAGGAACAGGCAAACTTAATAAAAAAACAAAATCAATTCGAAAGAATGGTTTAAATTCAAGTCTAACTTCATTATTATGAAAGAAGAAAACTCTTGAAGATCAGATAATTATCTTAAAACTCTAGGATGCCTAATCATAAAGAAATTATGAAATTTTTAAGATGTGAAATATTAAATAAATACAATATAGATAATTTATTATGGTATTATGATACTTTTGATTATAACTCTAGAGAAAAACATACTAAAGAATGGGAAGAATATATTATTAAGAATTATGAAAATATTACATTTTTTACTTGGTTACCTATATATTGTAAAAATAATAATATTAAATATCCTACTATAGAACATATATCTGTTAATAATAAAATTACAAAAACCTATACATTAATAAAAAATAATGAAGAGTTAAATAGTATTCATCCACCTCAAGAAAATATAAAAAATATAAAAGACAAACAGGAATATATAGGAATACCATTGGCAAAAATTGGTGATGAAGATACAAAAAATCTAAAAACAATTCTTTGTCAAAATAATTATACAAATGAAAAATTAAATACTATAGCAGAACAATTAGAAAGAATCGAAAATGAAAAAATTGATATAGAAACAAAAAAGAACAAAGGAAAAGAAATTATAAATGAAAACCCTATATTTAAACCTTATACTATAGATACTCCTATTATCCTTAATAAAAAAGAAGAAACATTAAATCTATTAAAACAACAATTAGAAAATATTGAAAAATTAAAAAATATGAGTTTAAATACTATAAGCAATACGAATGAATCCGATGAATCTGATGCCTCTGATTCATCTTATACAAAATTAGAATCCCAATTTCAAAATATTAATCTAGAAACAATTAATAAATTAAAAGGTTTTACTTTAAAGCCAGATACAAGGAATTGGTACCCTAAACCAACTCCTCCTGATCTGCAACTAGAAGAAGTTAGCAACAGAATTTCTACAGCCTTTGGAGGAAAGGCAATTTATGAATGGAATATAGATGGTCAATCTGAATATCAAATTCTTAACATATTACAAGAAATGACTATGGCAGCCAATGCTTATAAACAGAACGGAAATACTGAACCACAAATATTTAAGATGATTGTTTCTGGATTTTCTGGAAATTTAAAAGGCTGGTGGGATAATTATGTAATAGATTATGATAAGCAATTTATATTAAATGCAAAAAAGGTAAAAATTGAAAATAATGTACAAGTTCAAACTGATGAATCAGATATAGTCAATACGCTTATATTTGCTATTATAAAGAACTTTATTGGAAATCCTTCAGATTATCAAGAAAGAAGTTCTTTAATATTATTAAATTTAACATGTAGAAAATTACAAGATTTTAGATGGTATAAAGATGTTTTTATATCTAAAGTTATGAATAGGACTGATTGTAAACAGGCGTATTGGAAAGAAAGATTTATTGCTGGTTTACCAAAATTATTTGCTGAAAAGGTTAGAGAAGCTATTAAAAGGGAAAATAATAATCATATACCATATGATGATTTAACATATGGGCAAATTATAAATCATATAAATCAAGAAGGTTTGAAATTATGTAATGATTTAAAATTAAAACAAAAGATGAAAAGAGACGGTATAACTAGTAAAAATGAATTAGGAAATTTCTGTGAACAATATGGTTTTGAAAGAATAAATATACCAAAAAATTCTAAAAGAAAAACTAATTATACCAAGGGAAAGAATTTTAGAAAAAATTACAAAAATAAAAAGTTTAAAAATGAAGAACAAAAATATTATAAAAAGGATAAAAAGAAAAATTTTTATAAAAAACGAATTATAACTTGTTATACTTGTGGAAAAAGAGGTCATACTTCAAAAAATTGTTATTCTAAAAGAAAAATAAATGAACTAAATATTTCTGATGAAATAAAAGAACAAATAAATAAAATTCTAGATACTCAAATTAGTGAAGAAGAATTTTCAGATTATAATAGTGATGATTTAAATTATATTTCTAATAGTGAGACTAGTAGTAATAACGATTGTGAATGTATTGGTCCATGTATATGTAATATTGGATCAATAAATATGATTAATGATGAAGAAAATACAATATTACTAAAACTATTAGAAGAAACTGAAGATTTAAATTTAAGACAATTATATTTAAAGAAATTAAAAGAAAATTTTAATAAAAAATCTGAAGAAAATGAAGAAAACACTGAAATATATAATTTAGATGAAATTTATAAAAAATTTAAAAAGGATAAAAAACCAATTACTATGAATGAATTACAAGAAGAATTAAAAAATATAAAAAATGATATTACTATAATTAAAGCACAAATTAAAGATATAGAAAAGGCAAAAGGAAAAACAGATACTGATAACAGTAAAGTTAATAAAATCAATATTTTAAAAGAGTTAAATTTTCAAAAATGGTATACGAAATTAAATATAATTATTAATAATGAATTTAGAATAACGCTAACAGCTCTAATTGATAGCGGAGCTGATATGAATTGTATTCAAGAAGGTATTATTCCTACCAAATATTATGAAAAAACTTCTTATAGATTATCAACTGCAAGTGGATCTAGACTAATAATAAATTATAAACTATCTAATGTTCATATTTGTAAAGAAGGTTATTGTTTTAAAACTCAATTAATATTAGTAAAAAATTTGACATCACAAATTATACTAGGAACCCCTTTTATTACTCAATTATATCCAATTACTATAAACAGTAATGGTATAAGTACTAAAGTCTTAAATAAAGAAATTATATTTGAATTTGCTGATCCAGTCCTAACTAAGCAAATTAATATGATAAATTTAAAAGAAAAACAAAAGGAATTTTTAGCAAATGAAATTAAAAGTGAAAGAATAAAAGAGCAATTAAACGATAAAACTAATATTATTAAAATAAAAAATATTGAAGAAAAATTTATAAGAAATGTATGTTCTAATATACCTAATGCCTTTTGGCAAAGAAAACAACATATTGTTGATTTACCATATATAAAGGATTTTGATGAGAAAAATATACCAACAAAATATAAATCTATACATATGAATCAAGAATTAGAAGAACACTGTAAAAAGGAAATAAAAGATTTATTGGATAAGAAATTAATTAGACAATCTAAATCTCCTTGGTCATGTTCGGCATTCTATGTTAATAATAGTGCTGAAATAGAGAGAGGTGCCCCAAGATTAGTAATAAACTATAAACCCTTGAATAAGGTCTTAGAATGGATAAGATATCCTATTCCAAATAAGAGAGATTTATTGAAGAAAGTATATGAGGCTAAGATATTTTCTAAGTTTGATATGAAATCAGGATTTTGGCAGATTCAAATCTCCGAAAAGGATAAATATAAGACAGGATTTAATGTTCCATTTGGACATTATGAATGGAATGTAATGCCGTTTGGGTTAAAAAATGCTCCTTCAGAATTTCAAAATATTATGAATGATATAATTATTCCTATAGGGAATTTCTCAATAATATATATTGATGATGTTTTAATATACTCTAATTCTTTAGAACAACATTTTAAGCATTTAAACATATTTTATGATACAATTCATAAGAATGGATTAGTAGTATCTCCTACTAAGATAAATCTATTTAAGACAGAAATAAGATTTCTAGGTCATGATATTAAATAAGGAACTATTATACCAATAAATAGAAGTTTAGATTTTTCTAATAAGTTTCCAGATGAAATCAAGGATAAGAAACAATTACAGAGATTTTTAGGATGTTTAAATTATATACACGATTTCTTTAAAGATTTAGGAATTATTTGTAAACCTTTATATAATAGATTAAAAAAGAATCCTGAACCTTGGACTCAAGAACATACTAATATAATAAAACATATCAAAAATAAAATAAAACAATTACCATGCCTAAATATTCCACATCCTAATGCTAAGTTAATTGTAGAAACCGACGCTAGTGATTTAGGATTTGGAGGAATATTAAAACAATCTTTAGAAGACAATAAAGAACAATTAGTTAGATATTATTCTGGAGCATGGAATGATACTCAGAAAAATTATTCAACTATAAAAAGGAAATTTTAAGTATTGTTTTATGTATTAAAAAATTTGAAGATGATTTATACATGAAACCTTTCTTATTAAGAATTGATTGCTTATCAGCAAAACACATTTTAGAAAAGGATATAAAAAATTTAATATCTAAACAAATATTTGCAAGATGGCAGGCATTACTAAGCAATTTTGATTTTCAAATAGAGTTTATTAAAGGAGAAAATAATTCTCTACCTGACTTTTTATCAAGAGAATTTTTACAGGGAATATGAGCAAGGATTCTAAAAGAATTGTATTATCAAAATCTAAATCATCATTATCAGCAAGTTCTTCTTCAAATTCTCCATTACCTATTTACAACAGCTTTACCCCATTATCTCCCTTTCCAAGATTAAGGCCATCTTCTCCTACTCCTATATCTTCTAGACCACCCTACTCTTCTATTGTTCAAACAACCAGAATTTTACCGCAATCAATTATTCGTCCCAATATACCTTCCGTATCTTCTCCTCCTACCGATTCTAGCCTATACTTTATTAATCCTAATCATAAAATTATAAAAATTCTAGAACCTATTGAAGAAGAAAAAGTTTCTCAAAGTTTTTTAACCCTTATAGATTATCTATATCCAAGAAACTGTCATTTCTTTGATTCCGATAAAAAGAATATAGATTATTACCAAGCTATATTAGTAGACACTGAATCTGTTGTTACTCAGCATATTCTCAATTCTCAGAACCCTTCAAAGATTGATTATTCTAAGATAAAAATTAAAAAAGTAAAAACTCTTGAAGAATGGAAATCTAAGCCATTCGTTCAAAAGACTCTTTCAAATTTTAATTCCTATTCTCAATATAATTATTATGATTATCAAGAAGCATGGGAGAAGGCATTATTATTCAGAAATTTCAACCATTCTTGGTTTATATATTATGATGATCAATTTTCAAACAATTATCCAAGATGGTTTGTAAAATGGTTTAAGTATATGGGAATTGTTCCAGATGCTTTTCCCAAAACCATTTCAGACTCATATAAAAAGTTTATAGACTATTTCAAGCAAGATGGGCTCCCGGATTTCGAATATACTCTTCAATTTATGACTGTATTTCGAATTCCATGGATTTTCTCTTGGACTTACCATTATCAAGTTAAACAAGATATATCTCCTCCTCTTCTATTAAGATATTATAGGAGCAAATGGTGGAATAAATTCTCAATAGAAAAAGCTAATATTGCTGCTGTTCAAAATTATTATAAGTCTATAACAATTCAACAGGAGAGACCTTTAAAATCTCCTATCAATCGATCTCTCAATACTTTTGAAGACCAAGATTATATTATAAGATTGCAGTCTTGTTCTTCACCCGAGGAAATGCAACGTATTATAAGTGAAATTAAAAATTCTCCATCTTCATCTAGAAAGTCTACTGATGAAAAAATATTTCAAGATTCTCAAGATCCAAATGATGATCCATATGATGATATTGGATCTATATAAAATATCCATGGGTTAATCCAATTCACTAATGGGTTAACTACAATTATTGTCAATACTATCTGTCAAGACACAATTATCAAGACTCATTTTTCAAAGATGCCTTTCAACTTTATGTCAACTTTATCTTTCAAGATGCTTCAAGGACAATTATATAAAAGGACAGATGAAGACAAATTACTTTATCAAGATGGCCGACAGAGATCAATTATTTTGAAGACTCTGAAGACCCTCAATTATAAAGAAATCTCTATAAATAGAGGACTCGATAGTTTTAGAAGACATAGGAAAAAATACTTAGAATAAATGTATGAAAAAATCCTCTCAGAAAAAACTTGTATTATCAACCACTCAATGTTCAAAGTCTTTAGATTTTCAAGTTATTATAGCTCCTCCCAATTGTAAGGAAATCATTTGTAATCAAGATATTCAAGAAATAAATCAAGGTATTATTTAAATATGAGTTGTTTAATTTTTGTTTCTGCCATATTGCTATATTATTTGTTATTTAGATCTTCATGCTCTCGATCCTTCACCAAATGATATATATATATATATAAAATTGTATAGAGTTTGTAATGAAAGATTTGATTTTCATATGTAACTTATGATTTTGCAAATAATATATAATACCCGTTCTCGGGAGAGTACTGTGATAACCCGCCGCAACGCGCGGGTGGGATTAAACCTAGGTTTATTATTTTATTAATTGCTTAATCAATTAACTTGTTACTCGATCTATTAATATGGGATATGAAATAAAACAAAATCATATCTATAACAAAAAAACGAAACCAAAATGTTAATTCGATTTTTAGTTTGGTTCATAATTATATTTGTATTATGAATTCGGTTTTTAAGTTATAATAAAAAAAATACACAAGTTTCTAAATTCGCTTTACTTTGTTAACATAACAAGTGATAACTATATATGTTGAATTTTGTATGTTAGCTTTGTCCGATTTATATATACTTTTTTTCTTAAATTTGGGTTATTTGGTTGAATTATATTCACTTTAACAAATTCTTAATATGACTCGGTTTGATTGATGGGTATAACGAAAATTTTTCAAAAGGGGACAAACCGAAAATCAAATCATTCAATACCCATAGTTGAAAGTCAACCTCAAGTTTGAAAAAGAGCCAATATTCCATATTCGTCTTGATCCTTCAAAAATTATTAAGCCGACCCTATGGTGGATATATAAAGAAAGATCAAATAGAAGGAAAGAGCAAACATTTAACTCTAGAGAAGTCAAAAAAGGCAATGAACTCTGTCTTCATCAAACTTTTGTGAGTGAGGGGTGACGCCAAGCCCCTCATCGCGACTTTGAACCCTAAATTTCGGAAATTATAAGAAGTTTTGAGATTACGTGAAGACACGTAGTTTTGAGATTACGTGAAGACATGTACGTAGTTTTTTTACGGGATGATATCAAACTTGATGATTGAAGTAAACGTGACATATAAGTAACATGTATACGATTTTTTGTTAAGGTGGAATCAAAATCTATATCTATACTCTCTAATAAAGTAATAACACTCCGCCACATGTCGTTCTTTGGTTCAACCATATGACAAATGGCATCAATCGATTGGATTAAAACCTCAAAATGCCACATGGCATTTGTAGGTGGTTTCCCAATAATAACTCCACTCAATTTGTAACTGACCTTAAGCAATAATTGTTGTGGTCATATATTTTTTAATTTATTTGAGTAAATTTCAGGAAAACTTCTAACATAATTTGGAAATTTACAGTAATGAACATTAAAACACTTTAATACAGATCAAATACTTAATTTAATTATAGTTTGTTTCTTAATATATTTTAATTAATAAATGAATTTGCAATTGTTGTCTTATAAATAGTTATGTCTTATAAACAGTAATTAAAAGAGAGTTTACAAGGCAATTTTTGTTTTATCAATTGACTGTTATACTATCATCTAATCATGAAAGATGTTATATTTTGTTTATCATTTTGACTATTATGTAATGTGTCAAAATGCTCTTATTTTATTTATTTAAAATTAGACTTGCTTCCACATCCAATATGTAAATCATAATATTTTGATTTAACATTCATCTTTGTTTAAAAATATGACACTAAGAAACACTGATCAACAAAATGGTGTTTTTAATGACATCAACTACAGGTCATATCTCATGGTAAACATGTTATAGAAGCCAAAATAATATCTGGAGGTAATATTGGTGCTCGCATATTTATTTCAAAAATTGATAAGATACCATTAGACAAGAAAAGTTCTTCCAAGTTCTAGAGGAGACAATTTTCAGATTTGGTAAGTTATGCTATGAGCCTATGATAATGTATAAGATCCCATTACTATCAAGAGTTGGTTTCTATTTAAAATAACCAGTTTTCACTCATGGATAATTTATTTTACACTATCAAGATTGAAGATTAGAGATGTAGTAAAATTACTAAATATTAGATGGATAGGGAAAAGTTAACATATAAAACATCTAATGTTGTCTACAAATAAATAGTTATAAAATTTTGATTTACTTATAAATTCTATGTCATCATTGTAATTTAACGTTGTGCTTATTTTATGTACAACATTTTTGTTCTTTATTTATTTTGTTTTGTCGTTACTATTTAAAATAACCAGTTTTTCACTCATGGATAATTTGTGTGATACTATCAGGATTGAAGAGTAGAAATGTAATAAAATTGCAAAATATTAGATGGAGAAGGAAAAATTAACAAATAAAACATTAAATGTTATCTACAAGGAAATATATTTATAAAATTTTGATTTACTTATAAGTTTTATATCATCGTTGTAATTTAACGTTGTGCTTATTTTGTATAAGTTTTGTATCAATGTTCTTTTTTTTTTATATATTCACACATGACCAATTATATGTGACACTTTCAAGAGTAAAAAGCAAAGATGGAGTGAGAATATTAATATTAGATAAAGATAGTAAACTTTCACATAAGACGTCAAATGTTGTTTATAAATAAATTTTTAGAAAACTGTAATACATTTACATCTTTGTATGCAATTTATGTTTATAACGTATGAAATGTTTATCATATTTTTAAATGCTTTGTAACAATATTTAAAACAAAGCTTGTATACTATATGATTAATTACATATTTTCCCTTACTTCACCTGTGTATCACACGGGTTATACCCTAGTTATATATATATGGGAATGATCCATTGTTAATCCAATAACATCTTACATTAAGTCACAATGATGTTGCAGAATACATAATGTTAAGCAAGGTTGACACAATGACAAGTATAAATAATATTGATTTATAAAAAAGACGCAATTGTCTGTAAAAAAAACACAATTATCTGTAAGAAAAAACACAAAAAGATAACTATACACAAACGTTTAAAAAGACACAATGACGATAATTAGACACAATGAACTGAAAAAAATTAATTTTTTTGTATCAACATTATACTCATTTTAAAGATAAAAAAATGTTCGTTTTTATGATATTTTTTTTTTGTAAAAGTAATATCGTATATAAAAGTTATAAACGTTTAAAAAATGTGAAGGATTAGTGGTTATGACTAAATCACCCTTTAACAACTTTTTTCTGTAAAATTTTAAATTTTCCCTCTTAAATTTGATCTCATATCATTAATAATCATTTTTAGACTTTTTTAATTAAAAAACTTATTTAGTTGAACCTAATTATTGGTTTGTAACCTACGATAACGAAAGTAACCACCCATGTTTCGGGTTTAACCAAAATATATTTAATTGGGATGCGCAGGCATAACCTATTTCATGCTAACGGAGTCAAATGTGCCCCGAAATTAGGCTACCCAGTATGCTCCATGAGTGGGCGTGGGAGGGGCGTGCCGTGGGAGGGCGTGGCACACCGCCCCCTAGGGGCGTGAGTCGAGCAACGGTTGTGAGGGCTGTGGGTTTTTGTTTTTTCGACCGTTATACCCATTAAAAAAAATTAAATAAAAATTATATATAAAATCATCACACACTCTCTAATATTCACATCTCACTCTGTAAAATATTCACATCTCACAAAAAAGAATCAAACAAAAAATCAGTATTTTTATAAAAATGGAGTTTCTACGGGAAGATGACGATTTTAGCGAAGGAGAAGATTTTTTAATCGAAGCAGCACAACTTACTCTTGACATCATCAGACAACAAGTTGAAAGACATGTTATAACTAGAAGAGCACGAATTAATCGAGATCGTCTTGGAGCTCACGCAGTCTTGTTGAAGATTATTTTTCAGAAAATCTGAAATACCCCGAACATTTATTTCGGCGTCGGTTTCGTATGAGTCGGAATCTTTTTTCACGAGTGCGTAATGATTTGGAACAATGATCTTTGAAGACAGTTTATTTGGAACATTTATTTTTCAGAACAATGATCTTTTTTCACGATCTTTGGATATGGCATGCCTTCTTTGGTGCATCGGGATCGAACAATGATATAA
The DNA here is from genome assembly GCA_009363875.1 of Mikania micrantha. Taxonomy (NCBI): domain Eukaryota; kingdom Viridiplantae; phylum Streptophyta; class Magnoliopsida; order Asterales; family Asteraceae; genus Mikania; species Mikania micrantha. Next base: position 87,711,415 of record CM018694.1, on the reverse strand, counting down.
ATGTTCTAGATCAGTCGCCGATTTACAACGATCTTATTGAAGGCAAGGCACCCGGTCAGCAGTTTATTTGCAACGACACAACATACAAATATGGGTATTATTTGGTCGATGGTATTTATCCACAATGGGCTACTTTCGTGAAAACCTTTACATCACGACAAACTGAAGATGAAAAACGTCTGTATTTCCAAAATCGTCAAAAGGGGGCAAGAAAGGATATTGAACGAGCATTCGGCGTTCTAAAACATAAGTAGCACATGATTCAACACTCTGCTAGAGCTTGGAAGCAAAGTCGGATCCGAAACGCGTTATACGCATGTGTGATACTACACACATGATAATTGAAGATAACGGTCGAGCGATATGTGAATTTTATGAAGAAGACGATCCGAATTTGTTGGAGCATGTGGAGATCAACGACGAAGAAAAACAAGCAAACCGTCGAATGCTTCGCAACGAGGATATACATGCGAACCTCAAAGCCGATTTGATTGAACATTTATGGAAAAATCGTTTTTATTAATTTTTTTTATTAGTTTGTAATTTTTTTTATTCGTTTGTAAATTTTTTTATTAATTATATCTCAATTTAATTTAAAAAGGAATGATGACGTGAAGTGAGTGGGTAATGGGGCATTTCCACCAAAATGGTGGGGTGAGTGGTTGTGGTGAGTGCATATGTTGCGCCTACGTGGCGCATAGGTGGAGTGATTGGGTAACTTGGCATACCTAATAGTCTTATGATCTACCATATCGGTTGTCTTATGATCTTATATATACTAAACTAAACTAATGACGATTGGACGCAAACAAGTAGTTCAAATTAATGTCGTGTCATACCCCCAATTAATAAACTAAAATGTTTACACAATAACGAAAAGCAAGTCGTATGCATTACGGTCAAAATCAATAACCAAATGCTTGAATTAGAAAAGTGTTCATAATTTAAAAACAAAATTAAACTATCGAACCCTCATCCGGGTTGCGATTGTGAAAGATTTTGTTGAGAATAATGGTCTTGAAAGAATCAAACATGGTGATAATGTTGAGCATCAATAAGAGATTGTAGATGGAATCATGGAAGATGACAATTATTTGAATAATAACAATGTGAAAAGTTAGCAATCTCTTGTGGTACTGGCTCATACGAAGAAGAATGGTGACTTGTCGGCTTATTACCAGCATTTAGACTTGCTAATTTTGACCCAAAGCAAGATAAACGAGTTGAATCATAACATCAAACATTTTAAGATAAGTAACATCTTTACATAATCTGGTTCAAGATGGATAACCTACAAAGTAAAAACTATGAGACTAGAATAGATTCAAACATGTAAGTATTATCAATAATATATTTGATGATAAAATTATTTTAGACTGTGGAAAAACTATTTGTTTAGTTACAACCCACTCATCTTAACCCATTACCCAACCCACTTATTTTTTCAGACTTACCAACGTTAGTATCTAAATCATTAAACATGATATTTAAATTTTTATTGGTATCATTTAAATTGTTATTATAGTCATTCTCTAAATTAATAGATGGAGTGCCGTGATCAACATGATCAACAAGTGATTACCAAAAAGTATATTTGGGTGTAAAATCATATCTTATCAAGTGAAACTCTGTGTATTTGCAAGTATCGAATCTTTTTAAATATATAAAACTCATACAATGACACCAAATGTTTTTATCTCCAACATTCTCTTTATCTGCTTCGACAAAGCTAAGAATACTTTGATTACCATTCATATATGTGGAGCTAGTATGTAAAGTATCTTACATTTAGTCCTTACAATTTAAACAAATAAATTAAATATATATATACATATGTGTTGAAGGAATTAATTGATGTTACGTACTTACGTGACTTGAATGAATATATTGAATAATCTTTCTGTTAACAAACAATTATAAATTAATATTTAAAATGTTAAATAATTAAAATTTACTTCCTTCAATCTCAAATGGTATGCAGAGAGATGGAATTTTTCCTGTGTATTGAATGAGTTGTTGAATAATTTGAATTTAGAGAGTACCATAGAGGACTGTAGAGATTACGGAAAAAGAAAGGAAACAAAAAATTAAAAAAAAAAACGTTTAGGAGAAAAGAAGATAAAAATACACCAAAAAACATAATACTTTTCTAAAAAAAAAAAACTACTCTAAAAGACTAAAAGAGGGATGTTTAAAACCGCTTCACATGCTCCATTTGGATCGATTTAATTCTATTTTATCGTATTTATTAAAAAAAAACTTATCAATTTGAATTGTTTTTTGAAGTATATTATAAAAATCGATCTTACAAATACTCTTTAGTAGCTGTTTTAATTTGAATAAAAGTACTTAAAATTATTAAATTAATTAAGCATGGTTGTAGTAGTCGTTAGATACTAATCGGGTGACGAGTTACCGCCTAAGGATTAATCAGCGCTAGACGGATTGAAATTTTTATGTGTAATTTTACAAATATTGAAATATATATTATATACACACATCAATATCAATAATTAAATATAATACTTGAAATATTTTAAAAAATAAACTTAAACATACTAAATCAAATACTTTAAAGTTAAACTTAAACACTGAGTTCGAGTTCAGAGATAGATCTCGATGTTTAGTGGTCGGTTTGATGTTTTAAATGTTGGATTTGATGTTTTATATACATATTAAGGTATCTGGGTTGAGAAATGTCTCGAATAATCATGTATCTAATCCTTTTTACCCGAAAAAATAAATAAATAAAGACAGCCTAGGTCTTTTATTTACGACACTGAAATTAAGTATTATTTGGAGCAGTTTGTAGTATTTGAAGCAAATATAGAAATGTGAGCTTCAAAATAAATTTTATAAGGGTATGTATATTAGTCCATCATACAAATATTAAACATATATGTATGAATAAAAATTATGTTAGTATGATGTGATTGATTTGATTTTAATATGGTGTATAAAAGATGGGATGGTGTATGAGTATTAGAACCCTTTATATAATTGCTTGAATGCAAGTTTTTATAATAGCGATCGATGATAACGAAAGATATAAAATGAATGAATCATTGTCCTATAAAGTTGAGATATGATTGACTTTAATCATAACCTAATATAGAACTTCCATTAACCAACAATGACAAAGGTTTCATATTTCATCAAACATGAGTCACCCTGTTTGGTATTACCAAATTTCAACCAATCAATTGGTCCAAGTTCAAACATCTTGAATAGAAAACAATGTCAAATATTTCAAGTAACGACACCAATAGGATCTAATAAAAAATATTTTAGATGTTGATACTAACTGACTTTTGACCTAAAAAACATTGAATTTGACCAACTATTTACAAAATAGACCCTATCACCTTGGAAGAATCTTAAATCTTAACACCAAACTTTGAGGCTATTTAAGGGTACACGTATTTCTAGTTTATCTGCAAGAATATGTTCTTAATAGACACGGCAATTATTTATATATCTTATCACGATTACTAAAGCTTTGTAGTGAATGTATGGACATAACATACAAATCGAGAATAAATAATTGTGGTTGGCATGTACACAATTTCCTCACCTAATCAAAAGAATGTAATAAATTAATAAACTTTCAGCAGTTTAAAAAAATAAGAAAAGGAATGTATAATTATATAAAAAAAAAAGGTTAATTTCACTTTTAATTCTTTATATTTACACAAAATTTCATAATTGGTCCTTCATGTTTCGAAATGTCAAAATCAGTCCCTTATGTTTTCAAATGTTGCAAACTTGGTCTTTTCTCGGTTAAATTTGTTAAGTATTAACAGAGCAGGGAACATTTGCCAAAAAAATCATATAAGTAATCCAGTAAATTTCACTTTTGTTCATTTACGTGTACATATATATTTTCAGATATGATCCTTTATTTTGTTAATGCTTAACAAAGTTAAATGATAAATGACCGCTTTCACATCGTTTGAAAACTTAAAGGACTAATTTTGACATATCAAAACATAAATGACCATATCTGAAATTTGTAAGCATAAAGAACAAAAAGGAAAATATACTAAAATAACTATATTAGTGATCCTTTTTGTTCGTAACATTAAGTCATTAAGCATTTAAAAGAATGCATTAGAATTGAAGATTACATACAACCCATGCTATGTAGATTATTATTGTATCTATAACAAAAACAAACCATATATGAAAATCTTTTATGTATGTCACATGTTCTCTTTTGTTTATACGTTTTTAAACGATTATCGTCTCATTGTCTTACTGACTGCAAATGTTGTTTATTTATTTTTTGTGTCTGATTTTAATTCACTTTTAAAGATGCTCACCAATTGTAAATTTCAGTGGTTTTCAACCGTTTTACTTTTTACATGCGGTTTCAGGAAAATTTGTTTAACGACGCTATGATAGTCATTTTTACGAATGAGCATGTTATAAGTTATTACGCCATAGTGATAACCTTATGGTTATGTACGTTTTTTGTGGTTTTTAATGCTTATTTTTACAACAATAAATATTTATGTTCAAATTTTATTAAAAATTAGCATGGTTACTTCAGAGTGTTGATATAACATTAATTATAGAGCAGATATAGATGCATCAATGTATGATCTCCAAAGAGTATATAATTAAATATTTAACTCCAGCACGTGTAAAAAATAAATGAAGTTTAATTAGTTGTCACGTTTGCATATATCTGGTCAATAAGGAATATAATTATAGATAATAAACAAAACAACAAAGTCATAGTTAACTATATTGACAAGCAAAAGGTCCAATACCACCGTCTCCCCACGTCTTTTTTCAGAAAAGAAAACGGAAAGAACAAAAAAAAAAATTAAAATTAAAAAGTCTTCTTTATAAATATATTATATTATATATTGAGTCTTCTCTTTCGCCTTCTGGAAAAGCTTTCTTTATTGCAAAGACGCGTATGGAGATACGGAAACTTGCCTGCAAAAATAGTAAATAATTATTAGGAAACGTGTTATATTTTTAATACTAATTCTTTAATACTTTATAATCTTAAATGATTCAAATATATTTAACAACCATGAAAACAAATTAAACTGTATATTATACTTAAAGTGTTTTGAAGGTGATATAATATACGGTTATCGCAAATCATAATTTATTAATTTTGATGACCTTAATATATAATAGAATTGTAATCTGTAGAGATGAAATGAAATCAGTATTACCATACATTACCTACCTTTCTTTACGCTTCTCCAGAAACCTCTTCAATGATTTCTTCCTTGACAATGGTAGATCTGAGCAAAACGAACAAAATAAACATCAACAATCGTTGTTAAATTCATGAAAAACTAAAACTACAATTTTAATTATTATCTATTATGTTTGTGTTTATTATCTGATAGGGATCATAAGAAACCAAATTGTGTCTAAAACAAAACTACCATCAATAAGATATCGATTTTTAAAGTTGCGTGATTAAATTCTTAAAACTGTAAAAAAAAATGTGTGAAAGTAATTCGCGTCTAACATTTAAAAATAAATAAATAAACCTTCATGTAGGTTTATATAGGAAAGTTTATAATTAAATATGTTTATCTATAAGGTCGGACAACGGTGAGGCCAAAGGGTGCACAGCACCTGACGCACATGCACCGACCCTCGGGATCTAGAGGAGGGCGATGGGCATGATGTACTGTTTTGAGGACACACTTTGCACTTTGAATGACCCAGAATCATTCAGTTCCTACACCAATAGTTAATTAGACTTTGAATTCTTTCGACCATTTCGAAACTAAAAATTTTGTGTTGTTTCAAAACTTGAATTTTTGATCAGGCATGCATGTTCATCTTTCTAAATTTCTAGCAATATCTACATTCTTCATGAACTGTTTTGGATGTTTGGTTGAATCAGACAGTATATCTCCTCTAATTTTTGCATCTTACTAGACAGACAAGTTCGCCTAAATGGTCCAAATTCTGATTTAAGAGATCTCTATTAAACATACTGAGCCGCTACAATACCTTACGTTCCTAAAACATTGCTTAATTTTACATTTTGTTATCTATTTTCTGTTTCATTTCTATATCGTAATGCAAATTGGATTATTGAATGATAAAAATGTTATTTATTACGAACAATTGTTGTATAATACCTTTGTTAAGTACACTGCTGATCGCTGGATTTCGATTGCTTTCAGGCTCGACCGCTACAGTCGGTTCAACAGAAGTTTTGGAAACTGAATTCGAACTTTCAGCAAGTTTCATAATATTATTCACCTGATTAGGAGAAACATCAAAAACAGAAACAGATCCGTTGTAGAAGATCGTCAACGAAGCAGCACTTGTAGCCATATTAGCACCGCCACAATCCTGATTATAAACCGGCAGAGTTTGAAGTTGCAGAGGAGACGTGAACGACTTGTTAGCAACGAAACCGTTGTTCGCGAATGCAGAAGCAATCGCCGGCTTTAGAACCTCCGGATTGATCTTCGATATCACGTCCTGGATATCTGCAGAATCATAGATGATTAGACAAAGGAGGAACTCGATTGCAGAACAAATAGATCGACTAATTTATAGAAAAAAACGGTTAAACTTACTTTTACGAACAGGAAGCTGTTTGGGAGAAGATTCTTCTTTTAGACGAAAGAAATCGATTTCAACTGCTGATGATTCTGACATGATTGGTCTACAGATTTAATGAAACTGTTGATCTGATTTATTTGGATTGGGAGAAACTGAAATTCATTTGATTTTTGGGTTTTTGAGAGGAGAATCGGTCTGTATGCATATGAATAATAAATAGAAAAATAATATTGCTTCAAGGAGTTATTGTGCACGAGATAAATGTGAGAAGGTGCCATGAATCCCGTGAGTGTTTGGTTTAAGACTTCCGTCCATGTTTTCAAACACGCTTCTCACTTAATTATTTTTTTAATAAAAAAGATAAAGTTGTAGACCTTGAACCTTTGATTTTATACCACAAAAATTAAATATTAGACTACCTTATGGTTTTAAATTGAAATTTATATAATACACGAGAGTAAGTTAAACTTTCATGTAACAAGCTTCTTTAAATAAACGAGTTTTTTTGCCCGTAAGTTGTGGTGGAGTTGTTTGATCGATACTCGTATGTTAAAGCGTGAAGAGAAGATTTACAAACCATATAAAATTGCAGCCGGTCTGTTATACAAATGAAACATATATAGAAAATACTTTTGTATCATGTACACTGCGGTATTCAGTGACGGAGCTTGAGCGCTCTGAAAGGGGGGACGAAAAATTACCGAAGCCAGAATACATGTTAATTTTTTTAAGCAAGGGGGGGCGAAACCTATATTTTTAACTAAAAATTAACCTTTTGGTCAAAAAATTAACACTACGGACGAAAAAAGAGAAGTATGCTTCGTCCCTGACGGTATTAAAATTTTAAAACATAATTTACTAGAAAAGTATAATTGAAAAGCAAAAAAAACAACATATTCCGACGCGGCGTGTTACGAGCTTCATTACGCAGTTACGTCATTGATATTAACGTGATAAAGTATGCAAAAAAAATATTAAGTTACGATGACTCGATTCTTGAAATAAAAAAACGTATGAATTTACGACGACTCGGTTCTAGATATCAAAATAGATTAAAAGATAGTTATACAACAATGCCGATGTTTTTGGCCGTTATAGGCCTTCTTATTTGAGCGACGAACGTGTTACTGTGAGTCGATGAACCAACAATTCCTTTTAAAAATGAATAACAAATGTGTTGAGGAAAAATCATATCATGTGTGTTATATGAGAGAAACTATAAACTTTATAAAGTTAAGAGATCAAAGAGATATTTAGTTTTGAATATACGCTTATACGATATGTAAAAAACTTCTAGTTTGATATGTTCATTTGATATATCAAAGACTTGAGACAACATGACATAGAATCTTGAGGCATCTACAATTAAGGATGAAGTTTATAACAATCATGTAACATACAAGAATGTTAATGTATTATATAACAAACATCATAAGATTAATATATATATATATATATATATATATTCAAAAACATCATCAATGATGTGTGTCCTGTGTTCATACTTAAACTTAGTTAAAACTTAACAAATGTTATATTATTGTAGCATCAGTTAAGAAATTACATAAACAACGTGTGAATTATAAATATGACAATATGATCATCACCAAGAGATGAGTTCGTAACCTCTCTTACTTTTTATACCATCATTCAAATGAAAAACATGGATATTTACATTTTTGAAAACTATATATGCATTGTCCATTTGTTATGATTGCTTAATTTGATATGTCAATACATATGAGGAGATTCTTTTATTTAGTCACATATACCATAAACTCCTCATGACACAAATTACAACCATTTAACTTGCGAGTCAAGTCGGTGACATGTATTATATAGTAATATTTAGGTAAGATAGCTCTCATATTGAGTGTGGTCACGCCAACCAACTCTTTGTTTGGCGGCTGTATTAATACACTACAAAGTTGTATTGTTTATAAAATGTCTAAATGACGCATTTTCATGGCAACGATTCAGTCATTAGATTTGATTGTCCATTCATGCCTATTAGCATTATTTTACCATTTTTATACACTTGGTGTACTTAGCAATATATTGGCTCCTATTCTGTTTTACCAAGTCAAAACCCATTTTTTGATAATTATTTATTGATTGTTAATGATAAATGCTATAAATGAAGTTATTATCTATGAAGAAATGAATAGCATATAACCTTTGTAGTTAATTGACACATTGTTTAGAAATCTTGTGTTATTTCAAATAATTAAAATGCATATCAAGAAATATTGACTTTGTGTTGAACAATTTTCATGTATATTAAGTAGTCTTTAGCTTCTTAGGTCATATCAAGCAATTAAAGTTTTTTTATATGAGTGGTTTAGAGTTATATGATATATATATATATATATATATATATATTTTTTTTTTGTCAGCCTGGCACGTAAGAGTGGCAATTTTTATCAGTTTTACTAGACCTATATTAGCATTAGCCGCTATACAAAAACACAAATAGAAGACAAGAATAGAATATCAGAATATATAAATTTGTGGATCCACTTAATATATATATATATAATCAAAATGAACAATGAGTTAGGATAACGTTAAAGCCAACCAAAAGGTGGCCATATGTAGTGTACACAGTCAAAAAACGTGACATAGATTATTATTCCATTCTACTTGGTCCTTTTCTTTACTATTTATAATATATTTAAAATATGTTATTATAAATTAAGGTCAGATAGAGTTTAAAAGCTTTTTTATTTAAGATCGAACTTTTTACAGTATAGAATATCTATATGGTGTGTTTGTATATATATATGTGTGTGTGTGTGTGTATTATTAGAATCAAATACAAATTGATAGTTTAGTAAAAAGTGTAAAAAACAAATTGTTATTATAAATAACAAATTGATATTATTAACAATGAATGAACTGTTAAATATTATAATAACACAATGTTAATATTATAATATTACTTTGTTTTTTATAATAGCAATTTGCTTTTACACTTTTTACAAAACTTTCAGTACATTAACCTCACCATATGTGTGTGTATATATATGCAAAAAATCAAAATAAAAAATGAGTTAGGATAAGGTTAAAGCCAACCAAAAGGGGCCATATGTAGTTCACAGTTCACACACTCAAAAAACGTGACTTGATTATTATTCCATTATGCTTGGTCTTTTTCGGTACTTTTTATAATATATTTAAAATTTATTATTATAAAACCTTTTAAAACGGTATTTCTTTAATTATGCATTTGTATTTACTTTTTCATTAATATTTCACCACCGCACCCTCAGATAGGAGGGTGTCAGGATACAAATCATTTGAATTATTTGTTTTCTCTATTCTCTCATCTTCACTCAGGATACAAATCATTTGAATTATTTGTTTTCTCTATTCTCTCATCTTCACTCATTTGTAGGGTTGTTCACAAGCGAGCGAGCCAAATGAGCGACTATCTAAGCTCGGTTCGTTTAAAACAAAGCGAAAATTCGAACGATTTTTTTCGAGCTTTTTCCGAACGACGAGTGAACGTCGAGCGACGGGCATTGACGGCCCTACTCATTTGTATCATTAAAACGTAAAATCACCTATTATTTAAAGAACTCCATTCATTCATTATTAATTATAAAACATTTAAGCCACGTTATAAAATTCATTGCACTTACTGTCACACTATTCCCGACAACACGATCACGATTTTTCAATAATTTACTTTAATATATGTGTGTGTATATATATGTGTGTGTGGGCTCTTAAGGGCAAAAATAATATTTCTTTAATTTTAACGTTATTATTTTTTGAAAATAAAGTTAAAAGCATTGGAATGATCAACTTCAAATAATAAATTTGAGCCGGGTACTTTTTCGAATCAGTCTCTATATCCAACTGGGATAGATGCAAAGTTTGTCTTCATCCGTTTTCCCCATAGCTGACTTTTCAGTATGAATATACTGAGTATGTTTGTTTGTTTAGTCAGTTTGAATTCTTTCGTGCCATGCTTGGCATTCGTCCGCCACTGTTTCGCTTGAGGGGATGTTAAACCTCCATAGTTTGTATTATGTTTTATATGTTCCATTCTTGTATTTTTGCCATTCTTTTGTATGTATTTTGTAATTATATAATTTATACATAGAATGGCGTCCCATTCATTTTGGGTATGCAATTTACTAACTTATTAGACTCCTCCCTACCATACGATGTCTCATACCCTCTTTTAAATGAGATGATAGACAATCTCTCTCTCTTATCTAAGGGAAGAAACGTGCCACCATCCATGATTCATTGTCATGACTAATTCTTATGATAAAGAAAATTCTCATATAATCAAAAATAATTCGCCATTCATAGTATAATTGTACATTAAAGTTTTTAAATTAGAAAAAAAATAAATTTTAAAATTAAACTTAACTTTCAGAAAATAAATACCCAATTTTGTCTAACCAATACAAATGCTATTGGCTCAGAATTGATAAATAATTCAAAAAACGCACCAAGATTTGATGACTAAACTCAAGTCACGACTCTGAATTTTATTAAACAAAACTACGGATAAAAGTATAAAACACAATTTGATAAACTCTATTTATAATATGCATTAATGCTAAGCAAGTTTCTTGCTAAAACTCAAGCTCCTAAACTCAAACTCTAATTTTATCTATTAATAAATGAGTAAATTACCGAGATGATACTTGTGTTTTGTTAGTATTTTACTCTTTATCCTTAAATTTTATAAATTACTCATATATATGACCCAAAACTTTAAACATTTGTAACACATATATTATTTATGCGAGAACAATTTGGTCAAATAAGTGATTCTAATTTGATGAGATAATTAAGTATTATATGTGTTATAAATGTATAAAGTTTCATATGGGTAATTTATGAATCTTAACGACCAAGAGTGAAATACTAGCAAAAAACATGTATCAACGTACCATATTGACAATTTACTCTTAATTAAATATCAAACCAAACTTTAACTTTGTTACCTTCCTCAATTATTGATCCAAACGATAAACACCTTCAGCTCTTAAATAGTCTTTTTCTAACAAAAACCAAGAATGTTTGTTTTTATTTTGGTAAGTGTCATACTGTCATCTTCGGGTTTGGAGTCATCTTGAATTTCCACAAAAACCAAAACCAAATGGACCCGACTAGTTATTTCTACGAAAGTGATGTATATGTGTTCCATGTATATATGCATGTCTATATGTGTCTCGTGCTTTTTGTGGGGTTTCTTGATATGAGTTTATATGTGCTGTTGCTTGTTTGCGGGAGGGGGTTCTTGTTTGTGTTAGCCTTAAAATGTTAGCTCATATGCATGTTGTAGGTATGTTCGTTCGTTTGTTGGTGGTATGCTTTGTTAGTTCTTTGCCTTGTCCGTTGAATTATAGGTTTAATGCTTACATGTTTCGCTTGAATCATTGCTGCTCCATGTTTATAATTTATGTTTCTGGTTGTGATTTTATATATGTTATGTTTGTTTTGTTGTAAAAAAAAAACAACAACAACAACAACAATAATAATAATAATAATAATAAATAAATAAATCCTTTGAGCCGCGGGACTCCAGCGAAGCAGCCTCTCTATTATACTTTTGTAGTTTAGGGGTAAGGTGTGTCTTTATCCTTCCCTTCCCAGACCCCACTCTAAGTGAGATTTTACTGGGTACGTTGTTGTTGTTGTTGTATATATGCATGTCTAACACACCCTATATATAGATAGATAGATAGATATAGAGTGCAATTACTTGGAGGGTGTCGGACCCTTTTGGTTTGTTCCGCCTGTGTGTGCGGTGCAACAACCTGTGCCAGCTTTACGCGTCGTTATATAGGAAACGATTTACATGTAATAATTAAATGAATCCTGATCGAGTTCATTAACATTATTAGAATTAAAGGACCTTTTTTCCGGTCAAGTCGGGTCAGGTCAGCATGAGTTATTTATATAAACTAGTCAAGTTTAGTATTCTAAGTCTGTGTTTAATTAGATCATGGGTAAGTACTTATGAAAGTACGTAGTTGGGTACGTAATGGTGTAGGTAGTGGGTTGATTAGGTTTTTTTAATCATTCTCTCACGCATGCATGTTTAGTTTGGATTCTATTATAGCCTTATATATATAGGTTCTTTGAGTAAATGAAAACTTAACTTATAAGCGATACATGCAACAGGAGCAAGATTGAGTGTGTGTTTGTCTGAGTGTTTTAAGGGGCCTGTACCAACACCGTTCTCGATTGCATGATGGGTTAAGTGTGATGGCATGTGTGAGTTCGTACGTGAACGGTACTGTGTGTATGCATACAAAAGTGTGTGAATGTGATCAAGTATGTGGTGAATAATTAAGGTGAATGTGTGGGGCATGTGTACGGGGTGTGAGAATTCATCAATGCATGTGTGTATATGTGAACGTGAGCGTGGTGCATGCATGATCACATGCTTATGTGTGCAGGGACGAAGCTTGAAAATTATGGGTAGGGGGCCGACCCTTAATATAAAATTTTTTGGAAGAAAAACCAAGGGGGCCAGACTCTATTAATATAAAATTTTCCGACCAAATCCTACTACATACCTGCTTCTGAGCCGAAAAACAGCAAGGACCGGGGCCCCCCAGGCCCTCACTATCCTTCGTCCGTGTATGTGTGTGTATGAGATTGTGTGGGTATGCTTGAGTATATGTCTTAAGGCGTGCATGCATATGAATGCATGATTGTGCGTTAATTAGATATGGTGTTAATTAAATATGGAGTATGTGTGGGTACGTATTTAATTACGAGAACGTGATCAATAAATGTATGTGTTATTGGGTTTAATCTTAGATTTTAGTTTTATTATTTGGTTTTTATTAATCAGTATTTAGTTTGTTTTAGGGGTTGGCTAATTACACCATCCCTATTTACTAACTAGTTTTGTACGTACTTGTTTAGTGATCAGGTAGTTTAATATTATAAGGATGAAAACATATTTTGTTTTTACATTTTAAACATACATATTATTTGTTTAAAATTAGAGTACATCTTATTCATCAAAGTCGTAGCCAAATCAATTTGGATTTAGGGAAGCCAATCCAACTAATCAAACTTCATTCGTTTTTTTATTATTTGTCTAGATACTCAACGTGTGTTTTTTTTTGTTTTTTTAAGCTCATATTAAAAAGGACCGCTATAAAGCTAACAAAGAGTATGATACAAACAAAGAAAGAGTACACAGATACACAACTATAACATCATTTGTTGAATCCTAATTGTAATAAACGTGTCTTAGTAATTAAAAACTCTCAATTTCATTACACAATTTATATTATTCTCATATGACTTTTCAAGCTATTGGATCCCAATTGTTTGTAGAAGTGTAAAGGTTCCACTTTCAGAGTTTACTTGCACCTGGAACTAACTCATAAAAAAATGTAAAGGTGGTTTTCCACTTTTTGTATCGAATCAACTTTAAACTAAAATAAATAACCAATAGTCTCATAGATACATGTAGCCAAGTAGTGAAATTTATTTCTAAAATTTATGAACTTAAATCGATACGAGTGCTAAAACTTAAGGTTGAAAAATTTTTGTAAGATAATTAAATAGCTACTAAGGTTGGATATTTTATAAAATAAAATCATAAACAAAACCTCTTGAAAAAGATACAAGAAACTACTTAAATAGAATCAAATGATACCAATAAAATTTAATATGGATACGTGACTTGTTTTAAGTCATAAATAGTTTGCTTTGTCTTTTGCCTATTCTAATTCAACTGACACACTTGAAATTCCTTTAAGTAGATGAATATGGCAAGTGAGATTCCGTATTAATTACTAGTTACAACTTTAAACCTACCAAGTACTGAACAATTTGGGTACCTCTTATTACATTTCCATTGAAAGTGATATCTTCAAGTATGATCCCACGTTAACACAAAGATTATCATACATGTCATAAGCAACAATATATATTATGAATTTTGCAGTCAATGCACAAATGTTTTGGTTTGAAAACATAATTAATTTTCAGAGATGTTATCAGAGGTTTATTGTAAGTTGCTGTCAAATAAATTAATGTAAATTCTTTGGAGAAAAAACCTAATTATATATATAGGGGAGGGTTATTAAGAAAAACCATCATTTTTGAGAAAACTAATCATAACTAATTAATTTTTTTCATTTTTATTTTCTTTTATTATAAGATAAAAAATGTAAAAAAACAAAAAAAAAAATAAAAATATGTATTTTAGGATATTACATATATGTAACTTTATAAGTTACATACGAAACTTTTTGAGTTACATATACGTAACTTCGTGATCTACGTATTTTTTTCAAAATTTTTTTTATTATAACATTTCTAACCATGTCATACAAAATTATGAATTTTTTTTTAAAAAAAATTATTGGTTAGGATGAATTTTCTTGGTTTCTCCAAAATAAGGAACTTTCTTATGAACATTCCTCTATATATATACTAGGTTAAATCTCGTGTGTTACACAAGTTTAATATACAAAATGTTATATACTTTTTAATAAAAATTAAAGTTGTGTCTTGATGGAGGGTGAATGGAATGAGTCTAATAAGCTTTAATTGGTTGATTTTGATTACATTTATATGCTTATATTCTTAGAATTAGATAATGTTGCGTTTCGGTTGTGTTTCAGGTTAAAAAGCTAAGAACCGGAGCATATGACGATAAATGAAATCAAGGAAAGAAGGATTGGTGATTACAAGATGATAGAGAATGGAAAAACGAAGATTTTGGTCTAAACGGGAAGTAAAACGGAGTCCGGATGAAGAAATAAAAGCCAAAACAAGTTTAACGCAAAAACCGGATAAGGGGCGTACCCCTATGACTCAGCAGTACCCCCCCTACGGTGCTGAAATATGAAGTTAACAGAAATATGGTACCGTACCCCTACGGCTCAGGCGTAGGGGGGTACTGTGATGTCGACGGAGCTTAGCTAATAAACTAACTAAAAACCGACTCTAAAACTAGACAAAAAGTAATAAATCTAGACTCTCTAAAACCTAAGCTACCGACAGGCAAGTGTACCTATCGTATGTAGCAAGACAAAAGTAAGTCCGGATATCGAACCCACAGACTTCTACAGACTGTACTAACTAGACTCAAGGACTTATCTATACAAAATTTGTACTTAACTAAAATAATAATAAAGAAGGGGGGTTTCTAGTAAAACTAATAATGACTTAAATAGACTAAAACAGACGAGCAAACAAAGACTAAATCAGAGGAGAAAAAGAAACACTACCTAGGCTTGAATCATATACATGCTTGACAAGGTTCTATCGAGGATTGGAACTAATGTGATACCGGGATCTTATAATACTAAACTCACAGGAAATCTAGAGCACCCTCGACCCTTCTCAAGGATAGTCAACTAAAGATCCTAAAAGCCGTTAAACCACCGGTTAAATGGATTCCCTTCACAGGTCATCCAACTACTTATGAAGTATCCGCTAGATTATCTACCTCACAGTACAATAATCTCAAAACACTTAAGAAATAACTGTTAAACAATCTACCTCACGGCGCGACAGTTACAGTTCACTTAAATGCTAGGGACAACTTGGATTTTCCTATTGGACTCAATAAACAAGGTTTAATAGACAAATTAGATTGATCTTCTCACGAAGGCTCTAACCTAGCAATCTAAAAACCAAGACTTATCGACAACTTCTCACCTCACGGCTATTAAAGTTAGTTGCACATCTTAATCGTCTAAAACATAACAAAACATTCCTATGAATCACTCGGCCTAAGCAACTCATCCACTAATCAAGAACACACAGTAATTGATTCTAGCATGCACCTATTTCGCGACAGACAATCGCCAAGACACATGAGGAACATAATATCAATCATTTAACAATCCAAGATACACATACACATCCAATATTCCAAACCAAGTCTTTAAATCATAAATCATTCACATCATAATGTTCCAAAACCGAATCAAACAAAAATCAAACATGCATAATCTTCTAACCTAGATAGTTCTAAAAGTTTAGCCACTAAACATCATATGAAAACAAACCATAATCTGTTTAATGTAAATGAAAAACATAGGAATCGAATAAAAACAAAGAAACCGAATAAACCGAATGATGAACACCCGATATCTTCGATCCTAAGCCTTGGTTCTTCAATCCTTAGCTTCCAAAACCTCCAAAATCACCTCTTGGTCGCCTCTGCCGTCTCTCCTATTCGATGATAACCTAAAAATCTCGTCTCCAGCCGTTTTAATGAAAAGAAATCGTTTTTCTGAATTTTTCCCCGCGTCGCGTACCGCGACACACACAGACACACCCGTCGCGTAGCGCGACGGGTTTCGCTACCCGACAAAATAGTCGGGTCAAACCCGCAATCATTAAAAAGGGTAAAATGGTAATTTCCACCTGTCGCGTAGCGCGACAGGGTTTCTTGAGGGCCTCGCGATACGCGAGGGACCTAAAATCCAGCTTTTGTCTTCTTTTGTTCTCGGGTCTGTTCTCGTCCAACCTGGAGCTCGTTTTCTTGATCTTTTGTGCTAAAATGACATGTTTATTACCTGCAAGCATGAAATTACCAAATTGTGAAGAACCAGCATAAATCGACTCTAAAAACTAGTAAACTAAACAGAAACTCAATAGAAACAAATGGAAAAACAGATGTGTTTTGCAACACATCACATCCCCACACTTATCCCTTTTTCGTCCCTGAAAAAGGCTTATGCAAAAATCTGGGATCATAGCTAGATAAAACGGTTTCTACACAGTTAAACTCATTAATTCAAAATTTAAATGCTCTGGAAAAGATTGCAAGTATCGTCATCCTCTTAAACCCATACTGATTTTCCCAGTCCCGTAGTCATGGCCCATTATGTTCATGTTCTACATTTCTTCTCATTAGACCCACACTTAGGAAATTAAAAATCAAATCAATCCTGGATTCTAGCTTTCAAGTCATCCTTACATATAAACAGACAAGAAATTTCTCAAATCAGATTTTTATAATGGAAGCAAGTGAAAGCGTGAGCATTTTTCTTTTTACACATTGAACTTAACTCAGTGGTGTTTCAACCAGGCTGCAACCCGGCGTGTGACACATAAGTTTTCATCCAAATTCTTTCTTTTATTTTTCTTTATACTCAGCTTATTTGGTGAAATGGAGGCGCCATAAGACTCGGATTTATTCTCATAAAAAGAATACTTATGTGCCAAACAAAAATCAGATTTTCAAAACTCTAACCTGTTATTATGCAAGGATTCATTTCTAACTAGAAAACAATTTCATAAATTCCAAATCCCCAAGATGTTTCCCATGAAATTCATGCATTTAAGTAAGATTTTTTTTACCAATCCCACGGGACAAATAATCAGTTGAGCCTACCTACACATCCCATGACCAAAGCATAAAAACCAAACCAACAAGTAAACTATGAATGAAACCATCAAACCTAACTTTTCTATCATTTCCCATCATGCTTTTACAACCAACTTAAACAAAGACAAGAAAGATCTAAGCCAAAGATGTAAAAAACAAAGTAAAAATTTTCAAAAATTTTGACTCAAAAACTTAAGTAAACTAAAATTCGAAAACTAACTACTAAAAGAAAACAAGACTAAAACAAAGTTTCCCATCCCCACACTTAAACTTTACATTGTCCCCAATGTAGAGAAAAAGGAAACCCAAAATAAAAACTAACAACTAAAAACTGAAAATGACTTAGCTGGTTAACGAGAAAACTGTCGAGTGCCAATCTTTCCATGTAGCTCCACAATCCACAATTCTGCTCCACTGGCTATAAACAATAACATAAGATCTACACAAAGACAAAGATCAAACAAGCATCAACAAGTCCAAAGAAAATAATGATATCCATGATTAAGTCCAACCACCAACCGACCTTACCAATTAACTAAAATAAATAAAGAAAAACACATCACACGAAGAAAATAAAAATTAAAATAAAAAACTAAACTAACTAAAAATTTGAAAAACATCAATTCAATGCAACAAAAATGAACTTAGAAAGCCTCCTACGGTAGTGAACACGATGTATGAAAGGGAATTGGGGTTAAAATTTGAAAACTAGGGTTTTAAAACACTTTTAAGCATTCCCGGCCCTGTCGCGTACCGCGACAGATTTTAAATAGGCCGTCGCGATACGCGACGAATGTTTGACCCGCAAAGTTGACCAAATGTCTCGCGTAGCGCGACAGATGTCCAGTTAGTTTCGCGTGACGCGACGGGGTCATTTTTCCAGAGAGTTTCTGGCATTTTCATGCCTTAGCCAAAATTTTCACCCCAAATAATTCCCAACCATCCAAAACCCTTCTAAAGCTCAGAAATACATACCTGGTGACTCCAATTCATCATTATGGTATCAAATTGACTACAAACCTGCAAAACAAATTAAAACACACAAAAACGAAAACGAAAACGAAAAACGAAAACAATCATGAAAAATGAAAAAAACTTCAATGACACTAAGAAACTACTAATTCTACAAACTCTACACTTGGGAGTTTAACCCAAGAGCTTCCTCAAACTCAACTCAAGTAGAGGAATCAAGGGAAACCTCCTCCCTTGCCATCAAATCAGGACCACGATCACCTACATCCCATGGTCGTTCTCCCACAACTTCATTCACCCCTACATCATCACTAACCAAAATCACACCATCCACTTGATGGACTAACTCACCACCGGCCTTCATTGACTTTTCTATCTTCAAACAGATGCTCTCATCACCCACTCTAAAAGTGATTTTTCCCTCATACACATCTATGATGGCCTTAGCGGTGCGCAAGAATGGGCGCCCAAGAATGATGGGGACCACCGTGTCTGCCTCCATATCCATCACCACAAAATCCACGGGAAAAACAAACCTATCAACCTTGACTAACACATTCTTCAAAATCCCCCGTGGACACTTAACCGACCGATCCGCCAACGACAAGGTCATGCGTGTGGGGGACAAGTCACCAAGGGCTAGCTTCTCGTATAAAGAATGTGGCATCAGATTGATGCTAGCCCCTGAGTCCGCCAGAGCATACCGCCTTACATCATCTCCAAACAAGCACGGGATAGTAAACATTCCCGGATCTGCAAGCTTTTCGGGAAGCTTGTTTAAGATCACCGCGGAACAACCCGCACTCAATGATACGTTGGCTACCTCTCCCAAACGATCCTTACCCTTCAACAACTCTTTCAGAAACTTCACATACTTGGGTATGTGCTGAAGGGCTTCAATAAACGGGAGATTGATCTTGAGTTGTCTAAACATGTCAAGAAAATGCCCGTATTCCTTGGCGTGCTTTTGATTAGTCAAGCGCGCCGGATAAGGAACACGGGTAAGATCAATCTCCGTGGTGGGTTTAAACATGACCGGCTTACCAACTGCCGGTTTCTCAACGGGAGACTCACTGTTAGGTGCGGTACTTGCTGGGACTAGCCTCGTTTGCACCCTCCCAGGAGTCTCCATTTCAATCTCCTCGTCCACCGGTTCCTCCTCAACTTCATCAACCGGTGGAACCACTCTCTCACTCTCCTCAACCTCAACTAACACGGGTGGTATGAACACCTCTCCTCTACCTCCTCCAGAACGAGTAGTGACCGCCTTAACATGGGCATTTGGGTTAGTTTGGGGCTGACCCGGGAACTGGCCCTGAGGCCGTTCATCCAACCGCTTGGCGATGTCACCAACCGTTCTCTGTAAATCCAAGAACGCAGATTGCTGGTTCTTGAGGAGGACATCATGTTCATGTAGGATCTTCTGTGTAGTGGCATCCTTAGCCACTAACTGAGTTAACAATTCCTCTATCCTACCCAAACCACCACCAGCACCTGAAGTGCTACCAGAACTACCACTCGGTTGCCCCTGCCCCTGGTTTTGACCAGAATGAAAACCAGGGGGATTACCTGAAGATCTATAAGTTTGGTTTGAATGATTTCCCCAACCGGGGTTATAAGACTGACCAAACCTACCCTGTCCGCCTACAAAATTCGCCTGCTCCTGGCTCACTAAACACTCAGAAGTGGCATGACCACCTCTGCATATCTCACACCTATCTACTCTCATCTTCAACTCCTTGACATCCCTAGCTAAAGACTCAAGAGCAGCAACAACACTAGTGTCCACATTGACGTGGTGAACTCCTCTTGTAGAAGAGGAGGAACTAGCAATAGGAGTGGAATTCCTATTTGATGACCGCTGCTCATGCTCGGCCTGAGCGAAGCTCTCAAAAAGATCATTGCATTCGGCCACATCCCTCTTACCCATGAGGTGGCCTCCTGCAGACGTGTCAAATCGAGCACGAGTCTCATATGTGAGCCCATTGTAGAATTTCTCTACAAGGGCCCATTCAGACAAACCATGCTGGGAGCATCGGCTAAGAAGATTTTGAAACCTTTCCCACGCAAGATAGTAAGGCTCATCAGGGGCCATTCGGAATGAATGGATCTCATCTCTCAGGCGGGCGGCCTTAGCAGGTGGAAAGTACTTTTTAAGAAAAGCATCCCGAAGGCTAACCCAAGTAGTGAAAGTGCCTGGAGGATGAGAATCGAGCCAAGTAGCTGCTCGCCCCGACAAAGAAAAAGGAAAAAGCTGCATGAAAATCGCATCTTCGGTAGCACCTTGAAGATTAAAGGTGCCACAGATGCGTGTGAGCCGAGCAAGGTGCGCGGGTGCATCTTCATCATCACGACCATTAAACTGAGAGTTATTAATCGCAGTCATGATATATGAAGGAATCTGCCATGAATTTTCATTCGGGATCGGTGGCAGTAAAATGGGGTTATTAAGCCCCGTGAAACCCGCAGTGGCCTGCTGGTGAACAGTGCGACGCGCTGCCATTTGTGGATCAAAAGGCACGCGTGGACTAGAGTGAGTAGAAGAAGTAGAAGAAGAAGACGGTGTGTGCTCAGAAAGATCAACAGAAATGGGAGTAGAAGCACTTACCTCGTTCGTAGAACCTTCAGAAAAGTCCCGCAAATCGCTCCTTGATGGCAAAGAAAGCTCAGGTGGCGGTCCGTGTGAGCGTAGGTGGGGCATACACTACCAAACCTGCAATCAAATAAAAGCAAATCAAAAAGAAATAAAACAAAACAAAATAAAGATAAACTAAAATTGAAAAGCAAAATAAACACAATTATGCACAGATAAGAACAAGAACTAGTTGGCACAATCGACTAAGAAGTCCCCGGCAACGGCGCCAAAAACTTGATGTCGACGGAGCTTAGCTAATAAACTAACTAAAAACCGACTCTAAAACTAGACAAAAAGTAATAAATCTAGACTCTCTAAAACCTAAGCTACCGACAGGCAAGTGTACCTATCGTATGTAGCAAGACAAAAGTAAGTCCGGATATCGAACCCACAGACTTCTACAGACTGTACTAACTAGACTCAAGGACTTATCTATACAAAATTTGTACTTAACTAAAATAATAATAAAGAAGGGGGTTTTCTAGTAAAACTAATAATGACTTAAATAGACTAAAACAGACGAGCAAACAAAGACTAAATCAGAGGAGAAAAAGAAACACTACCTAGGCTTGAATCATATACATGCTTGACAAGGTTCTATCGAGGATTGGAACTAATGTGATACCGGGATCTTATAATACTAAACTCACAGGAAATCTAGAGCACCCTCGACCCTTCTCAAGGATAGTCAACTAAAGATCCTAAAAGCCGTTAAACCACCGGTTAAATGGATTCCCTTCACAGGTCATCCAACTACTTATGAAGTATCCGCTAGATTATCTACCTCACAGTACAATAATCTCAAAACACTTAAGAAATAACTGTTAAACAATCTACCTCACGGCGCGACAGTTACAGTTCACTTAAATGCTAGGGACAACTTGGATTTTCCTATTGGACTCAATAAACAAGGTTTAATAGACAAATTAGATTGATCTTCTCACGAAGGCTCTAACCTAGCAATCTAAAAACCAAGACTTATCGACAACTTCTCACCTCACGGCTATTAAAGTTAGTTGCACATCTTAATCGTCTAAAACATAACAAAACATTCCTATGAATCACTCGGCCTAAGCAACTCATCCACTAATCAAGAACACACAGTAATTGATTCTAGCATGCACCTATTTCGCGACAGACAATCGCCAAGACACATGAGGAACATAATATCAATCATTTAACAATCCAAGATACACATACACATCCAATATTCCAAACCAAGTCTTTAAATCATAAATCATTCACATCATAATGTTCCAAAACCGAATCAAACAAAAATCAAACATGCATAATCTTCTAACCTAGATAGTTCTAAAAGTTTAGCCACTAAACATCATATGAAAACAAACCATAATCTGTTTAATGTAAATGAAAAACATAGGAATCGAATAAAAACAAAGAAACCGAATAAACCGAATGATGAACACCCGATATCTTCGATCCTAAGCCTTGGTTCTTCAATCCTTAGCTTCCAAAACCTCCAAAATCACCTCTTGGTCGCCTCTGCCGTCACACATGAGGAACATAATATCAATCATTTAACAATCCAAGATACACATACACATCCAATATTCCAAACCAAGTCTTTAAATCATAAATCATTCACATCATAATGTTCCAAAACCGAATCAAACAAAAATCAAACATGCATAATCTTCTAACCTAGATAGTTCTAAAAGTTTAGCCACTAAACATCATATGAAAACAAACCATAATCTGTTTAATGTAAATGAAAAACATAGGAATCGAATAAAAACAAAGAAACCGAATAAACCGAATGATGAACACCCGATATCTTCGATCCTAAGCCTTGGTTCTTCAATCCTTAGCTTCCAAAACCTCCAAAATCACCTCTTGGTCGCCTCTGCCGTCTCTCCTATTCGATGATAACCTAAAAATCTCGTCTCCAGCCGTTTTAATGAAAAGAAATCGTTTTTCTGAATTTTTCCCCGCGTCGCGTACCGCGACACACACAGACACACCCGTCGCGTAGCGCGACGGGTTTCGCTACCCGACAAAATAGTCGGGTCAAACCCGCAATCATTAAAAAGGGTAAAATGGTAATTTCCACCTGTCGCGTAGCGCGACAGGGTTTCTTGAGGGCCTCGCGATACGCGAGGGACCTAAAATCCAGCTTTTGTCTTCTTTTGTTCTCGGGTCTGTTCTCGTCCAACCTGGAGCTCGTTTTCTTGATCTTTTGTGCTAAAATGACATGTTTATTACCTGCAAGCATGAAATTACCAAATTGTGAAGAACCAGCATAAATCGACTCTAAAAACTAGTAAACTAAACAGAAACTCAATAGAAACAAATGGAAAAACAGATGTGTTTTGCAACACATCATACTGCAACCCGAAAAATTTGGTTTTCTAATTATTTCGATATAGGGTTTTGGGGCATTTATCATTCAGCCTCCAAGGACCTACCTAGTGCGAAAAAGAGTTCCAAAAGTCATTCTTCATCAATAGCCATCGATCGGGGTCATTTCTAAGGTGAATCGAGATGCAATCTTCAACCGAATCATCCAAGATCACTCCAGTCATGCGTAGCTAATTCTTTCGTGAGTTCTCTCGGGTTAGGTTTAGTTGTTTTGATGTTTTGAATATTGTTCATCTGTAATAGACTAGCAATCTAAGCTTTCGAAGCTTTTTGCATTTTGGATTTTGATTTGACTTGTAAACTGGTACGATTTTGAATGAATAATTTGTTTAACTTTCTGCCCGGAGAAATTAGATTAATCTAGGCCATTGTTAGATGAATTATGAATGGGAATTGTAAGCTTGATAGTCGAATGACAACCTTCCATTGTGTTTATAAATAAGTCTTTAGTTTTTGTAACTTACCTAAAAAATGAAAAGATTTAAAAGTTTTATATTATTTAATGAAGATAGTAAGTTAAAATATATAAATATACATGAAATAATTTAGGTTTTTAATATTCTCATTTTAATAAAATCATTATTTGTATAGAAAAAACATCTTATTGCTTTAGGCGCATATTGAAGTAAATATAAAGATGTATGTTTTTTCTTATTTTTTATTAATGTAAGTAGGCCCTACATTAATTAAAAAATAGAAAAAACATACACCTTTATATTTACTTTAGTGTGTGTCCCAAAGTAATAAGATGTAGTTATTCGGTTAACGTAATAAACATGGGTTAACATTTGATCTTCTTCCTATCTATATCTATATCTATATCTATCTATACTATATAATAAAAGAATAACAATATGACACATGTCATCTTTCTAGCCTATCCATGTCATATTTGACATGTGGCATCTTAATAGGATATACACATGGAAAGTTTATAAATAACTCTCATTTAATGCAGTTAATTCAAAGTTCTAAATATAAATAAAAATTAACATTCATTTCCTCTAAATATTAATGAAAATATAATTATTTCAAAATTTATATTTTCAACTAATAATTTTGAAAATTCAAAAATTTCAAGTCATATTTTGTATCGTCTTAAAATTTGTTTAAAGATTTATAAAAATGAACTTAAAAAAATATGTTATAAGTTTTACGTTATTTGTATATACGTTTTTATCAATGATTTCTTTATAATGCTTATTTTTATATAAATCTGTGTAATACACATGTCAATAAACTATATATATATATATATATATATATATAGGATTGTGAACAAATAATAACCCACCTTTATTGTAATAACCCGGATAAGTTTGTCAAGATTAAGCCAAATCTTGGATATATTTTTTAACATCATTGAAACACATTTAGAACACTATGATTTTTTATAAGTTTGTGAAAATTTATCACCGTTTGAAAGTTTACATTGCTGTAATTTTTGGGCATAAAACAATTACAGTGCTGTAAATAAAAAACTTACAACGATGATATCTCTTAAACAGTGATGAATTTACACAAACTCATAACAGAAAATAGTGTTCTAAATGTGTTACAATGATGTTAAAAAAAAATCTAAGATTTGGTTTCATCTTGACGGGTTATTTCGAGTTATTGCTTTAAGAGTGATTTATTATTTGAACACTTTCCTATATATATTAATAAGATAAGCAACAAAACAACATAAAATGTTAAAATACATTAGTCAACAAAGGCATTTACCTCTAACCCGTACTCTAATCTCAATCATAATTGTGCAACAGAATAAATCAACAATAAAATTGAGTGTGGTAGAGGCTATTGGAAACCTAAAGATGATGTTTTTGCCTGCGTCATAGTACCCACCCATTAAATCCACGTTTATAGTCAAATTTCCTAAAATTAGAAACAAAAAACAAAACCCATATGGAAATAATCGAGCTTTCTGAGAAATTTGTACAAGTATGTTGATTATGATGAAAAAAAATTAGCCTGCTTTTATGACGAATCCATCTAGAAGACTAGAGTTCTTCCTCTATTTGAAGAAGACAATGGATTTGGTGAAGGCGTCTTTATAGTTGTGGGTGGTGATGAAAGGGTTGGTGGTCTTATCCGGCACATGTCAATAGGAATGGAAGTCCACTACTATTGATTGAGCAGTTCGTCAACAAATGTTTTCATAATCAGACTGGACATTGAATCGAACGTTTTACTGGCTTCCTGGACGAACCGATCGGATTGGTTGAATCAGATTAAAGAACCGGTTCATATCAAAATCAATATTATTAAATTAAAATATACAAATTTTTTAAACATTATGTAAAGATTCATAATAAATTATACATGGAACACAACATAATAACCAACCTCAACGTAGATGAGTTGGTAAATATCACAACATTTCAACTTTCATTTTGAAGTCTTGAGATAGAAGCTTGTGGTCCTTTAATATCTTAAATTAATTTTTCATGCTTCCAATTAATCCCATATCAAACCCTTTGGCTTCCCGCAGTCCACATTGTTGTTCTCTTCTTGAAATCTCATTCCATGTCACTGAGATAACAAAAAAAGATTCATCATCTCTCTATATATAGAGCTGAGTAGCTAACATAAACAATAGTACCAATTTTATTTGATTTGTGGATTTTTAGTAAAGATATAAGTTTTTTTTTTCTCTTACAGGTTGTAATTTAATTAATTAAGTCATTTCGGTTTTGTTTATAACACAATTGAAAATAGCTCTGTATAATAAATAACAAGATTTTGTCACTAAAGTAACCGATTATTCAACGGGTATAAAACTATTTCATTTTGTATATTAAAATGGGTCAATATAATCCAATAAATTTTGTTAAAAGAAGGGACACGATATGTCATCAAAACAGAACGATTCAACGACGTGCAAAATCCAAGGACCGGAATAATACACTTTCCTTTTCCCATTCCCAAAACTCGTCCCGTGCCATCTTTCTAGAAACAACCAACCGATCCCACATCTGAGCCTTAATCCAAAAGATATCTCCACACGCGTTCTGGCTAACCGACGAACTCAAACATTTATATGTACCTCAACGCGCACCGTCTTAATCATATACAACAATCACCAGATATACAACTGAAATTGATCAAGAATCACAATCATAATCATGGCAGCTACACCTCCAGAATCATCATCTTCAAAAGCATCATCATCAGAGGATACCGAGAAGTGGGGAACCCATGTCATGGGTCCGCCGGGGATCCCCACCACCCACCCCGACAACAAAAAAGCAGCCTTGTGGAAAGCCGCCGACCATCAACAGTTCTACCACCAGCAATCGCCGTACCTGGTTTACTCTCCCGTCGATAAACCCGCTACCAATCCCCTAGAACCCGTCATCCACCTCTTCAATTCCTGGACCACCAAGGCTGATACCATCGCTCGTAACATCTGGCACAATCGTAATATATTACTTCTTATTTATTTTTTCATATGTATTATTCGATCAAATGGAATCGGTTTTGCTAATTAATCAAATTTGACTGCAGTGAAAACGGGACCATCGGTGACGGGAGCAGCGTGGGGGAAGATGAATTTAACGGCTAAGGCAATCACAGAGGGGGGATTCGAGTCTATGTTCAAACAGATTTTCGCCCCTTCTGATCCGAACGAGAAGCTGAAGAAGACGTTCGCCTGCTATCTGTCCACCACCACCGGGCCCGTCGCCGGCACCATCTATCTGTCGACTCGTCGTGTTGCCTTCTGCAGTGATCGGCCGTTGTGTTTCACCGCACCTTCCGGTCAGGAAACCTGGAGCTACTACAAGGTAAGCAATTCAAGCTAAATCCATATGCTCTAACGTACACATGTCAATCGATCCAGTAATTTATTTTAAAAACTGTCGGTTATATTGTTTGAAATGACTGATCAGGTGGTGGTACCGTTGGAGAATATTGGGACGGTGAATCCGGTGACGATGAGGGAGAACCCGTCGGAGAGATATATTCAGATTGTAACGGTTGATGGTCATGATTTCTGGTTTATGGGATTTGTAAATTATGAGAAAGCTACCACACATCTTATGAACAGCTTGTCGGAGTTCAATGCAAAAGTGGCTGCAGCCGTTACACTGTAGATGGTATCCGTTACGTCCGTTGTGCCTCTTGTGTCATACTAGTTGTTTAAATAAATTCTGTTTGTGTATAATCACCTGTGTACGTTTTGATCTTCACTTTCATTTTTGTAGTTATTCTTATTATTAATTATTCTCTTGCTTACTTCTAATTTTATACCCAATTTACGATGCTATTTTATATATGTGTGGGTCTCAAGGGCAAAATATAAGTTTACACTAGTTTTAACGTTACTTGTTTTACATATTTTTAAAAAATAACGTTAAAAGCCTGGGAAGAATAACTTAAAACGATAATTTGGACCCGAGTAGACTCTCTATCCCAAATGGTATAGGTGTAAGGTTTGTTTTCATCATTTCTCTACATACCGATCGTTTTTTCTACTTAAACGTTTGTCTTCCTCTATTCTACTAGAAACGTGTGGAAAGATGAGGATGGATAATGGATTAAAGAAAGGGTGTTAATGTTGTTGGATTTGGTTAAATCTGACATAAGCTTCTTTTACCTAATACCGCCTAGAAATTTCGAAAAGCTACTAAATTATGTATAACCTAATGGCCCCATATTTTGCCGGACTAATGAGTCAGGCATTTAACCTCACCAGTGTCTCAGAGCATGTATATCGGAGTAGGGTTGTGTTTTTTACCCGAACCCGAAGAACCAACCCGAAAAACACCAACCCGAACCCGAAAATCCCGAACCCGAAAATACCCAACCCGAAAAAACCTATTACCCGAACCCGATAACTTAGAATGGTTCGGTCCTTGGGTACCCACGAGGTTTATTCGGGTAAACCCGAAAAACCCGAACTAGGGTTATAAGGGGCGGTAACATTTTTTAATTTTCAAAGCATCTATATGTTTTGAAATTGTCGAAGAAATGCACAAGGACGAAGCTTTGAAAGGGCCCGGGGGTGCCCCGGCCCCCCCTGTTTTTTCGCTCAGAATAGTCGATATAATAGTATTTCGTCGAAAAATCCTTTGGTTCTCTTCGTTTTCTTCCTAAAAATCCTTCGGCCTCCTCCATTTTCATCCTAAAAATCCTTCGGCCCCTCCATTTTCTTCCTAAAAATCCTCCGGCCCTTCCGACTTTTTTCCCAAGCTCCGTCACTGGAAATGCATGTTTTGGTTAAACACGTTTTACTTATGTTAAGGTTAAAGTAAGAACTAAGAAAACAAAAATAGACGGTTCATAAATTGTTAAAAATTTTCATATGATATATATATATATATATATATATATATATGCATATATACTATGTATTCGGTTTTTACGGTTTTTCTTTAAGGTAAAACCAAATCCAAACTTTCGGCTTTTAAAAAACTTACACCAAACCCGTCGGTTTCTATTTGGGTTCGGTTTTTTCGGGTTGGATTTTTCGGTTTTTGGGTTTTGGGTCGGTTTTTTCGGTTTTATACACACCCCTAGGTTAAACATTTGAATTTTTTAA
Source organism: Mikania micrantha (assembly GCA_009363875.1). Taxonomy (NCBI): domain Eukaryota; kingdom Viridiplantae; phylum Streptophyta; class Magnoliopsida; order Asterales; family Asteraceae; genus Mikania; species Mikania micrantha. The sequence continues at coordinate 87,681,979 of CM018694.1, read as the reverse complement.
GGAAATGTATATTTTGGTTAAATATGTTTTAATTTTATTTGTTTGAAAAATAGAATATTAGTTTTTCAAGTATTACCCGAAAACCGTTTAATCCAACCCGATTAAACCCAAGAACCAATTAAACCGAAGTTAAATGGTTCGGTTCTCGGTTACAATTTCATATTACAAAAACCCGAGCAACCCGAAACCCGAGGAACCAACTCGAACGACACCCCTATATCGGAGAATAAATTAACCAAGTTAGACGACTCATTTTGATATAAGAATATATTTAAAACAACTTCTTCGTGAATAAAACCGTAAAAACAAGACAAAAATCATGTAAAAAAAAGTTTTTTTTTTTTGAATTTTTTTTTTAAAGTGTGTAACACTATTTGACACATTTTTATAAAAAAACAAAAAAACGCCTAGTAGATATTTTTAAAAAATATTTTATAAAACCATGTAATACATTATACATACGTAACAAAACGTTAAAAAAAATTCGTCAGACCTGACGCAACTTACGTATGTGTTACATGGGTTTATAAAATATTTTTTAAAAAAATATTTACCAGATGCTGTTTTGAATTTTTTTTATAAAAATGAGACTAATAGTGTTACAAACCTGTAAAAAAATTAAAAAAAAAACATTTTTTTACATGATTTATGTTTTGTTTTCACGGTTTTCTCCCTAAAATGGTGTTTTCATTTTATTAATTCCATATACGTTTAGACTTTGGTTGAATTTTTTACAAGATTAAAAACATGTTATTTGCAAAATAAGAAAACATAACAATGACCAGGCAGCAATCACAATCTACATTCCTCAATTTAAATAATTCTAAACTTTTTATTTTATAATTGTCAATTTCATTTCTGGATATATGCCATAGTTTATAACATCAATTTTAAGAAATGTTTAATATTTTTAATTTGCTTTAGGCCTCGAAAAACAGTTGAGCCGCTCCCGATTGCCCTGTTAGTGTGTATTTATCTTCTATGAACATGAGAGAGCTAATATACCAAGTTAGACTTGGGCATTAGAAGGATTTTTTTCAACAAGCGAAAAACAAATAAAAGAATATCAATATTTGATATTAAAGGTATGCAAGACGCAATCATGGTTTTGGAAGTGACGCTATAGAATCTTAGCTACATGTTTAAGTTTGACATGATACTAAACAAACTAGCCAAATAATAACCGACTGATGTAACACAAATATACCTCGGTATATTTTGAAGAATTTTTTTTGAACGACGACGATCCTATATATCACGTATGCTGTCTTAACAGTGCATACCGGGCAGATGTAAGACGCGGCCACACAAGATGCGCAGGAACCCCTTGAAACGTGTAAACAATCTCTCCCTATTGGTACAGAACCCGATATTGAACTTAAGATTTCTTTCTTCACATGGATGTCTTTTAAATCGCCCCTAAGAGGGCTTGAACCCATAAACTCTTTATCACAAGGTGAAACCGTCGCCCTGTTATATATTTTGAAGAATGATTGCTCTGTTTTAAATTAAATCAAACCCTAGATTGAGAACCTGAGAGGAAATGAAGGAGACCACGATCAATACGGAAGGGTACGACAGGACAATGGTGGCTACTGAACTTGGTTGGGGCGGCTGTAGATGATTGCAATCATAAGTTAGGGTGGAAGCATCAACCGACGGTCATGGCTTCCCCCTTTACTTGACTATATGCGGATCTGCGGTGATGATGGTGGAGATCGAAGGAACCGAGCTTTCCCCTTTACTCTACTACATGCGAAGATGCGGTGATGACGGTGGAGATGGAAGACATCAAATCGGCTGAAGAAGTGATTGGTATGGAGTCTGTGATAGTGCATATACCGGAGCAGAAAATGTAACCCAACCTAAACCTTGTGACCAAACTCTTAATTCATGAAAGTTCCTATTAATTAGCTCATGTGTTTTCAATATATGCTAGGTTTATTCAACCCGCGCGTTGCGACGGGTTATCACAATACACTTTCGAGAACAAGTATTATATATCTTATGCAGAAGCATAAGTTACATAACAAAATCAAATATATCATCACGAACTATATACAAATTTTTTATAAAAATATAAAATCATACAAAATCATCACAAATGTTACAAAAATAATAGAAAAATAACTCTCAAAATCCTTTCTTACCGGCAAACAATTGTTTGAATTAAAAAAAAACCAAATTCTTTAAGGAAATCTCTCAAATTTAATAAAATTCAAATCTATAAGCAAATCTTTCAAATTTAATACTCTTATCTCTGTTTACCACTTTTCAAGGTTAAAAAAGCTTCTGATGGTACATGTCTAAATTTTTTAAAACGTCACTACATAGATCAGACACCTAAATAATATAATACATGTATGATCTAGAATATATACACACACGCACACATATAATAAGCAATGTGCCCTCTTAGTATATAAGAATACTAAATCTACTATTCCTTTTCATCTCTTTTAATATATATAATAATATATAGGGTAAGGATCAAATAAAAAGTCTTTTTTGCCTAAGAAGGCTAAGAAGGATTTTTAAAAACTTTAAAACCGACCCAAACGAACTCCGATTGAACTCATTTCGATGGCATTGGAATCGTCTCATCGAACCCTACAATATTAGATTTTAAGTTTTCGTTTAAACATCTAGATTTAGATTTTAGGTTTTAGGGCTTGGTTTTTAGCTTTTAAGTTATATCTTTATGTTAAAGATTTGTTTTTAAAGTTTTGGTTTTAGTATTAGGGTTTATTGTTTATGATTTAGGGTATGGGTTTTAGGGTTCGACAAGTCGGTTCCAATGACGCAAAAATGAGTTCAATCGATGTTTCTTTGAGTCGGTTTTCGCGTTTTTAAAATCCTTCTTAGCCTTCTTAGGCAAAATAAACTTTTTAGGGGAACCTTCCCCATAATATATATATATATAATTCTAGAACCTTTTATATTTTTACCCTCATTATGACCCGACCCGTTTAACCACCTTAAAACTTGGATCGAATTTTTCAGGCAGAGTGATGGACACAATTCTTGGAAAGTGAAGCAGATGACAGACCGATCTTCGCTGCTGACATTTCATCTATAACAGTCCGTAGACCCACAAATTCCGTCATTCGATTTCGATAAACTCCTACAAGCGTCATCTACACTTTGATCGGCGGTATCTTCAACGATGGAGAAGAAGAATGAGGAGCCGGTGATGGGGATTCCCTACAATCCCAACTATCAACATTCTCCGATTTATTCATATCCATCATCGCAATACCATATCGGAAACAATCCCTATCAGTCCCGCCAAATCCCGCCGAACGCCATCGTTGGCGATCCCAAAGGCTTTCCTCTTCACCAAACGATTTACAGAGACACTCCGGCTCCGATCAACTGCGTCTTCTGTGACAGCTCCGGTCTAACCACCGTTAGGTATTCTATCGATCAGATCTTAAATTTGATGAAAATTGATGTTGTGTATTGTGTTCTTGTGGAATTGTTGTGGGATCAGTGTAATTGAAGATTGATATACTCCTTGTAGCTGCAATTGGGGGAATTAGGTTTTCAGTTAGGTGGATTTTGTTGTACAAAATTGGTGTTAAAGGGTGGTATGAAGATTGATGTATTAGAGGATATATGTAATATAGTTTATCTGAGTACTAAATTTCAAGTTAAGAGGTTATACTTGTATGTTAATTTGATTGTGAAGTGATTTTGATTGATAGTTAGAAGATTAAAGATGTGATGAATTGCTTGTGGAAGGTGAACTAATAACAATGTTCAGCTACAAGGATTCTGTATATCATATTATTAGCAGTCATCACAATATAACGAGACTGATTTTTTACTGTAAACCGGTTTAAGTACTGTGTGACTGTTGGGAATTGGGTCTTCTTGTTTTCTTGGAGAGATGACTCATGAAGATCTATGATTGTTAACTGGTTAATTAACTGGTACATTTAGGCATTTAGCTGTATACTCTAAACACAACTTGGCTTTCAAATTTATGGATTATGAGGAACTTAAGATTTTGGGAGTTTCAAAATTTTTTTTTTATGTCTCCATGATGGTGGCCTAGTGGTAAGGGGGTGAGAATCCATAATGGAGGTCTAGGGTTCAAAGCCCGGCACCACCCAATTTTCCATAGGTCACGCGATTTACCTCCCTCATGTTGGCCGTGGACCGATCGGTGAGGGGCACCTAATGGTGGCGTTCACTATTTTTTTATTTTTTTATTTTTAGGGTCTTTTAAGATTCTTCATGTCTTCTTTTGTCTTTCAGTGAATCGTAATATGTAAATCTTGAGAACCAAATGTTTTTATACATACTTCATTGATGCAAAGTTTGACTGATCAATTTTCAGGTTGTGTATCATTTTTGGCCCAATATTCAACTTGAATAATGAATACTTTTTTTCTTTTTTTTTCATATATTGGTTAATAGATCAAAACCAAGCATGGCTGCTTTTGTTGGTTGTATGATGACATTCATGATTGGAGTATGCTTTCTTTGTCCTTCAATGGATTGCCTTTGGCACAAGTCTCACTATTGCCCTTACTGTAACGAGAAGGTATGTGCTCCTTTTTTTTAATACGTTTGAACTTCATTTTTGTGCAGAAGTTGTGAATTTTGATGCGCAGAAAGAATAAAAATCCATACCGTTGTTGCAGCTTGCTGAATTTGAGAAGAATGATGTGTGCGCTGTGATGGATCCTCCTAGTTGGCGTGAGCCCAGTTTTGCATTGCCTGCATAATCATTTGATAGAAGCTCACCATGAACTCGTTATGCCATGTTTGGAGGAGCACTTTGACGGTTAATTCTGTATCGTGCTACAAGTTTTGGGTGAAGGCCTAGCATCGCCTTATTGGAAATTTCGTATTGTATAGCTTTCTTGTGTTATACAAATCATAAGTTCATTCTTCTCTCTTTGAAACAACTTGAAGTTGCAACCAATTAGTAGGTTTAGATGATAAGGGTACTTGGAGTATGTCAAAACTAAAATGACCTGTTATATATATAAATTTATGTGCGTGTAATATAGATGTTTATTAGTTTATAAAATCACAAATGTTATAAAAACTGTGAAAACCAATATAAATCATTCATGTATGGAGTTATTTAGGACTAACCTTACTATTAAATACAGCATTATTGGGTGACTAAGTGTGTCTATACATTATAAACTAGATTATATCCCGTGTATTACACGGTTTTAATATAAAATAGTAAATAGTTAATAATAGATTTAAGAAATTATAAAATTATTAATTTACATATCGATAAGTACTTTAACTAATAAAATAATAATTAAAAACTTAAATAACTAAAAAATTGATATCATTGAACTAATTAACATTAAAACTTCAGTTCATATCATGTCAAAATCTAATTTTTATAAATGAAGAATATAAGTTATAAGTTATAATTTATGTAATTATTAAGGTTGAATGAGCTAATTTGAAAATATTATAACATAAAGGACAAAAAATGTAACTTTTCTAACAATTGTATTACTTTGGTTTTTAGAAAATTAATAAACATCATTTATATAAATATCACATTTTTTAAAACTCTGATTTAATGATTATTTTATTTTTCAAAAAAAAATCATTTGTTAAGAAAATGGATTTTTTTTCAAAAAATTTTGTTTTCTAAATATCACATAACATATTTCTTATTTTAAAATCCTTTAATTTTTTTTATATTTTATAAACTTATTTAATTGTGCTTACTAATAAAAGATTTGATTTGATTTTATTTTAAAACTATTTTGCATATAAAAAGGTTAATAATATTATTTTTTCATCATTACTATTAATATTATTATTTAATATGAGAGAGTATAATTAATTAATAGGAGAAATAATTGAGTATATTGATTAAAAAATGACATGTGTCAATGTTTGTTTAAAAATTTGACAAGTGGCAAACAAATATGTTTTTTTTTTTATTATAATAGTAAGATACGTATACACTGCTCTCATATTAAATTCTAGGTGATTGAATGCCCGGCAACTAAAATTATCATTATACACTTGAACTATCTTAATTCCTATATGCTCAATTTTAAGGTCGGTGGTTTACTCGATGTGTTCGTGTGTGATTCGCTATTTCTCTCTCTCTCCTAAAAAAAATGTATTGTTTGAATAGGTTAGTTTCAGAAACAGTTAACAGATGTCGTCTAGAGCATATGGTAATTGTGCAATTTGTCTTTATGAGTTTGGCCCATGTTTGATTCTCATAGGCTGCAAACTTTTTTTTCCCTTTTTTTTATAACACAAGAATTTCACTCGTGCCGGCCGCAGCAGCGCAGCGTGTATCTTTAGTAGTCTTATTAAATTTTAAATGCCTCGTAACAAATATTATTAACAAATTTTACAGGGTTTACCAAAATAGTTTTAACAGAAATAGAATGTTGTTGATAAGAATTTTTATAATTGTTGGTAAAAATTGTTACACACTAGTTGAATAGGGGGTAGAGATTATGCATTAATCATGATTAATCGAATCAGATTTATGCGTAACTTTTTTTCAAAAATTATATATAAAACTTGTATATGATTTTATAAAAATGTCCAATTTTATATATACAAGGATTTGCTCGAATTGTAGGATTTCACCTGAATTTTTTGAGGTTGACAAAAACTCGGGGAATTTCAACAGAGTTTTCGCTGGAATTTGAATAGTTGTCGGAATTTTGCGGGAATTTACTTGCTTTCCGGCCATTTAGGTCCAATTTTGATAGATATTTATTACAATAGTTTAATTGACTGCTTAGCCATAATCAAAGCAACGATCCACCACGTAACGCCTAAGCGCCAATTATCAGCCACCTATGCCGATTTTAACAATGTTGTTTTTTATGTTAAGATTACCAATAAATTTAAAAATGTTTTAAAAACAACTTAAGCCATATTTATATTTATCTATATCTATACTACTATATAATACATATTAAAAGGACAAAATAATAATTTGTTTAAATCTTTTAAAATTAAGGGTTTTACAACTCTTAAAGCATATGATACAACTTTTTAATTCTAATCTAAATGTTTATTTGTGTTTTCACCTTGTCCCACATTGGTAACTTTTAAAAATTTAAGTGAGATAGAGTGATTATAAAAGATAACCCTTCACAACAAATGAATCAATTCTTGACATTTTTGGTGCATTTGGCCTTTTATGTTAGTAGTTAAAGTCACTTTTAGTTAACAACCAAGTTAAAAAAACTGCTTTTGTTACGGTTATAACTCAAGAACGAAACATCTAAACATTTAAAACATCCAACTTAAGTGTAATGTTTTCCGCTGTAACGCGTGGGTACTCAACTAGGACTAATAATACACAACCCTTCTCAAAACCCCGACACGCATTCTGCTCATATGAAGCCTTGAATTCAATGAAAGTTGGGTGGGGGTAGAGCGAGACAACAATTATTCGCAGCCGATCATCACTGGATTCACAATTGCAGGCACGCATCCTCTCTCGTTTTTATAATTTGTGTTATGGTTACAAGAACAATTTGCGAATTTCTTAAAATTAGGTTTTCTAGCATGTGCTGATCTCGTGATCTCCAAATGTAGTAATGAAATCGTGTAACACAAGTTCTTACTCTTCTCCTTGATTTAATCTTCATATGATTCTGAGTTTCCAGAATTTCAGCAATTGTCTGGTTGTTATAATAAGTTAATAAATCGTACTTTCATACGATATGAATCACCTGCAACTAGTTTATTTTTTGTTAGAATGATTTATAGTTAATTAGGTTACAATAAATCACCTCTCAATCTAACTTTATTTCACACTAACATGTTTAATGTCTGAAGCTAATTTGAATAATTTGTACTTTTGTTTGAGAAGAATTGTTCATGATGTAGAAAAATAGACAAGCATTTAAGCTATATTTGAGTACTACATGGCAGATCTTAATGTGCAAGGCTTAATGTTCTATAAAATGAGGCAATTTTTTTTGAAGTGAATCGGTTAGTATTTTTTTTTATAGGAAACAGTTACTATATTAAGGAAATATGGCAACTATTAGAAATCTGAAAATCAAAACATCGTCATGCAAACGTATTGTCAAGGAGTTGCATTCTTATGAGAAAGAGGTTGAAAGGGAAGCAGCCAAGACAGCTGACATGAAGGAGAAGGGTGTTGATCCTTATGATCTTAAGCAACAGGTAAACTTCATATATAATTATTCATATCACTTGTTATCCTAATAGTCTCAGAACATGTAGCATTTGGTGTTTTGACTGTGTAAAAGTGTCATGGGAGTAACAAAAATGTATTTTTGCTTGTGTTTATTTTAATCAATGTTTGTTCATTTGACGAGCTTGCAAGAAAGATGATTAGCTGAAGAGATGTTAAAATCCAGTTGTGGTCAATGATTCATTTGAACAGGAAAATGTGTTGGCCGAATCAAGGATGATGATTCCTGATTGCCGCAAACGCCTGGAATCCTCACTAGCTGATCTAAAAGGGATACTGGTATTATGTTATTTTATTGTAGTATGATGTTTAACTTTTAGAAATTTGATACATTTTTTGCTGATTGTATTGTTATACACTTGTACCTGATCATGTTGCGTATAAGATCATAAAAGTCTGGATAGTATTCATAATCTGTTTTAGAGAAATATCTCTGAAAAGCGTAGGATTAAAGTCTCTTTTTTTTCTTTGGAACTCTTGAAGAAAGTTATGTAGTAATACTTTCCATTAATCAGTAAAGAGAGTACTCCATTTGTATCCATTATTTTATTGTAGTATGATGTTTAACTTTTAGTAATACTTTCAGCCACTTTTATTTCAGGTTAAAACTTTGTAATTTGAGCCTTTGAGGAGGTGGGGGGTTGTTTTGGGATTGCTTATCAAAACTGTTTATTGCCTTTTGAATTAAGCAGTGTGTAATAAGCAACTTCAAACTGCTTATTCTAAACAACTGGTTTCCGCAAAAAAATAATTAGAAAGCAGTCCCAAATAGTGTTGTTCAACTAAGTGGTGGATTTAACTCATTCATAACTTGATTGGTAAAAACTTGTTCATAACAAAGCTCAAGCTAGTTGACTTGTATAAACATTGGAGCCGAGTTTGTGGCTTAAGGTAGCTTGCTTATTGGTGGGAAAATATATTATATAGAAACCTATTATATAAATAAATACAAAAACACGCAAATCCAAATGAACAAAATGTTGAATTGCTCACATGAAATTAACTTTTATCCGTTATTTTACTTGTGTATATTAGTAGTTTGATACTATGTTATTTGAGACTTGCATGATTTGAGATTCTTGTTAACTTGTTATTTGAGAGTTGGGTAGAAAAACATATATAACTCATCAAAAAGGTTTTATAAAAATGAGCCAAGTCATTGAGCCATTTCTGATTAAGTGGATTGAATTTACCACCTATATTATTTATGTTAATGTTTGTTAAAAATCATGACACGGCCTTCTTTTTGATGAAAAAATATGGGATTGGCTTACAATCAAAAGTGCATTTCAGGCTGAGCTGGAAGAAGCAAAGCAAAAGGAAGGTCCTGAGGTGACTGAAGCTGAAAGCACTGTTGCTGATGTTGAGAAGTTATTCGAGACATCAGAACCTTAGTATGTTTGCATAGGTTACCAGCATGTCTTGTTTGCTTAAACAGATTGCAGAATCCTTAGATTTGGGTATGTTTTATCCTAACTGTTAAGAAATGCTGATGTTTGAAGGTTTGACATGTCAAGACTTTTTATTTTATTTATTTTTTAATTTTTTAAAAATCTTGAATAACTTTAATGTTGCATGCATAACGTAAATGCAGTTAAAAATCCAGGTACAATGAATGAACACTTATTCATAGATTTTTTTTGGACGGCATCTTCATATCCCAAATGGATCCCTCAAACCCAACAACCCACATTGTGACCACAGTCCGCTAGCAACTCCCTAAAGCCCAGGTGTTAGCGAGCGTTGTACCCGAGCAAATCCACTTGTCTCTGAGGAGGAAGCCCGCTATGTGAAAAAACCCCTACTGACCTCTTTGGTCGGGATTTGAACCCATGACGTCTATTTAATGGTTTTTTTAACTACTTGAATGAGACAAGTGGCTAATTTAGTAAATCTACAGTTTGTCCAGTGGGTCAACCCGACAATTGACCTGGTGTTTAGTGTTGGGGAATGCTCGTCAGTCCATGGGTTGAGCTCCTGAATGGTCATTCCAGTTTGTCAGGTCTTCAAATACAAAAAATGATAGAGGTCTTCAAATACAATTCATAGTTATATTAATATATTAGTATTAATTAGTAGTAATGATAGGTTCTAGATATGGGTAGTTTGGTAATATTAATATTTACAATTGAGAAAGAAGATGATATTAACGAACGACTGATTACAAGGAAATTAGTTTCAGGGTTACACCCTTCTGTCTGCTCAAAGCAGGAGCCAATACCCAATTACAAAATCTCTTCCCCCCCCCCCCCCCTCCGCAACTCATAAATCTCACCTCTATTTATAACCCACAAACAATAATATTACCAAACTACCCATATTTAGAACCTACCATTAGTACTAATTAATACTAATATAACTATGATCTATATCAAAAAATTTACAAAAATGAATTTAAAATAATTAAAGATAAGAAAAATGGCCTGAAAGTAAAAATGCGGTACCAAAGGCTTCTTTTTTTGGTGTCACTCTCAAAATAACTAGGGTTAAAGGTCTCATTGGAGATAAAAATGGTGCTACACGGAGGGATAGTTTAGATGGGTGTGTGTTGCCCTAAAAAAAGGTAAAAATGTGGTATTATCATATATTCCTATGCCTATTTTTGTATGAAATGTATTATAGAATTGTATTGTATTATATAATACGCATTATATTGTCGTATAGACATATAGTATAAGCTTAGTCGCCTATGAAATATGAGATGTATAAATTTTTTTAAAAACCTCCCATTAGAAAATGTATTGATAACTTAAGTGTGATGACCTAATCCACCATTCCAAGAGGAAACCTACAACTAGGAAAACCCTTTGACTCAACCCAAAACCTCTCATAAGAGAAGTCAAGGGCACTATACTAGAAACATTTTGCTTTCTAATGCATGAAATAAAGAAATAGTGCTGAATTAAACTTTTTTAAAAGAGAGCACCGGTACTGAGTATAATATAATCGATTTCTCATTGCCTGCAAAAAGTAAGCTCAGAAAACAATGTTGACTATTCCTATCAGACAAATTACCCCACTGCGAATAGTGTTTGTCTTGTAATCGGTTGGATATGTAAAATAGTAATCTAAAACATCAGCTATTCAGCTAACGAAATATGTATGCTCAAATAACCGTGAGAAAAATACATTATATTTTGCAACTTACTTTACAAAAGCAAAGGAAACAGAAAAGGAAATGCTGTATACATGTAATCATTCAAAGAAATACACATTCTTATGTAATATCAATGGTGTAAGAATCGCTAGTCGGTCGGCGGGGTGGGGAATCGGGATTAATCGGCCAACTAATCGGCTTTAGAGGACTAACGATTAATCGGCCTAGTCGGGGATTTTTACAACCATATGTAATATAATAAAGCTAAAAGATATGTGATTGGAAAGTTATTATGTGTGCATACTTGCATAATAAAACTAGAAGTTTTAAGGCCGTTGCTTCATTGGATGACGGAAGTTATTTACAGTTTCATGGCGGCTCTACTGGATAGTATTTCAGACCGTTTCCTACAGTTGCTGCTGTAACTTTGAGTACCAAATTATATTTAAAATCTCTCACCTCCTGTCAATTCAACATAAATCTCAAATTATATCAATTTAATAGAGAATAATTCATAAGTTCTAAATTGTAAGCAGCATTTTATGATAATAAATTAACTTTTAAAACTTATCTTTTAATGCGCAAGGTGGATTTATATTTTTATAAAAACAGTTTTAAAAGGCGGCACACCTTTGAAAGTTTTATACCAAAAGATAAAAGTTCTAAAGTCAAAATCACACAATACCAACAGTTGTAAAGTAGAAATATGCTTACCTATGATTCAACAAAGTAAAAGTTTCAGTAGCAGTGAAAAATCGTTAAATATCTTTGAAGTCTATTGGTGACAGAGGAGGTGAAACCATGGTTGTATCTGGCCCACGTTTGTATGTGACCAAGGGGGCAGAAAACCCGACTTTTGAAGATTTCGTGGAGACCACATTTGCAGGCGGCCTAGGGAGCTCATGGAGTTCACTAATTACAGGTGATGACACCATACTAGCGCTCAATGGATACGCTTCTGAAGTTGACAGTGGCTGAGTCAAACTAGTTGGTAAAACTGCACCAGATATAGGTAGAGGTCGTGGTGTGAACCCAATAGGCCCACTGGCATATAGTGGGACCTTGTTTGATTGTGCGCCACCAGTCAAAGGACCGGAAAAAGCATATCTTTTGATTTTCTTTGCACTAGAAGTCAAAGGTGGATCAGTTTGAGGTGAGGGATGTACTGTTTGAGGAGCTGGTAGGGGAGTGGGTTTTCCTGAACTTTTCTCTAACGGCACTGAATGACATATATTTGCTGGCGGTTTGGATTTAATTCCTTGACTTTGACATTGACTTTGAGTTCCTGGAGTAACTGATGTTTTCTCAAGTGGTGTTGGGAGAACATATGTGCTCAATCTCCTTACAGATGACTGTCGCATCTGCCGATACCTTTCGGATGGGTCTATATTTTTCTCCATAAAAAGTGGAGCCGATTTGCTTCCTTTGTTAAGATCAACAGTGGAGTTCTGTAACGGTTTTCTGTTCATATTTACCTGCAAGTCCAAAATTACACACATTTTGTGGTGTAAAATACATAGCAAGAAAATTTAATACACCAAAATTTTAAAATATATATATAATAGGGTTTTTCTTTTACCACTGCTGGTTTCACAGGAACTTGTGGAAATGTAACTTCATTATCTAACTGCAGAAACAAAAGAAAAAAAGAAACGAAAGTTTAGCTGATGTTGCATTATTGCCCTATACCAGAAATGAAATTACAGAAAGTAACAAATTAGAATCATAGAAGTATAAAGTGTTTTAGGTCATGGTAAATATACAACTCTTGCCTCTACAGAGTTTCCTGAAGTAGAAGCTTCATTCTTATTAACACTCGGTTCAATATTCAATTTGTTATCTTCAAATGTGTCATTATCATAATCGCTACCATCTTCTTCATCTTCATCTTCAGAAAGAAAAACAGAATCTCTATCATCGTCTTCAAGCCCACTAAAATGGTAGTCAATATGCTGTTGTTCAGTTGTCAATTTAACATGTGGCTCAATTGTTTCCAGTGATTTGAGAGCCTTTCTGTAAAAAAACATCTGTGTTCCAACATGTAAGATGTGAAACCATTAAAAGAATTCATACATTATAAGATTTATTAATGAATGAAAAATATGAAAACCTGAGCCGCATAGTGGCGAGCTGCTTGCGTTAGAAGACTGCGAGACTGGGAATTTTTTAAAGATTTCATGCGGAAAATAAACATAGTAGCCTCCTCATCAAATTCTTCCCAAGCTGTTTGCAGCTGGCGAGAAGAAACATGTTCTAATTTACTGCTTTTCACCTTTCCCTTTTCATATTGTGTTTTCAGTTCTTCATATAACGTCCTAGAGATACAAATAAAGATATATATAAAGATATACATACATATATATGAGGAAATTTGGGTTGATCTTTTTGGAGTTAAATCGGGTTTTCCCCATTAAGGTGGGTTATTATTAGATCCCAATCCTATATATATAGGGAAAGAATAAAAAAATAACCCACTAAATATGCAATAACCCGTCAAGATCAAGCCAAATCTTCGAAACTTTTTTAACATCATTGTAAACACATTTAGAACACTTTCTTATTTTATGAGTTTGCGTAAATTAATCAACGTTTGAGAGTTCACATCGTTGTAAGTTTTGAGCAAAAAAACACTTACAGTACTGTAAGTTAAAAAATTTTAAAAACATACAACGATGTTAACTCTCAAACGATGATGAATTTACGCAAACTCATAAATTAAAAAAAATGTTCTAAATGTGTTTATAATGATGTTCAAAAAAATTCGAAAATTAGGCTTGATCTTGACGGGTTATTTCGGGTTCTTGCATATTTAGTGGGTTATGTGTACTTCCATGCCCTATATATATATATATATATGAAATGAGTATTGAATTGAAAATTTCCTAAGATCATTTCGTACCTTTTTTCATCGCATTGTTTTTTCATGTCCTGCAGACAGTAGGATATGTATGAAATATCTATATAAACAAATTGATGAATGTAACAATCATGAGATGAGAAATTACAGACCTCCACTATATTCAATTCATTAAGAAGAGATTGTGAAGGAACTGTGATTGTCTGAGAAATATGTGACCGCTGAAAAAGAATTTGAGATGCTTATGAGGAAGTCATTTTAAGTTGAAAACAGCAAAATGTTTCAACTTTCACAAGTATAGTTTACCAAGTTGAGAACCTACATAATTGTCAACCAGCTTCTGGATATCAAATTGCACTTTTCCCAGCATTAGCAACACTCTGCCTGCAAATTGAGTGTGTGTGTAACAAAATACAAGGACATGAAGAAAGCTAAGTAGAACCATAGTTTTCAAAGGCGCGTCCGGCGCACACCTAGGCACAGGAAAGGCGCCTGATAAAAGCCTAGGCGCACTCCAGCGAGATTCAGCAGGCATTCTCGAAAATCTGGCATAATGCTTGAATAAACCAGTCTAGAAAAGTCAAAAAGGTTTTTAAATTTTAAAATCGTATATAACTAGATTATTAATCGTCTTATAGCTAGACTTTATATATTTTTTTAAAAACTTTCTAAGCCTAAAACATGTCAAACCTCTAGAATAGTAAAATAAGTAACTTAATACTATGTGCGGTGCCTAATTTCCTCGCTTTTTTTGCGCCTAGGCTCCGGGAAACTTATGTGCCTTGCGCCTTTGACAACTATGGATAGAACAAGAGTGAACATTTCAGCTCCAGGTATTTTAGCATAAAAAATCAGGTTAGAAGTTAAAAAAAAGTTTGAAATTTAAATCTGATGAAAATAAAAACATCAGAATATACTCACCACTGTCTTCATCATCACTAAGTGCAGTTTTCTCAAGAAGACACCCACCCATTTCTTTTAAAGATTCCGAGAATTCTGAAAAAATGGTCAGGTTTAGCAATAAGTACAAACAAACAAACATATCCAGTATATTCCCACTTTTCAATAGGGTTTAGAGGGGAAGGATGGACACAAACCTTACCCTATCCCAGTTGGAATAGAGTGGCTGCTCCGAAGGAGTACCCAACTCAAATTTATCGTTTGAACTGATCATCTCAACACTTTTAACGTTATTTTCACAAAATAAGTAAAATAACATTACAAATTGGTGCAATTTTACTTTGGCCCCTTGAGGGCCCACACATATATACATTATATGTGTGCACCGCAAATGGGGCACAAAGACAACGAAAACTTTTAGGGGAATTTGAGTTGGCTCGCATAAGCATCATACTTTTAATAACCAGAAACGTGCCAAGTGTTTCTAAATACAGGTTGAAGAACCTCACTCATAAAAATTTTAACCAGTAGCACCACATTGAAATTTTCAGTGTTCCTAGTGCCATTAAGGTTTAGGTCTTTATTTGGAAAATAATAAAAGTAAAAGCCAGTATATGTAGACACCTATCAGATCATAGTAATAATTCAGTCCTATAACTTGAAAGACAAATCATATATCATTGATAGCATTGTTCCTAATAGGCTAGTTTTATTTCATCACTAGATTCCAATTCATTTGCAGGTTTTAAAAATCTGCAAATAAGAACGTCAAACTCGAAGAAAGAAATTCCAATTATTCCAAACAGAAAAGGAACATCAATTGTATACCATATGCAGTGTTAGTGGTGCTTGCAGCAGCCGTAAGCAAACTGTCATAGCAATCTCTCATGTCTTGCATATCCTACAAAAAGAAATAAAGGATATTCACAAAATTGATCACCAAAACGAAAGAATTGACCTATCAACTAATACTATATCAAAATTAACTGCTAATGAAATCCGATTGAAATGTAAACAAAATATAAACATAACGTGTAAAATAACAACGAATCACACCAGTCGCATTCCAACTACAGACGTGAATCGGTCACGAAATTAATAATCACAGAAGCCGATAATTCGAGATAATATTAATGAACTAATAATATGTAAAAACAAGCATAATCAAACGAAATCAAAACCTGAGAGGCTTGAGCGAGTTCGTCCAATTGAGCCGAAGATCGTTGAATACCATGGCGGTGACGTTTATCGTGCCTGTGTAACCCTAATCCACGTACTTTTCTGAATGGACTCTTCATGATCGCTTGATGTGACGATAGAACGAGAATTTGGAATCGAATTATGAACAGAGAGATGCAGAAGAATTTGCAATCGAATTCAAAGATAAATTAACGTGGTCAATGCAGGGGTCTGCTTTGTATTCTCTTTGTTTAGTGGAAAGGGGGGAAGACCAACACTTTTTACCAGAATTAAAAGAGATGTATCTATACTAATAAATAAAGGTTTTTAAAGACATATGACATGTTTCTAAAGCATCTCAACTTTATTTTCACACATCTCTCTCCTATTAATTCCATTATTTATATCTTTATACATTTTTAAATAAAAAATATTTTGATACAACAAAAATATATTAATGTTAATATACACACTTTTTAAAACACAAATTATTATCAATTTTAAAAAATGAAATGTTTGAAGAAATTAAACTTTGAAAAAATTAGGGATTTAAGAATTAATATAGTTATTTTATTAATTAAAGTATTAAGTTTTACTAAATTCCAATTAAATTATTTAAAATCATCTTATAATGTATAAATTTTCATTAGTATTTATATATTATATCTCTTTATTTAACCCGTGTAATACACGGGATATTAACCTAGTGACTTTATATATAGTTTTACAAGAAAAATAAAAGTTTATTTTCTGATTTTGAGAAAAAGAGAAAAGAAAAAAAAAATTAAGAATTTTATGTTTTTGAGGTGGGAGGAAGAAAAATATATATAAAAATTTATAAATATATTCTTATTATGTTTATTATAATTTAAGTAAAATGGTAAAATGCTAAATAATTTTTTTTATAATTATCTTTGTTTGTTTACTTACATTTTAGAAGGCAAGTTAGGAGACAAGATTATTAACAATCATCTTTCTATTTTTTTTTTCACTTTATTTCATTAGAGAAGATTCAATTAAAAACTAATATTACCTAAAATTAAAATAATTATTTATAAGCATAATATTTTCTTTTATTTTGTAATTAAAGTAGAGGTCAATTATTCTGATACCTTTTAAACATTATGAATGATTTATTTTGATTTATAACATTTTGTTACTTCTCATTTACATGAATTTATGTGTGTGTCTATATATCCTTTGAATTTTATTTAGAAATTTAAAAAAAGGTAAAATATAAAAATAAGGGTCTTACACGAGTTTTGATCGATAAAATATTAAACAACTACTAATATTTATAAAAAAAAAAGATAACAATAGAGAAAATAAATATTAAATAAATAAAGTTTTTGTGAAGTAATATCAATAAATAAAATAATAAGAAGTTAAGAAACAACAACTAGGAAAAAATTTTAAGCAGAATAATTATTTATTAGGTATATATTAAGCTCATAAAAAATAAAACAAAAAAAAAATCAGATGATTAAATCGTCCCGCATGACTAAACAATACTTTTTATTATGTACTAGACTATTACCCGTGTATTACACGGGTTTAATATAAAATATTAAATAGTAATTAACAAAAATATAAAACTTGTAAAAGGATATTTTAAAATAAAATGATTAATTTACATATTAATGAATACTTTGGGTAATAAAATAATAATTAAAAATTTTAATAACTATAAAAATTATATATGATTTTTTTTTATTTGTAACCGTTATTATCTTTAGACTAACTGAAAATAAAACTCCATTCTGTGTTCTGTTAAAAGACTAAATTTTATAAATCAATAACGCAAAATATAATTTATGTGATTATTAAAATTTAAACGAATCAATTAAAAAAATATCGTTAAACATAAGGACAAAATATTTAACTTTTTCTATCTTTTTTTACTTTACTTTTTAAATAAATTAAGAAAACGACATTGGTTTATAAAAGTCTTTTTTGTTTAAAACTCTGGTTTATAGTTTATTTTTTATAAAAAATTTTTTATAGAAAACTTGTTTCTTATATAACTTTGATTTTTTGAAAATAAAATAGTTCTTATTTCAAAAAAATTAATATTAAAAAATTTCATATCTTATAAACTCTTTTTTACATGTTTTTCCAATAAAAAGATAAATAATATTACTACTTATTAGTATCATAATTATTTAATTAGAAAGAGAATTTAATTATTTAATAGAAGAGAACTAAATGAATTTGATAGGAAAAATTGACATGTGTCATTAGTGTTCTAATATTATGACAAGTTAATATTATGACAAGTGTCAAACTTTATTTTTGTTTATTAGTATAGTAAGATAAGATAAGATACCTTATTGTCAAATATGATTACAATTTATTTGCATTAAATTTAAATTTATGGTAATTTTCAACCAATGTGCATTAATTTATAGTAATCTTAATCAACCAATTAATAAGATAATAGGTCTAAGTTTTCATATCCACAAAACTTATATAAAAACATGAAAAAGTTAAAATAAGTCATAACGCATAATTACATAAAAAAAAGCCACAAGCGCCAATAAAAACATTCAGAAAATGGAAAAAAGAAACAAATATAACCTTACAATACTTACAAATTCCAAATCACGTTAATTTATACATAGTAATAAATCAAAATAAAAATGTGTCACACGTCACTTCTCTATATTATCCTTATAAAACTGGCATCGCTCTCTCTCCCTTATTAAA
The DNA here is from genome assembly GCA_009363875.1 of Mikania micrantha. Classification (NCBI taxonomy): domain Eukaryota; kingdom Viridiplantae; phylum Streptophyta; class Magnoliopsida; order Asterales; family Asteraceae; genus Mikania; species Mikania micrantha. The sequence goes on along the minus strand of CM018694.1, from coordinate 87,663,046 downwards.
TGCACTCATATTCAATAATAATAATATTATTAAATATTAAAAATATTCTTTATACATTTTTAAATTAAAAATGGTTTTTAAAGCATTAAAAAATATATTAATTTTAAAAGAGTATATCTTTTATAGAATTCAAATTATTATGAAATATAAAATATTTAATAATTGTTTTTCGAAACAAAATATTCAAAAAACAAACTTTAATAAACTTAGTGTTTAAATAAATAACATTAATATTTTTTTGCTTATGTATTAAACTATATAAATTATTAATCATATTATTATTAACTATTTATTATTTTTTTATTTAACCCATACACGAGGTATTGACCTAGTTTAATGCATAAATCAAAATGTGAATACAAGTAAATAAATTATTTGAATACTTTCTTCTATAATGATTTGTGAAAATACATATTATTAAAGTAATCATATCAAATATTAAATCTTTGTATACACAAATGCATGATTAATAGTTTGTTGTTTTAATTGAATCCAAGGGGTTAAGATTAAGTGCATGTTTGGGATTATATTTCAAATCAACTTATTAACTTGATGAAAAAGTTAATAATTGAAAAACACTTTTAGTTTAACTTTTTAAGTAGTATTAAAAAATCGCTTTTAATAAGCTACTTTTTGTGGTTTTTACAAGTGGTTTTTAAAATTTGATGGTTATAACTGTTAATTTTTGTAGGAACTTACATATCCAAACAACTTATTCACTTATTGACTTTTCATACACAAAAACTAATACAAACACATTTTTAAAAACTTTATCTCAAAAGGTCATAAGTTAATAAATATTTTTGATAAAGACACTTAATTTTAATTTAATAAACAATCTCAAACATACCTAAGAGTTGTACAGGATTGTGGGGAAAACCGAGCACCCAAGATGGATGGGTTTACCTTCATTTTCATATTTTTTTTGTAGATAATTTTAGAAGACTTCTTTAATATTATGTTCAACTTTAATGCATAAGGGCACAAGCAAAGGTTAATGCGTCTTCTTCTTCTTTTTTTTTTTTACTCTAATTCCAAAAATAATGTTTCCCCAACAACCTTTGATGAGGGAGTCGCTCTTATCAAGGTAGTTAAGTGTCAATCCGCTCTATATCAATTGGTTAGCGATGAGCCAACCTATGCTTGCTATCTAATGTGAAAATTATAGGTTCGAGTCTTACTTGAAACATACAGGTGGGTCAGATGTTTTATCATAGTTGGTCTTCGGACGGTAAGATTTTCTTGAAATGATGGGCGAGCCGGGTCACCAACAATGTCTGTGTTTTACGGGTGTGGGTGGTCTTTCGCCATTAGGTTTACCCCGATGACTGGACTTAAAATATATTCGTTAGCTGTTAAGAGAAAATTTAAGGTAATTATGTGTTAACAAATTGAATCAAGTGGGTTACTATGTTTCTGGTATCGGAGACTCAATCAGCTTTCTTCTCGGATCAAAACAACGCTGATGGCTTTTTAAAATTAAATGGATTTATTTGTAGGCCAGGAAATTTAAAAAAAAAAAACTTTTTTTTTCATTAATATGAATATTGAAAAAGTCTTTGGCACGGTTAGCTAGGAAGTCCTCGAATATACTCTACAACAAAAAATAAAATTTATTATTAATTATCTTATTATTCTATATATTAAACAACATGGTGGGGAATAGTAGAATGGGCCCCACACCCACACATTTTTTTAAACATTTTTTTAATAATATATATAATTATACATTTGAAAATATTAAACAAAATTATTTATTAAATAGTGTGCGGGTTCCGCGACTTTCATCTACATGCCTACACCTATTAAAACCCTATCTAAGAGAAAAAACACTTAAACTCTATCTGGACCATTGATTTGAAATTTCGAAAATAAAAATGTGGTGCACATTGAACATGAATAAAAAATTTGGTTTTGAATAAACAAATCAGTTTTAACGTGGGTTAACGTGAACCACGTATTTATTTAAAAAATTCCAAATCAACGACCCAGATAGGGTTTAGGGGTTTTATCTCTAGGATTAGTGAAAAAATGTGGTCCTTTCTACGGTTTTGGTGGTGTTCGGAGAAAGTCATTGTTATTTGTTTATTTTCATAGAAAATAGATGTGTGATTAGAGATTTGTTTTTTTTTCATAGAAAATAGATGTGTGCTTAGATATCTGTTTTTTTTAATTCAATCAATTGGTTGTTGACGAGAAAGAGTTTATCAGTGACTTTTTTTTTATTATTTTCGTAACATATTTGTATGAATTTTGTATGATTTTATGTTTTTATGAAAAATTTGTATAAAGTTCGTGATGAGAGATTTGATTTTGCTATGTAACATACGCTTCTGCAAATGGCATATAATACCCGTTGTGAAGATTGTATTGTGATGACCCGTCGCAACGCGCGGCGGATATAAACCTAGTATATATTAAAAAGCAACCAAATTGAATAGTAAAATATGTATATTATATTGAAATAGTAATTAATTAATATATATATATATACACATATACTATTTCAATATAATATACATATATATATACATATATATATATATTATTAAATAGAATGAATATTATAGTAACAAAACGTGGTTCTTTCTGGGGTTTCAGCAGTGTTTGGAGGACATAACGGTGATTTATTTGTTCTCATAAAAAATCAATATTTGTTTAGAGATTTTAGTTTTTTTTTTTATTTCAGACAATTGGTTGCCGATGAGAAGGATTTTATGAGTAATTTTTTCTATTATTTTCGTAACATATTTTTATTGATATATATATTAAAAAGCAACCAAATTGAATAGTAAAATATTTATATTATATTGAAATAGTAATTAATATATATATATATACACACATATACTATTTAAATATAATATACATATATATATATATATTATTAAATAGAATGAATATTATAGTAACAAAACGTGGTTTTTTCTAGGGTTTCAGCGGTTTTTGGAGCAGATAACGATGATTTATTTGTTCTCATAAAAAATCAATGTTTGTTTAGAGATTTTAGTTTTTTTTTATTTCAGCCAGTTGGTTGCCGGTGAGAAGGATTTTATAAGTAATTTTTTCTATTATTTTCGTAACATATTTTTATGGATTTTGTATAATTTTATTTTTTAATGAGAAATTAGTATAAAGTTCCTGATAAAAGGTTTGATTTTGCTATGTAACTTATACTTATGCAAATGATATATAATACCCATTATCAGGACCCGCCGCAACACGGGGCGGGGAAAAACCTAGTTAAATATAATTAAAGAAATATGGACCCAACATACGAATAACATGACATTCTAATATAACTAGTCTTATAGGTCAATACAAGCTAATGCCAGTGGTGTCAGAATATTTTGTATGCAGATTATATACGATTTGTATAGGCTAATAGTATATGGATCGTATCGGATTAAGTAATTCAGTTGAGTCAAATTTGAAGAGTTTTTATGGGTTTTAACTATTAAACGACCAGTATACACCTATATGGATTGTATAGGCAGTGGCGAAACTTGACCATAATCCCAGGGGGGCGAAATCATTTTTTTCTTTTTCCAGGAGGCGAAATAAATGTTTTAAAAAATTTTACACTACGTATCAAGAAATTTACACTACTGCACAAAAAAACAGGGGGGCGGTCGCCCCCTTGTCTGAACAAAGCTACGCCAATGTGTATAGGTATATAATTTAATTTAGTTTTGTTTGTTTGTAAGATATAGATGAGTAACATGCTCATGTTATATCCTAGCATGCTCACGCAATGTCGCGGTATCAACAAGAGGGAGCCTATGCTATCGAACAACATGGTGTTGTGCATGTGGTGGTTGATATTGTTGTGATTGGTGGTGGTGGTGGTGGTGTTATTAAAATATAAAGGAAATGAAACAGTCCAATTGACAAATTGTTAAATATGATGTTCTTTTATAGTATTGATGTTAGATTTTGTTGGAAATTTGAGTAATTTCAAATTTAATATGAATTAAAATCAAAATCTTTCATATTATTTGAGGCTTTTCAATTTACTCAAAATTTTCAAATTTGCACTCACAATCTTGTAGTATAAATACAAGACAATCGGTGTCTTGTTTGGTTGATTACTTGATTGTTCCAAGAATATTACATGCAATCTACCACATGTTTTGAAAAATTTCTAGTCTCCTCTATTTTTCAAGCTATTGTTTAATATATATTTTTCAGGTGCTAGGTTAATCCCGATAGTATACATACTGTTTTAGTTGTTGTACCCTGGAAGACAGACACATTTATCGTGATAAGAGCCGCGAAATCTGTTTTAAGGGAAGCGTATTGAATACGTGCTTCAACTATAATCATCAACATGTTTACTCTATGTCAATGAATAATAAGTGAAAGACATAACGGGTTGAAAGCTAGAGTCTACTACAAGAATTATTTTTAAAGAATTTGTTGCAAACATCATCAGGAGACATGGTTGAAGACTCAACATGAAGCATACTCAAGTCAAACAAGATACTTAGAGCACCCAACGAATACATTGATCAAAACAAGTTTGGTATATAAATTCGTAATTTATATTGTTTTATTTTAGTCTTGTACATGTTGTGTACTAAATTATTTCATAAAAATAACGAGAGTATCGTTATTATTTATATTTTATTATTGTTTTATAATAAAAACGTGAACCCAATAATCTTACCATACATATGATATTTTGTATCATATGTCCATTTTGAAACAATAATTATGTCTAATGAACTTTTTTTATTTGTGGATGTCCCCATACAAAGCATGTGAGGAAGCTTTCAAGGAATGAAATCACCATGCATAGGTTTTGTTTGCATGTCAACAGGATCAAAAATCTAAACCACTCTATTTCATGACTCTTAATTATATATTACTCTTATCTTCTATTTCAAACTCTTCTAATCATATAATTATTACTTATTCTCAGTGACAGATTCAATATATGAACCATTTTAAATGAGTCTAGTTAAATAAACTATGAGTAAAATGTTTATATTTAATCGGATTAAACATATTGTGTTATTAACGAGCTAATTTTGTTAAATATGTAATGTATCCCAATTATCAAACATATGCATGTTAGTGCTTTTAGGAAATGTCAAATATTTCATGTTTAGTTGAAATATAATAATTTAGAAAAAATTATTCATATAAATCAGTTGATCAATTAGCTGTATTTTCAACAAAATCAAAATCAAGAAAATACTTTTATTGTGTGTCTGTTTCTAAAGAAGCTAAACATATTGAGTTTGATCATTTAATCACGTGACTCTCAAGTCTTGTTACACTCGTCACATGGCTGCACGGCAAAACCGGAACCTTTAAGTCACCAATAATAATTTGTGGCTTTGTGCTAGATTAACAGGCACACATTGATAATTTTTTAATTGAATTAATTTATCACATGCACAAGGGGGTTTTCCGATCACCTTCTTTCTCGCCATCGTATGAATTGAATCGGATTGTTGTAGGGTTTGTGCTGTTTCGAGATTTTCGTGAGATGAGCAGAGAACGGCCGCCTGAGCCGCTGGATTTCTTCATTTGGACGGTTGAGGTGTGATTGCTTACTTCTTGTTTTATATTTGTTGATCTTGTGGCTCGATTGTGTTTCGTTGTTGGATCATTTCCAGCATCACCGCCACCGCTCATCACCTCCTCCGGTTGCCGTCTACCATCATCATCATCTTCTTCATTTCCATCCACTGCCGCTATACTCGTCTCCAGCCAACTCCGGTCGACCACCATCATACAACACTTCGGTCGCCACACCATCTCAGTTGTTGTCTCCATCAGTCACTGATCGCCACCACTATCTTCATCTCAGATCTAACACCATCGTTTCAGCACTTGCACCTTCAGCCACAATCAACAAAACGTGAAAGAAAAGTTGACCCGCCAGGTGTTCGATCTAATGCCTCAATGAAGTGAAAGCAGCCATGGGGTAAGGGGTTTTGTGGGGTTCCATTTAGAGGGTGGGCAACCCGCGGTTGCTGCCCTCCTTACTCTTGTATAGAATTTACCAATTTTCTACCCCCACAACTCATCTCGAGTTTGGTGTACCGTTAGTGTGGTTTTTCTTTGGTGGCATTTGTCTTACACACATGGCTCCTGTGAGGGGGCGTCGGAACGGTAAGTCAGTGGGCCCTGTGTAAGGCTTTGCTAGTGGCTTAAGGACCTGCCCTTTCAAATTTTTCCACGAGTGTAAAGATGGCAAACCGGGGTCTGTGGGGTTTTTCCGCCTACTGGAACACATGCAAAGCACCCACCTCAAGACAGAATGCCGAAGGCTATCTTTGAAGGGGGCTATCTCCAAGGACTTGGACCTTTTTTTGGATGTTGCGGAGGTCCTTAGGGCAGGGGGTAAATGGTTATGTGGAAAGTGCATGGTGATGCAAGCACTCAGCAGGGGATGCAAGCATGATAATGAGGTCGTGTTGTTTGCCATAAACTCGGGGGATGTTGAAGATTTCAATGTTGGGATCCGGAAACCATGTCAAGTGGTGGTTGACACAAACCCACGTCACCCAGCAGGGCTTGCGGGTAAGGTTAACCTCCTTGAGCATGTTTTCTCCCTCCCTATTCAGACTGTTAAAAGCATTCCCCCAAGTTGTCGGTTGTTGTTTGCTCAGGTTCTAACTGGTGCTTTGCGCAAAGTGGTAACGTCGCCAGGATCAGTCGACAATTGGGTCCAATTGCTTTTACTTCCGCGTTGCACCTTGCGGGTGGTTAGACCATCCTCCAGACAAGAGCGGAGATCAGGGAACAGGAAATCTCTGCAGTGTAGTAACATCTTGCGCGCACTTACAGTTTGGAAAGATGGGTCTGGGTTTGATGACTTAGTCTCGTCCCTATTGGATAGCGTGGAGGAGACGGGGGCTCCTAAGGGAGAATGTAGGAGAGAGGAAGACAAAGAAAGGGACGCTAATATTAAGCAATGTCTTCGGAAAGTCAGGGATGGACATTTCACGGCTGCAGTTAAGGTCTTATGCTCTAGTGGAGTTGCCCCTCTAGGTGATTCGACCTTAAAAGCTCTTATTGATAAACACCCGGTGGTGCCGCCCCCATCCTTACCTCCCAACCCTTTGGCCCAACCCACTCTTGTTGTTGATGGGGAGTGTGTGCTCAAATGTATTCGATCCTTTCCTAAAGGGACGTCTTGTGGTAGAGATGGGATGCGGGCCCAACACCTGTTAGATGCTGTTGGTGGGGAGGGCTCGACTACTTCCTCAGGTTTGCTTGCGAGCATTACTGAAGTTGTTAACTTATGGCTTGGGGGATCCTGCCCTAAGGTGCTTGCTGAGTTTGTTGCCTCGGCCCCCCTCACTCCCTTATTGAAACCTGATAAAGGAATTCGGCCTATTGCTGTGGGGGGTATTTGGCGAAGGTTAGTTTCCAAGGTGGCGATGAAGAAGGTCGGGAAAGAAATGACCCAGTACTTGGGTGACCATCAATTTGGGGTCGGGGTGCCAAATGGAGCAGAGGCAGTGCTTCACAGTACAAACCGGTTTCTCAACTCGTTTCATGCAGATGGTTCCTTAGCCTTGCTTACTGTGGATTTCTCCAATGCTTTCAACATGGTCGACCGCACAACCTTTCTCCAAGAGGTTCATCAGCGTTGCCCGTCAATCTATCGGTGGGTCCAATTTCTTTACGCCCAGCCTGCTAGGTTATATGTTGGTAACGAGTGTATTGGGGCTACTACCGGAGTTCAACAAGGAGATCCCTTGGGGCCCCTTCTCTTTGCCCTTGCCTTACACCCTCTTATTCTCCGGGTTCAGGACCGCTGTAAACTTCCGTTTTATGCTTGGTATTTGGATGATGGGACGATTATTGGCAACGCCTCTGAGGTTGCTAAAGCCTTAGACATCATCAACGAGAGGGGGCCATCTCTAGGGCTTTATCTCAACATTAAGAAAACGGAGGTTTTTTGGCCGACATGCGACGGGCGGAAAGTTCAAGATGGACTTTTCCCGAGAGGGATCGGTAGACCAGAGAAGGGGGTTAAGCTCCTTGGTGGAGCTGTTAGTCGAGATCCTAGCTTTATTGAGGAATTGGCAGGGCGGCGGGCCTCAGGGGCGGTTGACCTCATGAAACTCTTATCATGTCTGAGGGATCCCCAATGTGAACTCCTCCTGCTAAGGTCGTGCATAGGGGTTGCTAAGTTACTTTTTGGGCTGCGGACTTGTCAACCCCATTTGATAAAGGATGCGGCATCTCGGTTCGATGATGGCCTTAGAGAGGCTACAGAGGACATAGTAGTGGGTGGCGGCCCCTTCTTTGGTGACCTCCAGTGGCGTTTGGCATCTTTGCCTATGCGGTTAGGCGGATTGGGCCTCTTATCAGCTCGAGATGTTGGGATTTATGCCTTTGTGGCGTCTAGAGCTCAATCTTGGGAATTACAGGATCATATTCTTCGAAACAGTGGGGTCGTTGGGCTTGACTCGGACTATCAGGAGGCGCTCGCACGCTTAAATGTCTCTCTCCCAGACTTGGATATTGGCAGTTTCTCTAACAAGGACACCGCCCCCTCGAAGCCACAAAAAACTTTGGCGAATGCTCTGTTTAGCAAAATCGCTCAAAGCCTGGGAGAAGCTTTTGATTTGTCACCCCGCCAGAAGGCAGTGTTTGAGTGCCTGAAGGGTACCCATGCTCAGGAATTTTTGACCGTTATCCCGATTGAGGGGTTGGGACAATGCATGTCTGCAGTAGAATACAGATCCATTCTTAAATACCGGTTGATGATCCCTTTGTACCCGGAAGATGAAACATGCCCGATATGTCGTAAAGCTTGTATGGATAAATACGGGGAGCACGCAGTTCATTGTAAAGAGCTCCCTGGGTTCAAATATCGACACGACTGGGTGCGGGATGTTTTGTGGGACATCCTAAGAAGAGCTGGGATTTCTGCTAAGAAAGAGGCCCCTGTGAATTTTCTCACAGACCCTATGGAAGGGAGATCTACTCTGCGGCCAGTGGATCTGCTCGTCTTTGGCTGGGCTGGGGGGAAACATGATTGTGTAGACCTCACAGGGGTTTCCCCTTTGATTGGTTTAAGGGAAAACGGATTTGTGGCCGGACAAGCAGCAAGAAAGACTGAATCAAAAAAAGTGGATAAGCACGCTAAAGCCTGTGCAGAGAACCAACATGTCTTTGTCCCTTTTGCCTTTGATACTTTTGGTTCCCTAGCATCCGAAGCTATCCACTTCTTGACGAGGGTTCAACGGGTCATCCACAACAATTGTTCAACCCCAAGGGGGCAGGAGTTTGTGTTTGGAAGGTTAGGATTCGCAATTCAGAAAGGGTTGGCGGCGCAGCTTGTTGCCCGTTTACCTGCTGTTTTGATGTAACTTGTTTCAAAATATTGAATATAGTTCTATAAAAAAAAAAAAAATTGATTTCCAAAAGTTTAATCAATAGTATTATATTGTTAATTACAGTAGCTTTAAAAAGAAACACATTTCTATGATAAAAGTTGTTTCCTGATTATATCAAAAGTAAAGATCATATATAAGACTTTAAAAATAAATCAAATTAATTAATTAATTGATAAGCTAAATATGTTTATAACCAAACAAATTGATCTAAAAAAGGGGGAAAATCAAACACATCAACATAATCCAGTGATTTTTGTATAGAATTGTAAATTTATAGGAACTAAACTTAATTTTAAAAAAATCTATAGAGAAGTAAGAATTCATGTATCACTAGGGGTCATATATTTTCTTTAGAGCAAATTATGGCTTTGGCTCATGTGTTTTATTTGATTTAACTATTTCAACTCAAAATCTAATATTCTATCAATACAGTTCATGTGGTTTAAACAACTAACTGTTTTAGCCCCAAACTTAATTATTTTAACGGTTTTGGTCCCCAAACCTACCTAACTATGGTTGTCGGCCAAAATTAATAATTGTTTATACCTAAAGAGTTGCATTGATAGAACATTCAATTTTACGTTAAAATAGTTTTAACGCTTAAACAACAAGGGTTAAAACGGTAATTTACTATTTAGATACAATTGAAATGTACGTGAGACTTTCCTATGAATTGGGCCCCATGGGCTTAACATTTAAAATCGGTCCAATTAATAATATATACGAAATATATACGAATGCTATGTTTCATTTTCATGCATGTATCCAACAATATATATGTTGTAACAGTTGTATATGCATATAATATCTAGGTTAAGAAATAAACTCTAATGACTATATGGTAAAAGAAAAATGCATAGAAAAAAGTTGCTAATGAATTGGTTAATAACTAATGGATAGAGAAATAGCATAATGGCCGGCAATATGTTCCTAAAGAAAACTAGAATTAGTTTTGGAGATCATGGTGATTCCGTATTCTGTTAATCACCTAATCCTAATTTGGGCCTTTATTGGTTATTTCTAGAATTCTAGCTGAAATCAATGAAATGTATGTGAAGACTTTCCTGCGAACTGGGCTTCATGGGCCTAAATATAAATACGAACAGCCCATCTTCTATATTTTGGTATTCAGTCTTATATTTTCGGATATTTTATGATTCAAATATCTGAAAATTTTGGAAAGTGAATTTAATATCCGAATTCGAATCCAAAATTTATGAACTCTGAAAAAAATAAAGAAAAATGTATTTTGAACATCCAAACATCCGGAAATTATCTGAAATATTTGAAAATTATTTGAAATATCTGAAAATTATCTTGAAAAAAATATTTCAAATAGTTCGAATATTATTATTTTCTAAAATTCGTTTTTGAGCCGTAAACCTTAAAGCTTAATCACGTTAGTTTAAAAAATAATAGTAAAAAAAGCCTAAAACTCACATTATACAATATTATAGAATGAAAATTATGCAAAAAAAAGGTAGAGATACCTGTTTGTCGATTTGGCTACTCGATTATAACGGTTGTAGCAGGATCATGAATATCAAGACGTAGAAAAAAAAAGATTGTAAAAATTGTCAGTCTGTCCTAAAAGGAGCCGTTAAGACCTTATACGTTTCTCTTTGTATATTTAACCGCGCTAAAAATCAATTGTAATACATGTTGTTAACTTGTTAGAACTTTTTTTTTTCTTAGTTCTAATTTTCTTCCCATAATTTTTTTTTTAATGTAAAGTTTTGTACAGAAAAAACATCTTATTATTAGGTCATTTGCGTATTAAATAATCAAGCTATTGTGTTCATATATGTTTTAATTTTGTAGAACTTAGAAGCTACAACTTACAAGGTTGTTTACACACAAACTAGCAATCAAACTATTTTTTCATATTCGTTATTTTTTTGAAGTGAATCAACAACAATCACATTCATATCGTTATCTATTCTTTTTTTTTTAAACTGGAAAGACATAATTCACTTGTGTTCTTTTGTTTCACAATAATCCATTGCTAGATTCTCTTAACCCGTATCGTTTTTTTATATAATAGAATCCAAATTGAATCTAGGTTAGAATTTTCAAGAAATTTATAAGGGGAAGAATATTTGCATGTTTAATTCATGTCCAATGATTTAATTATTTATTTTGAATATTAAAAATAAGGGTAGCAAATATGAACACGGTAAGCCGTCAAAGCTGGCAAAAACCCAACAAGTCCCTCTCAAACAAGACTTAAATACTTAATCGAAGGAAAATGATACCCATTTTATTCCTTAAGTTAAAAGTTAGTTTTTTTTTAGCTAACTATAATTACTTTCTCTTTTCGCATGTAACCACCAACTTTGTGTCTTGAGGTATGTATAAATATACACATAAGCTTGGGGCTTAATACATTGTTATATGAGTTTTACATAGAAAGTAGAATACATTCTACGTGTAATCATTAATCATGAGCGGCTCGATCATATTGTTATATAAGCATCACATAACAAGCCATTCTTATTATTCAAAAGTCACATGCATATAATCTGTGTACCAAAGGGCATTTGTCCCAATGGTACCAAGGTGTGGTTAAGGTGTCCTCCCTAAAATAGGTTGAAAGTTCTAGTCCCATAGTAGACAAAAGGTGGAAAAAATTTTGTGTTTAAAAAAAAATATAATCTGTGTAATCATCACTTGATACATGGGCTTGATCACATGATTATATAATTATTAATTTTTATTTTATCTTTTATCTTTTTTTAACTTAAGTTTTTAAGCTAGTTTATAAGTTAACAAAAAAAAATTAAAAAGAAACTAAAGAACATACTTTACAAATAAAATTTAGCTAGTTACAAATAAATTTTAATACATCAAAAAAACTGAAAAACATTATTTAATTCTCTCTATTTTGATATTTACAGTCTGTTCAACGAAATTATCTTTAAACATGTTACTTCGTTTCTCAACACGTATTGAAGTCTTTTTTCTCAAGTAAATTTTCAATTAGCTAGGATGTCGACATCTTTATAATTTTGACAAATGAATTTTCTTTATCCTTCAAAATCATATAATGCAAAAAAATACAAGTACATGTAGGTTTCAGCGTCTCGAATCTTTCTTTTCATCCAAATTCATAATGGATTAGTTAACAGGTGCTATTTATTTTTTAGTCCACCGAATGCTTGTTCGCCATCATTTAACGCTACACGCTTCTTAAGTTTTTTTTTTTAAATAATTTGTTTTTCATTGTGATAAAGCGGATAACTAATGTAGCAATTCGAGATCGATACCATTGGCAAGATCATACACATACTTATAATATGTATCATTAGTATAAGATATATACCTTGGTGCAACTCCGTTAAAGTTGTTGTTGAATATCAACAATTAATCTAAAACATTGTTATCATTATTCATTTCGGAAACACAAAAAAAAATGCACATTTCGTATTCAAAGATCATAAGATATCACTGCTTTAATTATTATTGTAGGATATTGGTGATCAGCTATTCAGCTTGTTGATGAGAGGGTCACCAAGCCTTGGGTCAATTTTCTCACCCTCAATGTATCCAATCAATGTTTCGAAGCATCTCTAGAATGCCATGAACATTTTTACGAATTGCATATATTTTTAAATGCTGCTTCAAGTCAATTTTTTCAAAAATCTATGGTTGTACAATGTAATCACACCTTTAAAAAGTAACTAACTAATTAACCACTTTTAAAAAAAATTAACAAACAAAACAACTAAGTAATATAAATACAAAAGTTGTAAAGAGTATCTCGTGAAGCTTTGTTGGATATCGCTAAATATTCTTCCAAAAAATCAATACCTGTTTCTAATGTCAACTGTCAAACAGTACTCGTATAATTTTGTAAAATGGTGACATCTTGTAAATCAACTGCAACAATCCTTTCTTAAAAATAATCAAAAGTTTTGTTTCATCTTTTAATATAGTTATTTAATAAAAGAAAAATGCAAAAAGATGAAAGTAAAAATCACTAGAAAGTGATCCGTGCTAAATATTATTTTTATTTATTAATATAAAGAATAAATGCTTCAACTGCTAGTTTATAACCGCTTCTTCTATGATTTCATTGTCAATTTATGTTCCATCCTGGCAAATTTATGTTTCCAATGTCAAATAGTGTTTCCCCAATTTAAACCCCCGTGAACGATGTTCACTTGCAAATGGTCAAGCCTCGGCCATGTTCGGGGTGGGGAATAGGCAAGGCTGGCAAAACGGGTAATAACGGTTTTAACAGGTTTCATACGACGCGATTAATGCAAATATAAACATGAAAACGACTTATTTAACACTTGGTTTGGTGATTTAACAAGACAGTTCTATATTTTATGTAACAAAAAAGAAAAATGATGAAGTCTAGCCTCTTAATTTATATTATTTTAAAAAAAGTAAAAAATCAAATAGTAATTTTTTTGCTAAACAGATTTAATCGTGTGTTAACAGATACCCATTTTGCCAGCCGAATAGGGCAAGGTCCATGATAGGCATGACGGTGGTGGTCAGTTAAAGGTCCTATTACACATACCTTACATAGTCTAAATAGGAGACTTCTATACTTTTACTGTTTTTAAATTAATTTTTCAATTGTTTCATAATAAACTCCAGTACCCTCCAATATGTGATCCACAAATAGTGGTGTACAAACTGGTTCGGGTTAGGAACCGGTCGGGATTGGTGAATGTTGGTCCTAAACCGGTTTGAAAGAGGGAAATGTCAAACCTATAAAAACCGGTTTGGACTGGTTGAAAACGGTTTGGAGGGGTTTGAAACCGGTTCGAATCAGTTTATGAACCATTTTTTATGGTAAAATCTCGAACATGTGACAAACCGACGATTCGGACCGGTTTGGATGGATCCGGTTTGAAATCAACCAAATACCAGTTTGTAAACCCAAACCGGTTTTTTTTTTCACCTCTATCCACAAATACAAATTTGAAGATCAAAGCAAATTAACTGGACTGAAAATAGCCTATTCTTTGATCAACTGATCAAGTTTGCAAGTTATGGGCCACTACAGGCTGAAGTGCTGAACTATTTTTATTTTTTCATTTTCTTTTTTGCGGTTGAATCACTCCTTCAATCTTCATATTGATTAAAAAACTTTAAAAAACTTAATCCTAAGAGTTTTTTTTTTAATATTTTATGTATAAAAGTTGTCTAGCTAATGAAGAGGTAGGCAACTAATTTTCAATATAAATTTTGGAGTAAATTGCCAAGATGGTCTCCGTGTTTTGCTAATATTTCGTTTTTGGTCCGTATGTTTCATTAATTACCTATATGGTCTTAAACTTTAAACATTTGTAACACATACAATATTCAGATAAGAGTAATTTGGTCAAGCAAGTGAGGATAATTTGGTGATCTAAGAACTCAATGTGCTACAAGATGTTCAAATTTTGTGACTATATAATTAATTTTATAAACTTAGAAACCAGAAAGAAATAGTAACAAACCAAAAGTAGCATCTTCACAATTTACTCATTGTTTAATAGAGTTAAAGAAACAAGATATATCTTCTTACAGAAATTTACACTCATGGAAATACTCTCTAACATCGTGTTGTTGATTATATTATTAATTATGAGTTAAATTTAAGAACCCCAATCATATCTAATCCAAAATAATATGAATCTGAACATCAAATTAGTAAAACTTGTAGTAAATCAATGATTTAGAAGATGATGATGTCATAATGATTGTAAATTTGTTCCTTTATGATGTTAGAGAAATCGATGGATATTGATCTTGAAGAGAATACGTTCTTGGTGTTTAATTTGTTCTCTGTATAATAATGTATAAAATCTAAGGAAACATTAACCCTAGATATACTTACCATTACTTCCATCAAATAATGTATGTACCGGGATTAATATTTTCATTTTTTAAACTTAATTTAATGGTTGAGGCCATGTACGTTATTTGTCCAATACACGTGTCTCTATATACACACGCGCACACATTTGGTATGTTGTTATTAATCTAGGAAAAATGAAAAGTGCATATTCTATACGCTCCTTGCATCACCTATAAATTTATGTGAATTTTAGCATAAAACTATGTCCTAGTCATAACTACCGTATTGGTGTCGTGGCTTCGTGAGAAACCCAACCCATCTTGTAACACACGCACACGAACATGCATGCATTAACCATAAAATGAAATATTACTCCGTCCACCTCTTTTTTAAACGGAGGATGGCCCTGTTGCGTCGGTGCTTGAAGCTGTTTTGTCTCTTTCATGGAATCACGTATACAAGTTATGCTAAAGTTGCAAAAATAAGACAATAAGTTTAATATATCAAATCGGTAAGAAGAAAGAATTTAATGAAACCTCTTTTATAAGATGACTGATATCTACTCTGTTCAGATATGTTTGGTCAGTATGAGAAACTCGTGAAACTTTTGTAATAATATTTTAAACACCACTTGTAAATATTGCAAAGAGCATCACAAAGATATGATTATAGGAATCATTGTAGGTACTAAGAAAAAAACACTAATCCATATCATGTATTCCAAGATAAATCATTAAATCATATTAAAAAAATATCTATATAGGTTGAAAAATGAGAGAAATATAACATCACATAAGATAATAATATAATTTAATGAAAAATAAACATAAACATAACACATCACTAATGCGTATGAGTATGCAGTAAAGATAGTCTATTGGTTAAGGTTTGGTTCTTTAACCTTGGAGAGTAGGGTTCAAGTCTCACCGTTGACACTTTAATGGATACCAGGTGAGAGGATTAATCTTGAGCTTAATCTCTGATTATGAACCAACGGGGGCGAATGTTTGCCTATTCAACGAGGTTCCCGCGCATCAGGGGTACGACATCACGGTCGGTGATCGATGATTTGGTCTTATTTATCAACCGTCAGGATAACAGAAGATTGCATGACGAGACACTCTATCCTTACAAAAAAACCTAATGCGTATGGGTGTTTGATGAAGTTTACAAGTTAGAAGATGATGTCGCATATGTTAACGGCATGGAACAGTGTCCGCCCCTATGTGATACCGCCAGCAGTAAGGGGCCAATGATGTCACGTGAGCCTATAGGTAAAATCAACTAGTTTGATATACAATCCAATCAAAAATTAAAGAGAGAGAGACAAGATATATGATTATTTTCATGATTTAGAAACTGTTTTAAGGATAAAGTTTTAATTGTAAACTAATTGAGTAGGACATTTTCAATTTTTCAAGAAAGACATTCTAGTTATACATTTTACTAGAGTTGTAATCGAGCCGAGCTGAGCCGAGACAGGAGACATTCTAATTATACATTTTACTAGGGCTGTAATCGAGCCGAGCCAGGCCTGGCTCCAGATCGGCTCGTGAATTTTCGAGCAAAAAATTTCTTTCGAGCAAAAAATCCTGGCTCCAGCTAGACTCGTAAAAAACCTCGAGCTACGAGCCAGCTCGTTTTTTTTTGTTTTTTTCCTCCACTTTACATACATATATATATATATATATATATATATATATATATATAATTAGGGTGAGGTTATAGTAAAAAGACTTAGATGGGTGAGAAGTGTGAGAAGGATTTTAGGCCTTAGATCTACAATTTAATGGTTGAGATCAAAGTTGTATTAAAAAAGTTAGTGGAAGGGTATTTTAGTCATAGACACTTATGTTGACTTTTTATCATGTTCCCCCTATTTTTTTAAACGGGCATAACTTTTATATACGATATTATTTTTTCAAAAAAACTACACCGAAAAACGAGCATTTTTTTATCTTTAAAACGAGTACAATATTGTTATATAAAAAAACAAAAAAAATGTTTTCCTCTACCTTTGATATTTGTAATGTGTTATTGTGTCTAATTGTATATTATTGTGTCTTTTTGTTTGTGAGTGTTTTTTTTGCCGTTGTAGTGTCTAATTATTTTTTTTTATAAATTCATGAGCTTTAAAAACAATATTGGTGAAACAACAAAATCACGTACTTTTTATATGTAAATCATAATGATAAAACAAAACAAATTCATTTGATACAACAATGTGTATATTACACAATGACCTGAACGTAAAACACAATGACGCGTATATTACACAATGACCTTAACGTAAAACAAAAATAATGACTATTACACAATGACCTGAACGTAAGACACAATGATGCTATATTACACAATAATCTGAAGATAAAAAACAATGTTGAATATATTACACAATGACCTGAACATAACACACAATGTGTATATTACACAATAGCCTGAACGTAAAACACAATAACACGTAGATTACACAATGACCTTAACGTAAAACAAAATAATGACTATTACACAATAACCTGAATGTAAGACACAATGATGATATATTACACAATTCATCTGAGAATAAAAAACAATGATGAATATATTACACAATGACCTGAACATAAGACACAATGATGAAATATTACACAATGTTCTGACGATAAAACACAATGATGAACATATTACACAATGACATAAATATATATACAATGACGGAAATGTATTTTTCAAAAAATAAAAACAAATTATGTTTTTTAAAATTATAAGTTTTATAAACATAATGGTAAAATAATACAATTATGTACTTTTAATACATAAAACATAAAAAATAAATAAGAACAATTTATTTAATGCATAAAAACAATAACAAAATAAGACAATATGATATAAAAAATAAAAAATAATAATAAAAATATTAAACACAATGATATGAAGCATTAAACACAATATTAAACACAATGACCAAAATACCCTTTTAATAAAATTAGAGTAATGCCACTTGTCAAATGCACAATCCTTCTCATCCTTCTCACCAATCTCACCCTTTTTACTTGAACCTAATCCTATATAATTATATATAAAGTCTAATATCTATATATATATATATATATATATTATGTATAATATATATGTGTGTGTAATATAATATATATATGTGTGTATATAATTTAATATATATATATATATATTAAAAATCGAGCCGAGCCTTTTTCGAACGAGCTTTTATCGAGCCGAGCCTTTTTCGAACGAGCCTCGAGCCGCGAGCTTTTTGAACAGCCATACATTTTACTTTCAGTTTATTATGTAATATTTATTATCATTGTATTTTACGTTTTAATTCATAAGTGTGTTATTATACTATTTTGGTTTCCATAATTAATCAATTTTATAAAAAACACACAGTTCAAGTATTGTGTTACATGTAGTTATCATTATGTTTTACAATTTATATCATTTCGTATTATTTTATCATTTTTGTGCATATTGAATTCATTTATTGTTATTTATCGTTTTGTTTTATATACAAAAATATATAATTATATAACTTTATCATTATATTATTTGAAAACTTATCATTTTAAAAGAGTCGTAAAATACAATAATGACCAAAAGAAACATAATGATGAGTAGAAATACCCAACAATACGTTAAAAATTTAAAATATAAAAGGCTAAAAAACAAAATTGGAATTTCTATATAACAATATTATAATTATTTTAATCAAGTCTTCTCCCTTTTTAAATTACACCAAGATAATGATCAAAATAACATTACATCAACTTTTTTTTACATAAATTATAAATTTAATAACCTCAAATCTTTCTTATGCATTTTAATATATTAAAGAATTTTTTACAATAAATCAACTTTAGAATAAAATAAAAAAATGTCACAAGACGTTAATAATTTAATACACAAGAATATATAATAGAATGTTAGGAACGTGAAAGAATGAGTTGAAAAAAAAATAATAATAAAAAAATAAAAAGAAAAGGGATGTGTGTGTTGGAGACAAAGGAAACCCAATTTGACCAGTGCAAAAGAGGGCCTACCAATATGAGTAGGAAGATGTATACTCTTGTGTGTAACAGCAATAGCAACAGAGACATCCATGTTTGAAATATGTGAAGGTCGCTGTTGCATAGATTAGAAGCAACTCAATTTTGTCCAAAGGAGACAGCATTTAAGGTGGTTGGTTTCTGATCTGAACGGGTCAAACATGGTTGGATTATTAATTTAATTCAATTTAATTAATTTATGACCATCTTTTTGGTTCTCTCTTTCTCGTACTTGTACGGTTTATGCCGCCACTTTACACCCCTTCTATATGTATTTCTAGAAAAAGTAACCCCGTCACTTTTTAAACTTCAAAATAAAGTGTAAAGCAAAAGGCAAAACAAGTGTATCTTGAACTGAATTTTTCTTAAATTTTTTATAATAATTTCTTATAAATTTGACATGTGAAAACACTTTGATTGGTAAACAACTCGTTACATGATTCTTACTAAAAACATTTGCATAGTTGGTAATTTTTTTTATTTTTATTTTTTTTTGTGATTTTCACCTTTTACCTTTTATTTAAATTATTATTTATTTCAAACTTATTTTGAATTCTTGAAATAATTTGTTTATTTAATTTTAATTTAAAAATAAAATATTTCGTGGGATGGAATGGGATTAATGTGTTCAATGACTGCCTTTGAATATGTTCGATTAAGTTAACGTGAAATTATTTGAAGTGTCCGTCAAGATATGATTGATATATAAAATAAGTTAGAAGAAATATACCTCGATCTCTTACTATTATAGGATTTTTGTGAGATAAAATACATAAAATATGTCGGTTTGTTAAGTGTAAAAAATGTTGAAACAATTTTATATAGAAAAAACAATTATATTGATTTTATATAATTTTTTTTGACCTATGCAAGACTGTTTTATAGGTATAAGCAAATGCGATACAATATTATAAAACAAATAACACACAAGGCTATTTTTTTTTGGAAAAATTAACAAAAGCATCATTGTTGACAATCTTTTTACCAAAATAATCAATCAAATTCCGGCATCTATGACGCCCCTTTAAACGCCTCTTTAGACTCCTCTTTAGACTCCCTTTTTGTGTACTTATTTTAAACATATTGGCCCACATGTCAGCGGCTTTGTTGGGGTGTCTAAGACCCCTTTTATACCGGCGTCTTAGACGCCGCTTTATACGCCATTTTTTGTACTTTTTGTAAACATACGGGCCCACATATCGGCGGCTTTGTCAGGTGTCTAAGACCCCTTTTCTACAGGCGTCTTAGACGCCGCTTTAGACGCCCATGTGGGCCCGTATGTTTACAAAAAGTACAGAAAAAGGGCATCTAAAGCGGCGTCTAAGACGTCGGTAGAAAATGGGTCGTAGACACCCGACAAAGCCGCTGACATGTGCGCCTGTATGTTTACAAAAGTATAGAAAAAAGGAATTTAAAGAGGCGTCTAAAGGGGTGTCTTAGACTCCGGAATTTGATTGATTATTTTGGTAAAAAGGTGACAAAAATGATTAGTTTGATAATTTTCCCTTTTTTTTTTCGGTAAAATTTCATTTCAATGTTAGCTTTTGTCGTCATATAACCCATGCAATAGTAACTTCGATAAACATATTTGTTTTTCACATAGAATTAATTACGTGATAGATTCACGTGGAAATTATATAAACAGTCATAATAATATTATGACAACCCTTTTTTTCGAATATCACCGCCACACACCACCACCACCTGTCACCCCTTCTTTAACGACTACTGGTTACACCATCACTGCATAACAACACCACAGGCCACCACTTCCTCCTATTACCATGATTGTGACGCAACAATAATCCTCAATGTATTCAATCACTAACAACAACAACAAGCATACCCAGTAAAAATCTCACTTAGAGTAGAGTATGGTGGAAGGATAGAGACAAACCTTACCACTATCCAAGTTGGGATAGAAAGGCTGCTCCGAAGGAATTCCCGGCTCAAAGTTATCGTTTGAGGTTAATCACATCAACGCTTTTAACGATTATTTTCACAAAATAGGTAAAATAATGTTAAAATTAGTGCAATTTTACTTTTGCCCTTTAAGGGCCAACACATATATACATTATATGTGTGCACCACAAATGGGGCGCAACTTTGTAGAGACGGGGGCGCCCCTCCTCTTTTTTCCGTCCGTAGTGTTAATTTTTCTGCTGAAATGCTATTTTTAGTTAAAAATATGAGTTTCGCCCCCCTCACTTCAAAAAATTAACATGTATTATGGGTGACAAAAATTTCCGCCCCCTCTCAACTCGACTAAACTCCGCCACTTTCTACCCAGACTTCTAAACACGATGTGAATTGTTGGAACATAGATTAATGAAATCAATTATCAAATCAAATGTTGAAAACCAAAATCAGTTATAAAAATCTAAGAATTAGGTTTGATACGTTGTGTAACAATTGAATTTGAGACTTTTCTTTTTCCATCGTTCAAAAGAAGGGGTGAAGTTAGTGATGTTTGTTCAGACTGTGACAATAATGGTTGGCGATCAAATACGATGAACTCAGTGGTGATGGTTGACGATGGTGGTTCGGTGATGAGTTGTCTGATGTGGGAGGCAATAATCAAATATATATAATAAACATGCGAATTTAGGGTACTTAATTTTGTTTTCCAAAAAAAAGGAATTTTTTTTTTTAACTTATGTGTATTTTGATAATTTATTTTATTTAACAGAAAAAGTTGAGAACAATGCATGTTGTAGAGTGTAGACCATTTATATTATGCTCATGCATACTTTTGCATCATTTGTAATTTTTGAAAGTTAATGACTTAATTTATAATTAGGTTCTAACACATTAATTTTTCATGTAATTAACTCCTTCACATATTTAGAAAGTTCTTTTCTTTAACGGATTTAGAAAATCCACAGCCCCCTACGTTATTCAATTCAAAACGCCCCATCTCTCAAAAAGGAACTTTAATATTTACTTTAGTTTATTTAAATATATGATTACTTTAGTTTATTTAACGATGTGATCTATTGGATATTTATCAAGTTAGTTTAATTTTTAACTTTGATAATTTATCAATAAGTTTTTTTATATAAATAGACGCAATTATCAGTTTTTTTTGATAATATAGTTTGTTTATGTTATTATTTTGATGAATAATATTACCATTGTAAAATTTATAAATGTGTGACATAACTTATTAATTCTTTTTACATATTATTTCTTTAACCTAAATTTATGAGAAGGAAGAACTTCCTCGTATCATATCTTCATTATTACTTAGATTTGAAAGAAAACTAAAGAGTCTTTAAACCATGTGTAATAGTCTAATAGAGCGTGAGCACCCGTGTGATGGAGGTGTAACAACCCGGTTGCACCCCTACCATCATTACACACCCGGCGTGAACCAGGCATGAAGGATAACGTGTGATGTGGAGTTGTGGACGATGAGTCAAGAGTGGTAATGATTATATATATATATATATATATAGGGGAAAGATCAAATAAAAAGTATATTTTGCCTAAGAAGGCTAAGAAGGATTTTTAAAATCTCCAAAATCGACCCAAACGAACTCCGATTGAACTCATTTCGATGGCATTGGAACCGTCTCATCGAACTCTACAATATTAGATTTTAAGTTTTTGTTTTAACAACTTGATTTAGATTTTGGGTTTTAGGGCTTGGTTTTTAGCTTTTAAGTTGTATCTTTATGTTAAACATTTGATTTTAAAGTTTTGGTTTTAGTATTAGGGTTTATTGTTTACGATTTAAGGTTTCGGTTTTAGGGTTCGACAAGCCGGTTCCAATGACGTAAAAATGAATTGAATCGTAGTTTGTTTGAGTCGGTTTTCGAGTTTTTAAAATCCTTCTTAGCCTTCTTAGGCAAAATAGACTTTTTAGGGGAACCTTCCCCTATATCTTGTAATTCCCTAAAACCTAAACCTTAAAGCATAAACAATAAACCTTAATTATAAAACCAAAATTATAAAAACAAAAACTTAACCTAAAGACAACCTAAAAGCTTAAAAAACATGCCCTAAAATCCAAACTTTAAAACTAGTTGTTAAAGCTAAAACAAAAAAAAATATTGTAGAGTTCGATGAGACGGTTCCAATGACATCGAAATGAGTTCAATCGAAGCTCGTTTGGGTCGTTTTTAGAAATTTAAAAATCATTTTTAGCCTTATTAGGCAAAATAGGCTTTTTATTTGATTATTGTCCTATATATACACACACACATGAATGATTGGGTGATAATTATAGTTTTTTTATGAAACGCGTAAATGAAAGGAAAAAGAGGTTATTGTGTTTTCAAATAAGTGCATGCATCATCTTTAAAATCTTTATTTTGTTTTATTTTTGAATTAATCAAATAATTGACACTGAAATGGCAATTACCCCTCTAACATACGGTTAGAAACATCATACTTGTCAATTACTTTCCGTATATAACCGTATACTCTAATTGGAATCTTTGAAACGTACACATCAACCTTAATATAATACGGTGACATTGCTTGTATAATCTACTATCGTAACTAGTTGTGTTGTATGTAGCATGAAAAGTACCCTCTTATGCACAATCGTTATGCTCTTCGATCTTGAGGATATCAACAGTAAAGGAGAGAGCCCGATGGGTCATGACGCTTCAAAAAAGTAGGTCGTGTGCAACTGTGCATGACCAATTAGTGCTCCAACTACAACCTTCAATTCGATGGTTATATATGTCTAAATTATTCACATTGTTTTATTGATTTTCTAAAGACTATCAACTTATCAAAAGAGGTACTTATCTACAAATCGTATACCAATGAGGCATTGCCTAAATGGTACTTCAGGATTCTTCTAAATGAGAAGTTTTAGTTCAAATCTCTCCCGCAACGAAAAAGAGGTCTGAGAGAGGTCAGGAGGTTTTTTCTCAGTAGGGTTTCCTTTTGAGGTTATGTGAGGTCCAGATAACTAGACCTTGGTGACATGGCCTGGAAACAGTGGGTTCACACGATTGAGACCTTCGCCGTTCAAAAAAAAAATCTACAAATCATCTATGAGACTTTTTGCTCTTATAATCGTAATACAAAACTACCAACACCACGATACAACCACCATAAATATATTCATACAATTTCTACGTCAAATATTTTTCTAGTGTTCTCACTTTGAATCCCATCAAATATAAGAAATATCACACACAAAACGATGATCTTTTCCTCCTCCATTTCTCTCGGTGGTTTTTGTTTAACTTCATGCGCATTCGTTGTATTTGAATACATACATTTTATTAATGTAACTCGTTGTATCTTAAAGAAATTATTCCATCAATAAACAAAGAATTCTCACACTTCAATTCAAACGATAACTTTGAGCCGTGAACTCTTTCGGAGTAGCTTCTCTATCCCAATTAGTATAGGGATAAGGTTTTTATTTATTCTTTCTCACAGACCCTACTGAAAAGTGGAAATATACTGGGTAGTGTTATTCTTGTTGTTCTCTCGCTTCAAGAAAGAGTGAAAGTCTTCACTCATAGATAGACATAGAAATTTTGTAAAGCAAAAAGAAGCATCTTAATACAAAATTTTTGTAACTAAGACTTTTTTTACGTTTGATGAAACTTTAATCATGTTATTCTAAGGTATACACATCCTTGCTAACATTAAATATCAAATCTAGTAAATTATCAATTTTGCAGTTTTTTTTGAAAGAAAACAGTTTGTTCTCGTTTGGTGGCTTCTCTAAAGTCTAAATAACAATCCATTTTTTTTCTCTCTCTTAAATTATGTATAGATAATATATGTAATTAATTGTTATTTTTACTTAGGCAAGCTAGACTGTATTATAGGCACTAGGGGGTATTCACATAATTCGGGAAAAAATATACCACACATAACTATACAGAAGCAGGTAAGATGCTTGAAAAATTAATTGATGAACTATCACATAAATTTTAATAAAGGTTTACAAAATTAAATGATAGTTCATCAATGATGTGAAGAAATATCCATAAAAGATAATTTTTACATCTTTAAACTCTTTAAAATTAATTAAGAATGACAATCTCGTCATTTTCAAAATTATATAATATAATATAATATAGATATAAAATAGTCCTGTATCATACGATATCATAAAACATATAAAAAAACAAAATTTCGTTGGCAAATTTCATTTCCATGTTTTTATTTTGTTTCTAATAATTCATGCATGATTATATTGATAACATATTTATTTTTTACAAATTTGGAAAGTTCTTAACCCTACGTTTATCAGATTCCAGAAGGTTAATCAACCTCCTACGGGTACTTTAACATTTACTTTAGTCTTTATGGCATTCGAAATCTTAAGATTTTATTTGTTATTGGCCCTTAAATGGCAAATACACGTCTGCAAATATTGTTAGAAACATTATATTAGTTAATTAATTATGATCCGTGTATTAGCATACTAATATTGGAATATTTTAAGCGTACACATCAACGTTAATGCGGTGACGTTGCTTGTATAATCCACTATCATAACTGGTTATGTTGTTTGTAGCACAAGAAGTACCTTCTCTTGCACAATCTTTTTGTTTTCCTTGTGGATAACATCAATAACTAAATGTATTTTTTATGAATATTTATATTGAAACATAAATTAAAGAATCTCATGATCCGATGTGTGTGTATATATATATTAAAACACGTGTTGAATAACCTATTATTAATATGAGAATTTATGAAGTTACCAAAAATTATAGAAATATATGTTAATTAATTTTATGTTGAATACAAATAATTCTTTTTACACATGTGTATTATAAAAGCTAAAACGTATATAATCAAATATTAGATTTTAACATATTAGAAAACTTAAAGAGTATTCAGTGATCTATCAACCTCATAGACTCTAACGTGGAATGTGTAAGAGAGTTGACGAAAAAAGAGGGTCGACGTGTAACTGTGTAAGAGAGCTAACGAAGAGAGAAAGTAAATGTTGTCTTTGGCCACAAACAACTATCCGACTAGCCTTATCTTTCAATCTAGAAATATACATCATTCATCGTTTTTTTTCTATTTTTTTAATATACTAAAGAGATAGAGATAGAGAGACAACGCAACAATAAATACATGCGAAAAATGGCTCACGCATACAGATGTGTCACCGCAAGCCTACAAGGGGCACCAATAGTCTCCGACGAAAATGATAAGTAATTAGAAAAGCAACACGAAAGACATGCATATATCGATCAATGAAAAATTTTTGTAATGAATAAGAATCAGGATGTCTAAAATACCAGCATATCATGTCAGCATTGTGAAGCACCGGTATCCTATATAACCCACTCTCTTAGGTTTTATATTTCCTAATATACATCAATTTGGAATTGAACAACCGAATTTTCTGATGCATTCAAACAGCTTTTGATTGTCAAATTATCAATTTGGGTTCTCAAATTAAAAAATATATAAATAATGTAACGATGGGATCTTGATGTTAATATGTTAAGTAATTGAAGTTTATTTTACAAGGTATTTTAACCATCGAAAAATAAGATACCTGAAAAAAACAAGCATTAAAATTGCAAATCAAGTACTCGAAGACAAAAAGAAAAACTGATAATCATTATCATCTTCAACATAAGATTACACCTTTCATGTTCTACTAGCGTCCGGGTTAACATAAACTAACTTAAGAACACCATCAATACGACTACAAACTCATCATCTTCCCTGTTAATTACTGTTCTCCCCATCATCATCTGCAACTGTAATTCCACTCGAACCAGAACTTGATGAATCACCACCACCATCCAGATTCAAATCAAACTTTCTTGGACCACCAATAAACTCGTAGAAAATTGGTCCTCTGTTTTGAACCTGAACCATCTCTTCATCCTTCACAGCATCAATTCTTCCTCTTTTCTTCAAGAACACTCTGCAAATCACCCAATTTTCCATGCCCTGCATAAAATTCGAACATGGGTTTTCAAGATTTTCATTCTATTTTCCACAACACGTACTGAGATGTGTTTTTCATTCTTTTTTTGAATTTCTTACCTGGTTACTAGGGTTCGTAATTTTGTACTCGTGCATGATCCAATTGGTTTTAGACCCTTTTGGAGGTTTGGATCTGTAAAAAACCAGAGTTTTTTTCGTTCCAATTTGTTTGTTTCGAGAATCAATAACTTTCTTGTCTAAACCAGTTGGTTTCCAGTAACCCGATTCAGCCGTTCGATTGGACCGTTTACCATTCGGGTATTTGATTTCCACGGTGCTAAAAAAGTATCTTTCTTGCTGCGAATCACCTAAACCAAACAAAAAAAATAACCCCTTTTATGAACACCCACCTCACATTTTATGTTTTTTTATTCAAAGATAAAATAAAAATATGAACACAGACCTGGTAAACTCCATGGGTCAGACCTGCAAACATCCGCTTCAGGAATTGGGAACGGCAGAGGGATTGCTTGTACTTTTCGCTTTAAGTAATGTACAACAAGCTCTTCATCTGTTGGGTGGAATCGGAAACCTGGTGGCAATCGGAGGATACCATTTTGCATGAAATTGAGGGGTTTCATCTTCCAATTATGAGAAATTGAAATCTTTTTAGGGTTGGGTTAGGGTTCATGAAGTGTTAAAAACACCATTTTTAAAGATTTTGAAGTAAAAGTGTGTTGTAAGAAGAAAAGGAAGGAGTCTTTTTATATGCAGTAAGGATGATGGTGGTGAAGAAGAAGAAGAAGGAGGAGATGTGAAAAGGACGAATGTAAGTTGCGTGAACCGGACTCAATCTCTTCTTTCCCCGTTGACGCAATTTATATTCCCAGCTTTACATATCAAAACATTGTTTAAAAATAATAATAACTATAAATAAAAACCAAGTTTCTTTCGTTAAATCTAATCTCTAAACTAATATGATCCTTCCATCTTAAGCACTGAAGTGATGGATTCCATTTTTGGGGCCAACTAAGAGTGGTCTATGGTCCATTGAAGCTAAAGAATGGATTCAATTGATGTTCACCGGAACAAAATGTAGATTGCTACAGGTATTATGATTTATAAATGTTTAACCAGAGATCTTACTAGTTACTGGTCGGATCGGATTTAAAAAACGGATAATATAATAAATATATAATATATTCCCAAAAAAATTATACAAGTATAAACATATTTAAACAAACATAAATAATTTGTTTTTAATGTTTTATAATTTGAATTTTAGTTAAAAAAAACTGAAATCCGGTTCGACAAGTGAATTGGCTCCCGGTCTGACCGGTGAGCCGGCTCAACCGCCCGATTAGTTTGAATCCGGTTCCCATACCCATTTTGGGCCGGCGGACCCTCCAGTCCTATTCTAACAACATTGATTAGTGAGAGAGATTTTTATAAAGATCTCTTAACACGACACGATATGATACAAAGTTGGCAAATTTCATGTTGGAGCTTAACAAGTTTCGTATGATAAAGATGTCAACATGTTTAAGACACGATAACAATCTTGTCTAAAATTATTAAAAACATGTTAACCTTTTATGACTTGTTTAATCTTGTTATATTTAAATTGGTTAACGGCATATTTAAGCCCGTTAGCAATATTTTTAAACTTTTTTAAACAACTGTTAATATACTAACGACTAGTTAATATGTTTAAATATGCTTATATTTTTTAACTACTACATTTTTGGGATAGAGATAAGGTATGCCTTTATCTTTCTATTCAGATCCCACAGAGTGTGATATACCGGGTATGTTTTTTTGTTTCTTTATGCTTATATTTTTTAAACTTTTTAAATAAATAAATATGTGATTCTTATTGTGTTCCTAAATTGATTATATTGGATAACTGGTTTCTAAACAGGTTAACATTTATTGTTGAAAACTGATACAATTAATTATTGTGTAGTGTTGGTGTCTTGTTGTATTGTACCTTAACATTTTTTGTTAAGCCTACTTGAGATATAATGATATTTAGCGTTACCTTTTCCTACTGTTGATTGAATATAAATTGATTAAAATGTCGCTTTAATTATCTATAGTATATAATATAAATTACAGGGATAGAAAAATAATTTCATCAAAATTTAATAGTTGTATACTTGTATTTAAATGCAACTTTTAAATCATAATTCACAACTTTTTTAAACTAAACTACAAGTATTTAAGCTTTTTCGTTTGTCTCAAATCGGTATTCGGATATACTTGGATTAGGCAACCAATTTTAGGATATAATTAAATATATAATAATTTGTTTACTGGGATAAGATATCCAAATTCAACTTGGCTAAACCCAATAAAACTTATTTTTCGAATAAGCAAACCATGTTATTCATTTTACTCAGTTTTCTCAAATAGATTCATAGTAGTTATGCGTGTTACTTATTTTGGTTAATTAGAATTTACGAAAAAATTCTAAAATTTTTGAATATATATCATATGATACACAGCACATGTCACGTATACATCTCATAACGACTGATTAAAATGAACATAAGCCTAATCGCCTCAGGTTGCACTTCAAGTGTATGGGCTACCACCCCACCTTAGATTTCAATCACCACACGTGTGTACTATAGTTGTTCTCTGCCCACACCCCCAGCCCCAACAAGAGGGGAAACAAACTTCAATTTAAAAATCTTTAAGATATGTTTAATAGTTTGGGTCAAGGATTATCGTTATGGGTTGGTGATGTTTCAAATGGCAGGTCGTGAAAAGATGTTTGGAGGTGCTTTTTTTACTTATTTCTTTTTATTTTTATTATATGTGGGTCTCACTTGTTTTATTTAATACTTTTAAAATGGAAATGTATTTTGAGTAGTTTAAAAAATATAACCAAAAATTAACTCTTTTACATAAGATTGGAGCCACCAATGTTACTCTTGTAGTTTAGAGAGAGTCTAGCAATATGGGTGTATCTCATGCACCTAAAACCTTAATTAATGACAAATTTATGACACACACATATGTATGTATGTGTGCATTGACTTGGTCAAACATCACAAACTTTCGACGCTTTATGCCCAGTTACAATAGCATCTTGCAGAGCATCTTGACTCAACAAGTCTTAACAAACATCATTAATGAATTACCTTGGTAAGTGTGATTTGTTTATTTGTTCAAGTTAATGAATACATTTTAATCCCGGTCACCAAGGGTAAAATCAATGGCGAAATATCACCCACGCTCGTGAAACGCAGACAACGTTAGTGACTTGGCTCACCCACAATTCCAAAAGAACCCATCGTCCGAAGACCTACTGTGGTAAAACATCTAGCTCACCTGGATGTTTCAAATGTGACTCGAACCCACGATATTCATATTAGAAAGTCATAAGGTTGTCTTCTCATAAGTCGATTGATTTAGGGCTCGTTAGCAATACCTTAGGCAGCTTAGTAACTTACTAGAAATACAAATACAAATTACACTACACTCAATTTCCTATCTATAAAGGATATCCTTTAATATGTTTATATCTTTTAAGAATAACTAACTTTTTCTCACGCTAGGGTCTGATCAAACTTCAAAGAAATCCCTTGTTACGATGATACTGACGTTTCTTTTATCGACGTATACTGCATTTCATGTCTCTCAACATTAATATTAAAAAGTCTTGATGATTACTATAAGGCTGTAGGTTTTTGACAATGTAGATGAAACCTATTATGATCTAACACTTAAGGCTTAGTACAAACCATGTTAAGATTATTAAGCCTAACAGCCATGCCCTATGACAAGTTATTACAACATAGATATTAATACTGGTTCTAATTGTAAATATACAAGAAGTTACCGTGTTGAGTTTATAAGAGACATCTTGGTGACAAAATGGCTCCTCTATATTCTTGAGATAGAATTCAAATCCTATTTAAAGACAGAATTAATAGTAATGATTTAATCTAATATAGTAATGATTTATCAATTTGATCTAATATTCTAATCTCACTAAAAAACATTGATTTAATAGACAAAAATCAGATAAGATAATTAAAAAAAATATTAGAGAGTAAGCTTTAGTAGCACCGTTATCGATACCTATATTGTATAATAAATAAAGATTTTGATAGAATACGTGTGAATATTGTAGACTGTATAAAGTTAGTTTTTTGGCTTCTCCCTGTTAGATCATCCACAGCGGTCACCTCACTGAAAATACATTCCCACTGAAATTTCCTGCCACGTCATCATCCCGCTGAAAACCACAAAACCCCACAGTGGTCACCCCACTGAAAACCCTTCCCTACCATTCCACTTTATCATCAAATTCAAGAGGGGGACCAATAGGAGTGAAGGGATGCAACGGGGAGCGGGAGCCGTGGAACCCTCCCGGGCGGGAGCCGTGCGACATGGTGGCGGTATTCCCGCTACACCCCGCCGAAGGGATAGAGGCTGCTGGGCCGGCGGTGAAGCCGCTGTGGGTAGCCTTATTAATTATTTGCAAATCATCTTTATCAGATTTTTATTTTCTACTCGTTTTCTTTGTTAAATAACAATAATTTTCATTAATTTAGCTAATAATATGATTACATCATAAGTCATATCATTTATTTTTTAATAAAATGTTTTAAAAAATAAATAATATGTTATTTAAAATAAATGATTTAAAATTTATTATTTAAGTATTTAACATATGTAATACACAAGTTTTTAACCAAATATATCTATAAATAAACACTTAATTTACAAGAAAACACATTGTGTTTGTAACTTTGTGAAAATACTTTTTATACTATTTGTTTGAGGGTTCAAAATTGACGGCTTTAAAAATACCAAAACTATCATAACAATTCGTAAAGTAACGTTCTGCTTTCGAAGCATCTTGTGGTGTGGGGACTCCATATACCGACGTGTTTTGAACAATTAATCCTAGAACTTGAGTTGCACCTTCAATCTACGATTGCACCAAACCCACCGTCATGATTGAATTCTTATATAAATTGGCATGTTCTATATATAGTTGACTATTGTATATGGTCATACTTGATAGGAATTATACTCGTTTTCGTAGTTTTGATTGTCGTTCACAATTCATTCATTTCTTCAAAACCAATTCTTGCACTCACCGTTCTTTGATCTTGTGCAATATATGTGTATAGAAAGCGGTTGGCTATAAAACAGTAAAAACGTTTTGAAGTTGTGTGACGTTTTTATAACTATGTAGAACTAGTTTTATACACGTCCGGTGGCCGGGTATTTTAATGGTATAATTATATAAATATTTTTCTTTTTTGCATTATGTACAAAAACAATAACAATATTTATTTACAAGTCGTTTAAGTTATTAGTATAAAACGACCAAGTATACTAAAAGAACCTAACAAAAAATGTAAAGAACTAATTGTTTGACAAGCAAAAAAATGAGAATAATTGCTAACATTAAACACAATGAGCTGAAAAAATTTTATTTTAAAGAACTATACTTATTTTAAAGATAAAAAATGCTCATTTTTATGATACTTTTTTAAAATAATATCGTATATAAAAGTTATGAACGTTAAAAAAGGTTGGGGTAAAGTGGTTACGACTAAATTACCCTTTAAGAATTTTCCATATAAAATGTTGACTTTTCCCTTTGAAATTTGATCAAATAAATCTAATAGTTAATAAATGATCAAGGTGTCGTAGGACAATAAAAAACAATTTATAATTAAGAACTTAGCTACCTTTGACTATAGCAAGGGCAAGTAAGGTCGTCTCCACAGGGAATCAGTGGAAAGTGCTAATCTTTACTATAAACTAATTAATCTAAGAAAAATAAAAACTTTGGATTGCATTGAATTAAGAGAATCGTTAAAAAGAACAAACTTTAACTTTTGATTTGAAAACAATTAATGAAAAAGGTAATCACTTCCGGTTTTTAGGTTGTAAGATCCACAATGAATGTAAGTTAAACCTAGATCAAAGTCATGTAAAAATCGATTGTGTTAATCAATTCGCTTGAAGTGAGGATAATGGAACAAACGTTTAAGATTTCTCATTCACACAATCACCAATAGACGTACGCAAAGCATTACACAATTACCAATGAGTAAACGATGCAAGAAAACCGAATCACTGATGGCGGCGTATCAATACAAAAACATAAATCTACTGTTTAAATCAACCAAATAGAAATCATATCAAGTTTACAATCAAAAACCGAAATTCAACATTCAAACAATGTTTCACTCACAACCCTAATTACCCGGAAGCGATTACGAAGGGAAACTAGCCACGCATCTTCATTAGCACTTGTTAATTCTTGATTCGAAGATGATTCCACGATTACGGATGTATTCGGAAGAGTTTTGATGCCCAAATTCGTCACTTTTTCGCCCCCAATTCGTCCAGAAAAGATTCCATTTTGAAACCCTAGGATAATGCCTTAAATATGGGAAATATTTGCTGAAAAATCAGTTTTTCCGGCCTCCGACGTACCATACGCCGGGCCTGGGCGTATGGTACGCCCAAAATGGTATCCTACGCCTGCCAGATTCTGCCAACGCTCAAAACTGGGCGTATGGTACGCTGGCCATATGATACGCCGGGCTGGGCCTATCATACGCCCAGAATGACCTCACCAACGTAACTCTTCTCCTAGCTCCAGTTATGCGCCCCCGAAGTTTTAGCTTCCCGAAAACCATGTTCTTGCACTCTTTAGCACTCGACGCCTCTTCTAACCCTCCAATTTGCTCCCGAACACGTCCTTAAACTCTTCACACCTGAAATTCACAAACATACTCAAAGTAAACGTGTTTCGGGCCAAAATTCACTAATATCACGTATTTACACATTGATTTACGCAACTATTTACCACGTGATCAATAAATCTTCTTACATTTTTTTCAAGATAAATAAATTATTTAGTTGAACCTAATAAATATTTACATAGCCACGCATTTTTATGTTTTATTTAATAATTTATTGTGTATAAGGATATTTGTATCTTTTCTAATGTATACTTGGCATTTGTATATTTCAAATTATAAACTTTGTTATGAATAAAGAAAATTGTATATTTATGTCCTTTGACTTATTTTAAAAATTATTAATATTTGAATTACTATGATTCCTTTACTTATATTAAAACTTTAGAATTTTTCAAGTTTTTATATTTACTAATTCTAGTTAGTTTTTTACATTTTTATTTGTTTTCATTTCTTATCATGTTTCGCTAAAGTCAAAGTTATTTTTATATTTTCTACATTTTTGTCAAGTTTTTTGTTTGTTTTTTCATTATTTTTTCATCTATGTTTAATGTGCTTATCTTTATCACTAGCTTTTATGATAAACATAAAATTAAAGTGGCAGTCATTTTTAGAACACAAATTCCAAAACTTTTATCCATTTAAGATACCAAATTATTGTGACAAAGATAATCTCAAAAGACTTTATGTTATGATATATCAACATTGTAATTCTTCATAATCCATGTCTTAAGTTATGTAACAGAGACATCCTAATAAAGTCTAACTCATCTCAAATCACACTAGCAATTCATCTTTGAGTTACAAGCTTTTTACCACACTTAATGCCTCAATTGCAAGGATGTGTTTATGCGAGTGTCTCAACCTACAAGATTTTATATAAACATACAATTTATTAACAACTCAAAAATTAAAATTTAAAAAAATTATGCTTTACCTCCAATTTAATTCCATCATATTGATGCCGGTGTAGATTCTTCATTTTAATTCTTTGGGGCCATTATTAATAGGTTATCTCTTAATGTTTAATAATATTTAAATAGTTAAGATGTAATCTTAAGTATGAATGAATAACTGACTACCTTTTAAAGTTATCTATTAACCATTCATACTTAAGTTTACCTCTTAATCATTAAGTTTATATCTTAGTCAAACAACCCCATAAGCCTACGCACAAACCATGACTCATGTGAGTGCGCTTTTATCAAGTATCCAAAAGTCATCTTTTTTTTTTTAACGGCTTGAAACACAAACACTCGAGATGAAATTCAACCATTCCCACGAATTTGACGCTCGAGATCATACGCCAAGCCCACCCTTAGAGGAAGCCTCACAACTCAGGAAATCCCTAACTTTACCTCAACAATTATGTCTTGGCTAGGACTCGAACCAAAGACCTCCTACAAGTTTCCCATTGTAAACTACGCATCTCAGCTTTATTATCAAACTATAACAGTTGTGATAACCTTCATTGCTTAATGAACATATCGATTCTTCCTCTCATCATATGATTCAGCATCGACTTCATCTTGTCCTTTCTAAAAAATATTTAACTCAGCAAAACTTGATGCACATGATATTAAACTCTTGTTAAAAGAAAATTCTACCTTTAGTTGAATGCAAATACAAATGTTTCAAGATTATTGGTTGTGATTAAATAAAGTGAATTCTTTTTCCACCACCACACTTAAATTGAGAATACGAGATATTTGTTTGAGAGTTCATGCTTTGTAACCTTTTTTCAATTAAATTATCACCCTTGTAATAAGGGGTGAGAAAAAACCGAAAAAACCCGAACCGGAACCGAATTAACCGAACCTGAAAACCAAACCGAACAAATAACCAAAAAAAACCGAAACCAAATTTTTCGGTTCACATTCGGTTTTTCATATTCTAAAAACCGAACCGATTTATAATCTTGTTTAAAAATTTATATGTGTGTGTGAGTGTGTGTTGCTATTTTTATACTTATTTGACGCGATAAAAACACACAAAAAGTCTACCTTTGAAGATGATAAATATTTTGATTAGATGAACTATATCAATTTAATAGGTGAAAATCAGAATTACTGCATATTTAGTTATTTATTTTTGATTTTTTTAAATGTAAAAACATGATACTAATTATTTTGTTTTATTTTGATTAGTTGATGTTTGATTAATTAATTTATAAATTATTCATTGTTAAACATGTTTGCATTTTCAATATTGGTGTGAAAGAAAACAAAAAAAGTAAAAAAAAAAAAGAAAACCGAATAGTTTCTAATAACTAAAAACATTCCATTTTATTCTGTTTAGGCCCCCAAAATGGTTTGGACAAGATTTTATAATTTGACATAATTAAGATCGTCAATACTCTCTTAGTTTATTTTGCCTCCTCAGAAATAGATCACACTTGTCATTGAAGCCCATAAATGGGTTCGTATGGGTTGCATTAAATGGGTCAGATGGGTCACTTTAGTCTTTATATACATATGATATGCCTTCCTAACTTGGTTTAATTAAGCCTGTCAAAATAAGAGCCGGTTGGATAACATTTCAGAGCAGGTTCTGGTCAGGATGTGTGCGGGTTAGAGCGAGTTTTAAGTAAAATATGTTTTTGTCTAAATGTATTGTTTTTAAGAAACATCAATTTTGTTTAACCTAAAATGTGTTATAACTAAACATATTGTCCATTAGTATAATTATTAATGATTTTTCTCTTTATATTTGTTATTAATCATTATTAAACGTCTGAATTTGTTGCATTCACATATTTTAGGTAACTCATCTTGATCCGTATTGTATTAAAGTGTTAAACATGTCAACTCATTTCATCTTATGATGTTAGCTATTTCAACCTATAATATACAACAATTGTTTATTCAAAACAACATATTTTCTTTTGATTTGGTATAAAATTGCCACCTCTAGGTTTAATGCATAGATTTAAATAATTTTGAAATGATAACGTGCTTGTAATCAATCACAAGAAACACAATAACTATTTACAAAAAAAGAACGGCAACTATGGAAAAATTTTTTATAGACGAACCCAACCCAACCTAACCTGACAGCCTAGAGGTGAACAAAAAAACTGGTTTGGGTTTACAAGCTGGTTTCATTCAAACCGGTCCGAACTGCCAGTTGGGCATAGGTTCGGGATCTTACCTTTAAAACCGGCTCTTAAACCTACTCAAACCGGTTTCAACCCCTCCAAATCGGTTTCAAACCTATCCAAACCGTTTCCTATAGGTTTGACATCCTCATCTCCCAAACCGGTTTCCAAACCGAACCGGATTATCCAAACCGGTTTTGACTATCCGTAGACCAAACCGGACCGGCTCCTAAACTGAACCGGTTTTGTAAAAAAAATACGATTTGTGCAACCCTATGACTGCCTCTCCCGTCTTGCAACTTCTAGCCATACCCATATGCATAAAGAACAAAAACCATCACTGTTATCTTTACTCTATTTTTTTAGTTACCCTAAAAGCATTGACTAAAATATCTCTAACACCATAATTTATCAGCCGATGACATCTTTGAAGAACAAAGAAATTCTTCATATTAGTTTCCCTCATGTAATCAAGATTGCAAATACCATAAAACTCATAAAAATTAATATAAACTATTTAATCACGACCAAACCCACCCTCCCACTAAAAACTTAAAAAGCAATCAGGGCTAAAATTAAGTTTTAATGTGAAAATTTGAGCAGCGATTTGACCATTTGGTCAACGTTTTGAACCTGATGATTTCATCATATTAATTCATATTATTTCTAGATTTCAATCTATCCACACTTGCAAATTCAATCATTTGATACCAAATTACCAATAAAATGGCACAAGATAACTTGATTAATAACCACACAATTCCACATATCTATAAAAACTAAAACACACAGAATAGAAGCACCTTGCCACTGTATTTGTTAATGATCATACTCAACTTTCTTGATAACATGACAAAAACCTGAAAATGATGTTTATATCATATGACATGATGGGGTCTAGTCAATATGAAATGAATTATTAATTAGTCATAAGTCACGTGACATAAAAGGCAATTCCAAACAGATATAAAGAATAGATCAGATCAAACAACCATTTTCGATATAGTTAAACTACAGTTTATCAGATCATGAACAAGATTATTGCATAAATACATGTATCAGAAGATAAGTTGGAGATGTTTGAAGGGGCAGATTTGTGGACTTCAGGATGATATGCCCCAGCTATTTGAGTATTTAATTTTTGTTCTTCCTTTGAATCAGAGCCAGAGAAACAACCCATTCTTTAATTTTAAATCAACCTAAGGCATTATAGCCTAAAGGTATCTAGGATTTTTGGTGGTGGGATAATGCTAAGTAACCAAATGGTCATGAGTTCGAAACCCACAAAGGGTTTTATCAAAGTATTGACTTTGTTGCATAACTGATAACTTGGTGATGTATATGATCGGGTAGTACGCTAAAAAAAATTAGCCGTTAGAAAAAATTAATTCCAAATCAAATCAATAGTTTTCTGCATATGAAGTAGTCTTGATTGGCACATATACCCCTCACTCTGTTTTCCAATTACACCTCTTCTATTATATTAAATTTAAGTTTGACTATAAGCTACAAATCAAATCAGAGTTTAGTTTTCATTACCTAAAATTTAGAAACTAACCACCCACTGACCCACATGCTAGTCGAAGTATGCATGTATGTCTTTGAGTAGAAAAAGAACAAGTTTATTTTCTTTTATTATATGTCATAAACTAGGGGTTACGTTGCGTCGGGAATTCCATCACGATTTTGAATATCAAAACGAATATACGGTCTCGTATATCAAAACACATATATAATAACACATCACAATGGTTCGTAAACATGTCCGTCACATCAAAACAAAAAAAATCATGGTTAATCGTAAAATGTAACATTAAGAAACACAGACATGTTAAAAATAAAAAAAAACCTAAAACTCACATTATACAATGCCACTCAATTAAAATTATACATTAAAAAAATATTGAGTCATAACGCTCTACCAATCTGAGCATTCGATCATGAAGACGGTGACATCACGAATATTAAAACACAGACTAAGATAAAACCATCGTAAAAGCATGTGTCACTCGCAATGATTACGAGCTCAAATATAAATGCGTTGAAATATATAATAAATATTAAATTTAGTGAAATATAACACTCGATAAGCAGTAGGAGGAATATGATACATCTCATAACATTCAAAGAATGATTTGGTCATGTAACCTCAAACAACCATTTGAAAATAATACATGGTTAGGTTCATAGTGACACATGTATAACATAATTATATACTTTGAATTTTGATCAATTTAATTTGTTAAAAGAACTAAATTTAATTGAATTCTGGGTGATAAGCATCAATAGTTGAAGGAGTCATAAGTTTTGTGAAAGAATTGAAGCAACCTCAAACTCTACTCTAGAGGTTCAAAAAAGAGCCATCATAAAAGTTTATTAGTATTATTATTATTATTAATATAATAAAGTATTGTTAATTAATTAATTAATTAATATTATTATTATTATTATTTCTTTTGTCATTTAAGATAACAAACAAATGTTTATTATTATTAATATATTATTATTATTTAATTAATATTAATATAATATAATAAGTATTATTATTATTATTTACTAATTATTATTATTGATTACAGCCGCTTTTTTTTGACTCCCTACACATATTATATAATAATTATTATTTAATTTTATTATATGAAAAACAATTAACACTGTAGATCCATCTTGCAAATGTATATATACGAGTCATATTTCAGGGCTCAGGCTATGCTCGGCTTGTTTGAGATTTTTACCAATATGATCAAGTAACCCACAAGCTAACTTGATTCGTTTACACCGTTGAAGGTGTGAGTGTCATGATGTAAATAAAGGTGTTGTGCATGTATAATAATAATATTCTATAAAAAAACAAAATTTTGAATTGATATTCACGGTTTATTTAAAATGACTTCCATTTGATCCATTATCAGTAGGTATATGTATGCAACTAGGGTTATACCCGCACTTCGCAGCGGTAATCAAACCAATTTTTAATAAATTTTGAATATAAATATTCATATATAGGTATTAAAAAAAAACATGAAAACGAAACCACAAACTACTAAATTGGTCAATTTTTAATAAAAGTTAATTAAAAACATAGTTGTGACGATATCCTCAATCATGATTACGGGTCAAATACATACAAGTAGACAATAACAATGACCAATAGTTTTTTTTTACTTATCATATATCTTGTTCATCTATCTTGTAAATGTCATATGCTAGCATCGGCTTCTCACGTTACACGATGATACTAATAATCTTTTAGCATAATATAAAGACATAGAATAATATCAATCATTTATACATTAATATTAACACTACAAAACACATCCAAATAAAAAGTCAGGAATTTGGATATAAAAAACAAAAGTAAAATATAAATGAAAAAAATCGAAGATAAGAAAATAAAAAAAGTAAAGACTATAAAATATAAAACATTATTTTATCTATTATAAAAAAATAAAAAAATAAAATAATTTGGGTGTAGTGATAAACTTATTAAAATTTCAAGTCTATAATATAATTTGGTTTAAAAAATTAAAAAAAATATATTGAAAGTATATTAAATTTATTCCATTTAAGTCAAGATTGAAACGTAAATTAAACAAAAAAATAATCTATAATAATCTGTGTTAAAGTGTACACATAAACACAAAAAACATAAGCATGCATGTGGTGCAAAAACATACATGTGTTTCAATCACCAATTTTCACCGTTGATGAAGCTTGTAAATGTATATTTACTAGGGTGAAACCCACGCTTCGCGGCGGTAATCGGGGCAATTAATAATAAAGTTCTGACATAAATGTTTACCGTTGTAAAAATGGGCATTTGAAACATTAAAACGAATCTATAAACACCAAATAAAAAAGTCCGAAGATATTTAAAAAACATTTATACCCGCGCTTCGTGGCTTTAATCGGGCCAATTGATAATAAATGCAAGACTTGAACCAGATTTAAAAAAAATTATACCCGCGCTTCGCGGCGTTAATCGGCCAATTGATAATAAATGCAAGACTCGAACCAGATTAAAAAAAAATAATTTATACCCACGTTTCGCGGTGTTAATCGGGCCAATTGATAATAAAAGCAAGACTCCGAGCAGATTAAAAATATATATATGCCCACGCTTCTCGGCGTTAATCGTTGCAATTGATAAGAAATACAAGACTCGAAACAGATTAAAAAAAAAAAATTACAACCGTAAGATTAAAAATATATATGCCCACGCTTCGCGGCGTTAATCGGGGCAATTGATAAGAAATACAAGACTTCAAACGGGTTAAAAAAAAGTTACAACTGTACCAACGTCGGATCCTTACAAAAAAAATTACCACTGTTCGGATATCGTTACAAAAAAAATTTTTGCCCTTTTCTTTGACTTTATTGTGTAAAAAAAATAAAAAAAAAAGCGGCCGTTTTTATTGACCTTGGGGTAAAAAAAAAAACCTAATTACAACTGTAGCATCAAGTTGTAAATGTTATATTTACTATGGTTATACCCGCGCTTCGCGGCGGTAATCGGGCCAACTGATAATAAAGTTATGACATAAATGTTTATCGTTGTAAAAATGAGCATTGGAAACATGAAAACGAATCTATAAACACCAAATAAAAAAGTCCGAAGATATTTAAAAAACATTTATACCCGCGCTTCGTGGCTTTAATCGGGCCAATTGATAATAAATGCAAGACTTGAATCAGATTTAAAAGAAATTATACCTACGCTTCGCGACGTTAATCGGGCCAATTGATAATAAATGCAAGACTCGAACCAGATTAAAAAAAAGAAAAAAAATTTGGCCGTTTTTTTTGACTTTATGGTAAAAAAAAAGATTTAGCACTGTAGCACCCACTTTCAAATGTATGTATTACTAGGGTTATACCCGCGCTTCGCGGCGGTAATTTGGGCCAGTTGATACTAAAGTTCTGACATGAATGTTTACCGTTGTAAAAATGAGCATTGGAAACATGAAAACGAATCTATAAACACCAAATAAAAAAGTCCGAATATATTTAAAAAACATTTATACCCGCGCTTCGTGGCTTTAATCGGGTGAATTGATAATAAAAGCAAAACTCCAAGCAGATTAAAAACATATATACTCACGCTTCGCGGCGTTAATCGGGGCAATTGATAAGAAATACAAGACTCCAAACGGATTAAAAAAAAATTACAACTGTAGCAACGTTGGATCTTTACAAAAAAAATTACCACTGTTCGGATATCGTTACAAGAAAAAGAAAAATTCACCACTGTTCGGATATCGTTACCACTGTAGCACACACTTTCAAATGTATGTTATATAATATAATACTTTATTATTATTATTATTATTTACTAATTATTATTATTGATTACAGCCGCTTTTTTTGACTCCCTACACATATTATATAATAATTATTATTTAATTTTATTATATGAAAAACAATTAACACTGTACATCCATCTTGTAAATGTATATATATATATACTAATATAATACAACTATATGCATAATAAAGAATAAATTTCGGTTTTGTCTCATGTGGTTTAAGTGGTTTAACTATTTCGGCCCATAATATAATCTTCTATCAATTCAGCTCCTATGCATAATATCATATTTTTATAGATAAAAACGTTAGCTGTCTAAACCACATGGGCTGAATTGATAAAAGATTATATTTTTGGCCGAAATAGTTAAAATATTTAAACAATATAGGCCAAAACCGTAATTTACTACATAATAAATTATATGATATTCAACATGTCTTTATTTAATTTTGATACTTGTTTAAAAATATCGCTGGGTATGTTGTTACTTTTGAAGCAATTTACAAATTTTGATGCATTGTTAGAAAAAGCGATGTTAAATAATGAATTTTTTTATTCTTTTATGATATCACTAGATTAATACCTCGTGTATTACACGGGTTGAATAAAAAAATAATAAATGGTCAATAATAATATGATTAAAAGTTTATATAGTTTAATACGTAAGTAATAAAATAATAATATTATTTATTTATACACTAAGTTTGTTAAAGTTTGTTTTTTTTAATATTTTTCGTTTTAAGAAACAATTATTGAATATTTTATATTTCATAATAATTTGGATTCTAAAAAAATGTACTCTTAAAATTAATATATATTTTAAGGCTTTAAAAACCTTTTTCAGTATATAAAAATATATAAAAGTATATTTAATATTTAATAATATTATTATTAAATATGAATGCATTTAATCGGAGAGAGGCGGGAAAAATTTTACAATGATAGCCTAGGAAAGTGACAGATGACACATTTTATTTTGATTTATTTGTATAGATAGATTTGTACATCATATTTTTATAGATAATATTAGCATCACTAAAGTTAATTATTATACTAGAACACAAGTTAAAGTTAGTAGGTTATGGTTACAATTTTATATTTCAAAAATTTTCTTTTAAATATTTATGTCAGTGCTTAGTTATTGTATTTTATAACTTTGTATTATTTTAGTAGGATACATTTTGATGATTGTGCTTATGTTTTAGGTAATTATTATAATATGAGAATTACATATTTCTCCTCTTTAACTTGAAAAAATATGTATATCTCCAAGGTACAAATATTTAATGAATAATATACATGTACAATGTTTTTAAAACATATTTTGGGCCCATGTACACTGCTTATATTTGTAAGCTCAAATGGAAAAAAGAAAAGAATTTCTATACAATTATATATATATGATTTATCTACGCGTGTGCATTTTTTATAGTCTTAAACTCTTAATGTCTCCCTTTATCTCTGGTTCTTTTTATTAAGGATAAAGTTCTCTTTTGGTCCTTATGGTTTGACAATATTAACCATTTTGCTCCAAAACTTTCAAATTGATCATTATGCTACCTGTGGTTTGACAGTTTAATCATTTTGCTTCAAACTTTTCAATATGTCTCCATTATACTCCATTTTTTTCGAAACCACATGGAGCAAAATGGTTATAACTGTCAAACCACATAGAGTAAAATGATTAGACTGTCAAACCACAGGGAGCATAATGATCATTTTGAAAGTTTTGGAGCAAAATGGTTAATATTGTCAAACCACATTGAGCAAAAAAGAAGTTTATCCTTTTATTAATTTTCTTTTTAATTTTAGTTTTTAATAGTTAAAGGCAATTCACATTTATTTAAATTAAATAACAATACTGTGTGTTGGTTTGGTTTTCGCGATCACGCTTTTTTTTTTATATAATTCACAATGTATGACGTTATTTGAGGGTTAAGTTTATAAAAATCATAACTTTATCACTATATGATTATATAAAAACAAATTCATTTATAATATAAATTTATTAATGTACGATTATATAACAAGTGCATTTATATAAATACTATATATATAAATACAAATTCACACACACATAGAGGACATGAAATGGTTAATAACTCATTTTTTTTGTACTATTCCAGATAATACATCAAGATCGATCAAGGCAAATCTTGTATTTTTTTTAAACATATTGTTACACATGT
The DNA here is from genome assembly GCA_009363875.1 of Mikania micrantha. NCBI lineage: Eukaryota > Viridiplantae > Streptophyta > Magnoliopsida > Asterales > Asteraceae > Mikania > Mikania micrantha. The sequence continues at coordinate 87,618,620 of CM018694.1, read as the reverse complement.
TGAACACTTTTTTCTTTTATGTGTATGTGTAAATTTATCATCGTTTAAGAGTTAACATCTTTGTAAGCCATGAATTTATTACAGTGGACCTTAATGTGGTAGGTTTCCTTTAAATGGTGGACGGACCGAATCACGAATGTTAGATGCATTCGTGGGCGTGGGTGACATTTTGCTAATAATTTAACTGGGTGACTAACTTTAAAATTATTTATAAGCTGTTTGTAAAGAAAAAGCCGATAAGGGTCAACAATTAGTATCTTCTATCTTCTACTACTAATAAAAGAGTAAATTCAATGTCACATGTCATTTTAGTAGCATGTACACTTCATTTACATGTCACATGTCATTTTAAAACTATTGCCAAATAGGACTATTGTACATATGTCATCACCACAATAAAAGTTAAAAATTTTCATTATCATTAAACACAAATTGATTAGCATTAATTGTTTCCTAATTACTATTATTTTAAATTTAAAAATTAAACAATAACATATTATTGATTTATTAAAAAAATAAGTACAATAACTAAATTATTCAAAGTTGTATTAATAAATTCATCTGTTTTATGTTTTTTATAATAATTAAAAAAGATTAACGTATTTTATTTTTACTAATGACCTCATATTTGCAATTAATAAAATTACATATAATATCAAGTCTACATATCATGTTATTTTTACATATAATTATTTTTTTAACAATTTGTATTATTTAGATTATATATTACATATTTTAGCAATTTAGAAAACTAACATGCACAATAAATAAAAAAAATTTAAAATTCTTAAAATTTAAATCTGGAAAACTATAGTTAGCAACTTATTTTTATTCAATAATTTTCGTTAACACAAAACATAATTTTAGTAGCATTAATTATATCATAATTTACTATTATATAAAATTTAAAATTTAAACAATAATATATTATTGATTTATTAAAGTAAATAAATAAAACCAATAAATGATTGAAAGTTCATTAATTTTTATTAAATAATTTTTCTTCAAATTTATATTACTTAAAATATAAAACAAAATTTGTTAAAAAATCCAACTGTTATGTTTTATGTTTTTTATAATAATTAAAAAATTGTTGATGTATATTTTTGATAAAATGTCCTTACATTTGCAATTATTATATTTAAATTTAATTGTTACATAATTGAAACTAATATTTTGCGCTTCATAGCATTACATATGATATCAAATGTACATATAATATTATATTTACTTATAATTATTTTTTAATATTTATTTATTTTTTAACATCTTGTATATTAAAAACTACGTATAACACATTTTAGCAATTTCAAAAACAACTAACATAATAAGTTTTTTACATTTCAAATTTATTAAAATTTTAATATAATCAATTAACTTTTATTTAATAATTTCATAAAGTAAAAAATATGGACAATTATTTCATAATAAATTAATATTTTAAATAACGTGTTAAAACTTTGACTGATTATTTATTTATTAATGAAAATGATTAGAACAACTAAAACAAATCAGAATTTGTATTAAAATATGATTAGACTAATCTCCTTTCAATATTTCATTGCTTAAAATATAAGAGATATTATTTAATAAATGAATAAATTCTACAGTTTTAATTTCAAGTATTTAACATTCCCGTTTACTTAAATTTATCCACTAATTTCATAATCTTTTAAAATACATATAAAAAAATACAAAGATATATGCGTAAATAAGGAAATAATAAAAAATATAATGGTTAATTATCTTGAATTTATCCTCACTGATTATCATTTTTCTTTTACTTTGTCATACAAAACTATAAATATATGATATCGATTATGGAAAACACTAGATAAAATGATTGAATTTATAATGTTTTATGTCGATTGTAATTATATCATTTTATTAATTTTTTCCCGAATTGCATCTTAACTTTATATTAACCCGTGTGTTACACGGGTTACAAACCTAGTATTTAATATATTTAGATATCTAACTTATAAAAAAAAAAACTTTTGCCTAAGAAAGTGTAAAAAGTTATATACTTGTATGTTTTAAACGAAAAGAAAATTAATCTTTCTAAAAAGACTTCAAGCAGAGCAAATTTTTGTTAAAAGCTCATCCTATAAAAGAGTAACCTTTTTAGAAAACCGAAAATGACAAGTCTACGGCACTTATGTTTCTTATGTATTTGTTTGACTAAGATATCAACTGCTTTAAAAATCGCTAAATAAAAAGAAATTTTTGAGAAATCTATTTCATATAAAAAATTATACTGTTTATAATTTACCAAGACTGACACTGATACACCACATAAAAATCAAACATTTAAGAAGAAAATGTAAAAATACTTAAAATATGAAATTTTTTAATATTCAAACAAAATAAAATACTTCAAAAATAGCTTTATATCAAATTGGCTAAACATAACAAATAAATATGGTATAAAAAGAATATGTTAGATTTTATAAATTGATTCTGGTGTTGTGTTTTATGCAGTAAAAGAAAGGCAATAGAGGAAAGGTTGCATAATATTAGGATCCAGCCAGGGGCCCGTCACAAAATGCATGTCCGCAGCCTGGTGGTCGTGTAACACCACCACGCGCAACCAATATGCCTGCACACCTTGTCGCAGCTTTAGGTGTACACACCACCTTTTTTCCTCTTTTTACCCTCTGCAGATTATATCACCTTTTATAACACTATGGTCAACTTAACTATTTCAAACCATTTTTTTCTCTTAACCTACCTTTAAAATTCTTCTTTTACCACTTAATCATACTTCTGAATTTATATTCTTGTTAATTTTAACTTTGAATCTTCAACTTTAGAACATGTTTTTCATACATATTTGATTTATTAAGCTACAAATACTTTGATAGCAAATAATTTTAGGAACATTTCCACTTTGTTCATATGTTCAAGTAATAAGATGTATTTATTCGGTTAACGCAATAAACATGGATTAACATTTGATCATCTCCCTATATATATATATATATATATATATATATATATATATATATATATATATATATATATATATATAGGAATTGAATCCAATGAAAACTCAATTTTAGAGAGAAAACATTTAAACTCTATCTAAGCCATTGATTTGTAATCTTGAAAATAAATATATGGTCCACATTAACGCACATTAAAAATGATTTGTTTATTCAAAACCCAATTTTTTATTCAGTTTTAATGTGCACCATACACACACACATACACACATAGTCTCTTGTATAAAGGTGTACATTTTGAGGTATTATAATTTGGTTGAATGAACAAAATATTTAAAGCTAAAATGTATTTTTGGACATTTAGGGAATTTTCTCGGTAATTAAAGGTAAAAACTTGTTATACAATATACAAGCATTAAAATGTTTTAGGAAATAACCAAGGGACGTATGGTATATCAAATGTTATAGGCATAAAAATAAATTGTTAAGTGGTATTTAGAGGGTCAAAAAAAAGCTCGACAAACCGAAACCAAGTTTGGTTTATGGTTACTAAAATACCAGATTACGGTTTTATGTTCGAATCCAAACAAATAAACCACACCATACCCTAGTTAATTTGTAGATTCATGTAAGATATGATGATCTACTCTTTTTTAAGAATGTAGTATCCACATAGGAACCGGGATTATGTTGATTTAGTATATTGCCTTACATTTTTAATCGTTATTTTGTTAAACATTGTGGACAAGGATAAGGAGTCACATATATGATATTTATGGTTGTATATTGATTTATTTTTCTTATATAGGTTTGTAGGTTTGTTTGTTGGGTCCAACTTGCATTCCTTCGGCAACAATAGAAAAAAACCTGAAATGTTAGAGAGAAAAAAAAAAGAATAAAACTTAATATTTTATTTTTTTTTTGACGAATATAAAACTTTCTTTTGGTATTGGAAAACCTGAATTACATGAGGTCATTAGCTCGCAGGCATAAGCGTCGCGCATGTTTCCATGGCATATATGCAAAGAAAATTTTCAAAAAGACCGACATCAAGGACATACACAGCCGCCTAAATATTCATACATGTATTTGTATCTAAACATAATTCTAGGCCTGTAAACGAACCGAACAATTCATGAACTGTTCGGCGAGAAGTTTGTTTTTGTTCGTTCAATTAAATAAACGAACATAAACACACATATTATTCGTTTATTTATGTTCATGAACTGTTCAGTTATGTTCGTTTATTTGTGTTTGTAATTAATGTTCGTTAACTATGCAATGTTACTTTATGTTAAGTTAACTATCTAATTTATAAATAATACGTATTTACATTTAAGAGACTTGACGTTCGTGTTTGTTTATGCTTGTTTCAATTGTGTTCGTTTATGTTTGTTCAATAGTGTTCATATTTGTTTATGATTGTTCGATGGTGTTAAATAATGTTCATTTATCTTTGTTTGTTTATTTTGGTTTGTTTGTGTTCATTTATGTTTATGAATAGTTTGTTTAATCTATTAATGAACGAACACGAACATATTCATTTTCTTAATAAACAAACACGAACACAAAATTCATGTCCATTAATGTGTTCGTGTTATTTCAATTCGTTTACAGGCCTACTACCTAATTCTTTTAAAAAAAATACATTTTGTTTATAAATGCTAAAAATAATTTTAACAGCTTGAAAAAAGACCAAATAAACATTGAATTAAGTCATTTCATATTGGAGCCGGTTTGTCAAACCTTAAATCGTAAATCATAATACTAAAAACCTAAACTTTAAAACCTAAAGACATAACTTAAAAAACTAAAAACCAAGCTACAAAGCCTAAACTTAAAATCTAAATTTTAAACTAAAACTTAAAAGCTAATATTGTTAGGTGAAGGAGACAACTCCAACATCATCATAAATTCATAATAAATTCAATGAGAGTTTGTTTAGCCCAGGGCTTTAGAATTATTTATAACTTTATTCAACAAAGTAAACGTTTTTAGTTAATCATATGGAGGGGTAAACATTATATAACAATAACCGAAAAATAACCGATAACCGTCTCGAATTATAATTAATTTTAACCCAAATTGACTTTAACTGACGATTATGGCTTAATCAAGTTATTAACCGACTTTAACCGAACAAAACCGATTATTTTATATTTGTATTTTTTTAATATTTATTTGTGTGATTTTTTTAAAGGAACTATGGTGCAAATAAATAATAGAAGGTAAACCATAACTTTTTATTATATGAAATATTATAGGCCATATTTGAGACTAAATTTATTAAAAAATGAGTATGGTTTACTGTTTTACTTTTTATTCACTCATTATTAGTAACTAAAAAGTCTTATAAGGTTCACTTAAATTTTCATCATCATCAATAATTTTAATTTATCAACAATTTCATTATTAACCGAAACCGAATCATAAATGATAGTTAACCGATTAATGATTAATCGATCACTTGGTTATGGTTATGAAAATAAATTTAAAATTAATTGAAGTAGAAGTTTGATTATAAGAGTGACCATAAATGCACTAAACAGAACAATGCACGTACACCCAAATCTTATACATATTTTTTTTGTTTATATGTGTGTGTTTTTACATATATTTGTGTCATGCGAATTCAGCCTATTGGTTGGGACTCCACCATGTGACTGAGAGGTCATAGGTTCGAGACCTGTTAGGGGCAATTTAAATGACATCAGGTGAATGAGGCAATCTTAATCTTAATCTTAGGTTATGGACCAATGAGGGCGGGAGTTTACCCATTTCACGGGGTTCCCGTATATCTGGTATGGCCGCGTCTTACCTCTGCCAGATGGACCATGTTAAGTCAATATACGTGTTATTCATGATCTCGCCGTTCAAAGAAAAAAAAGCATGAGAAAAAGCAACGTAGCCACCGACATTTACAGCCTAAATTATCCTGCCCCCTTGTTATCAAACATTTTCGAATATTCAGATGCTCCTATCCCTATAATTTTGTTCTTTTGTCCCCCCTGGCGTCTCCTCCTACAAAAAACCCTAATCTCAGTTCGCGTCTCATCGATCGAATTAATTGACCAATCCGGCCCTATATAAACGCCACACCATCACCATCATCATTTCACACTCAGCTCTCTCGTACCACATAATCATTTACTCATCACATCTTCAACAATAAAAAACACACACAATGCAATATCAAGCCACAGCCACTGAGTCATGGAGGAGCACCGGCTGCACCCCCACTGGATATTACTACAATTTCATGCCGGTAAGCCAACAGTACCACCCCACGGTGGCCGTCGATCCATTAGAGAGGGTGGCAAAGCTGGCTTCACAAAGTGCTGTTGTGATATTCAGTTTGAGCACATGCTGTATGTGCTACGCTGTCAAGAGCCTGTTTTCCAGCATGGGTGTGAACCCAACGGTGTACGAGCTCGACGAGGATCCGATCAGAGGTAGAGAGATCGAAAGGGCTCTGGTTGGGCTTATGGGCAGCTCCACGGCGGTGCCGGTGGTGTTCATTGGTGGGAAGCTGGTGGGTTCGATGGATCGAGTGATGGTTTCTCATATCAATGGGACGTTGGTACCACTTCTCAAGGAAGCTGGAGCCCTTTGGCTTTGAGTAATTAGTTAGATATTAGCATAGTTAATTATCGATGTTAATTACCTAGCTAGCTAGTTAATTAATTAATTATGTTATTCAAAAATAAGAAAATGTGGATGGTTAGTACAAATTTTATGAGCATTCCAATTGAATTCAAGAAATATATATATGGCAATTAATTATGACAATGTTGTGTGTTTGCTGAAACAAACTTTATGTTTTTTTTGAACGGCGAATGTCTCAATCGTGTGAACCCACTGTTTCCAGGCCATGTCACCAAGGTCTAGTTACCTGGACCTCCCATGAGCCACCACAAACACCCCAGGAGGAAACCCCACTGGAAAAACCTCCTGACCCGCCTCAAACTTTATGTACTTCATTGATGATAATTAAATATTTTTTAGGTACGTGAAATTTTGTCAAATAACGTTGAAGCTCTCCTCAACTCTTTAATACTAACTGCTAAAATTATAATTTCTACTTTTAATCGTTAAAGATGAGGCCTCTTTTAAATTAGTGATTTTTAGTTGTTAACAAGCCAAGTTCAAGCTTTCACTTTAGCTTGCTACTTGATTTCAAGTCTAAGTTTGCATGTATATATAACGTCAAATGTACATACATCTGATTAATGTTCTTTTTCCTGGATTTGAACAGACCTCGTTTTTAAGAGTAATGCTTATACCAAATGGGTTGATCTCACACTAGCATGTCTTTAAAGTTTGACTTAAATGGAATAATATTCATATAATTTATTGTTAATATAACACATATATATTACGGAAAAACTTATTATAAATAAAACTAGAGGTGTCAATCGTATTGGGTTGTCGCCTTAGCGAGTTAACAGGTTGGGGGTTGGCATGTTAGCGAGTCAACCATAGCTTTGATTGACATAAATTTGGGTCAACGCGAACATGACTTGTTTAACCCGTTTATATATCAATCAAACGAAATTACAGATTGTAAGCTGGTTGTTGATTAAATGAACGCCAATAACAATGTGTTTATTAACTGTGTATGAGTAACAAATAGTTAGTATAATATTTTAACAAAAAAATTCATATTATTATAACTAAACATATAATTATGTAAATCATACTTATAAAGTATGAAATTTCAAATAAACTTGGTTGCATAGTTAACTTTAAAAAAATTAAAATCATTATTTTAAATAAAAAATATAAATTCTTTTTACTCGATCAATTAAAATATGGTAAATAATTGAAGGAAAAAAAACTAAATATATGTTACAAGAAAAAAAATAAAAAATTTGAATCCTCAAACGGGTCAACCTCAACCCGAACATGACTGGTTTTTTTAAATGGTTTATATTTGCAAACCAAAAACTTAATTATTTTCATGTTATGTTTCTGGTCATGTCAGGAATTGCCATCCTTACATAAAAATACTTATAAATATAAATAAATTAATTAATATATAAACGAGCTTATTTTTTGAACTGAAATTCGAATCACTGACGGGTCATAAACCATCCGATCATATCCATATCCGATATGAGAAAATCCATCAATGATGAAAGAAAACCTTATCTTAACTATTTGATTCAAAAGATCATGGGCTCATAAGTAAATATCATATTGGGGAGTGCACGGGATCAAGGCCCGTTACGGATAAAATAAGAGTTTCATGCTAGGCTAAGAGTTTTTCTAATCTATGATTGGATTTCTTTTATTGAATGTAAATATGATCAAGTGGGTATATGATCCATGTAAATTGCCGTTCCAAAAAATAAGTAAATATCATATAATTTATCTCCATTTATGTAAATCGAGAGGCGAATATACCAATGAGCCGCTCACTCGTCGTCATCGTCATCCGTTTTCCTTCCCCTCAAAACACACATCTTTCAGGATTATCTACCAAACCAGTAATCAATGGCGCTCTCGTTTACATCTACGGTAAGTTACAAAATCTATCTACTACGCTTGTGTTTTTGCATTTTTGTTGCTATAATCTGTTTCAATTTGTTCTTCCAGTCAAACATCGGTTCGCTCTCAGCTTCCCGAAGTATATCGCCGGTGAAAACCGTGCAAAGTTTGTGTTTCGGATCTAATAAGCTTGCTAACTCTACGTTATTAGCATCATCGAGCTTTCTATCGAGCTCGCTGCGGCTGCAGGCTTCGACAAACCCTAGTTTTCATCACAAGTCTAGATGTTTCTCCGTTTGGGCTACTGCTCAGGTATATGGTCCGTTTTCATGCATTTGCACTGATAAGCAGTCGATTGCGTTATAGGTATGCGTATTGTTTTAACTGGATTAGTTCAATTTATAAGTTCAATAGTTGAGTTGTACATGCTAATTAATTGCATTACAATAGTTTTAGACATATGGATAGTGATTTGCTGTGTTTGAAATTCATGAACATTGCGAAAAATTGGATGCATCATACGGATACTATTGTTTCTGTATCTGAAAGATTAGGATCTGAGAGTTAGCGTGTTTTTTATTAACGTATATTCATAATTATATCTTCATTCAGGAGGTGGCTACACAGGCTAAGGTAACCAGCAAAGTTTTCTTTGACATTAACATTGGAAATCCTGTGGGCAATGCTGCAGGAAGAATTGTGATTGGGCTCTTTGGTGATGATGTGCCCCAAACAGCTGAGAATTTCCGTGCTTTGTGTACAGGTCAAATATCATTTTGTTGATAGATTTTTGCTTTAGTTTTGACGCACATATGAAGTAAATTATATTTTAATCTGGCTTTTATTTCTTTCAGGGGAGAAAGGTTTTGGCTACAAGGGTTCTGCATTTCATCGTGTCATTAAGGATTTCATGATTCAAGGAGGGGATTTTGACAAGGGAAATGTAGGTGTTGTTGCTCTTGTCTTATACCTACATCCATTGATACATAATTGTTCCTTCCAGCTACATTAAGCTATGATGAAGATGATGCTGTTAATTTCTGCCCCAAAATACAGCATTGTATTGGAGGGTTGTTTTACTTGAAAGTAATTATTAATTAAGTCTCCCAGTTTATGTATGATCCAAACACATTTAATTAAGATATAATTACACACAGCGTTCCTGGTGTACTTATCTATGAGTTTCCTTACATTTATTCCAAGAATTCGTAAGAAGATTGAATCTTAACATTGATAACCTTGTTTTGTCATTTCTGTCCTATTGATACCTCATTATGTTGCTTTTTCATGCCCCAATTATTCTGCAGCACTTGTAATGGTCTTTTGGTTGTAAATGTCAAGTAACTAATCTTATTTTGTTTTAAATGTTATGCAGGGCACCGGAGGCAAGAGCATATATGGACGGACATTTAAGGACGAAAACTTCAAATGTGAGTTAGCCAACCTTCTAAACTGATCATGTTATCTAATGGAGTTAACTGATAAATGCCTTACAGAAAGAAAATCTCGTAAAATTCATTTTGGGAGGTATGTAGGGGTGTGTTTTAGGGCTAACAAGCTACTGCATAAAAAATAAGTAACTTTGTTTAGAACTCTATTTACAGCAAACAAATTTTTAGGCAAAAATAAACCATCAAGTTGGTTTTTATTTTTCTAACTTACGATGACCAACTTTTTAAAATTTTTTGTATTTGAGATGATCTGATCTGTCCTACGTTCAAAATTACAATGCCATGCTGGTAACCCTGATCAAGTTTTGTCTTTTTTAAGGCGGTTCCTCGAAACCTTTTAACATGATCGATTTGAGCTGTAAATGAACCAAATGTTCAACAAACTAGTGATTGGCAGGAAAGTTGTTTATGCTCATTCGTTTAATAAATGCACCAACATGATTACATGGAAAAGAAATTGTGTTCGTGTAGTTAAATGAACGAACATGAACAATGGTTGTGTTTATTCATTTGTATGAGTGTTTGGTAATGTGTCCGTTCTTGTTCATTTACAGTCGTGTATTATGTTCTTTCATTACATTTTTTATATTTTAAAATTTTACTGTTTTGTTTATTACTTCAACATTTAAACTATAAATCGAGTCATTTAGAGTTTATATCTTGTTAAAAATATGGTAATTTGAAACATAGATCTTTGAAACATTAACGTACGTTAATTTCAATTACGATTATTATATTTAACTCGTGCTTTGTTTTAGGATTTATATTTATTAGTTTTTCATATGAAGTGTTAAATTTATATATGTTTAAGATGATTATGTCTAAATGTTTGGGATTGAGAATTTAGATTTTGATTTTTTAAAAAACATACGTACGTTTGCGTTTGTGAACCATTCATGAACAAACTCAATTTCTTAATAAATGAGCTCGAACAAGAAATTTTATTCAGTTGATGTTTATAAAATGTTCGTTAACAAGTTCAATGTTAAACACACACACACATGAACAAGGGCTCGTTTAGTTTGTTCACAGCTTTATGGAATATGGATGTTACCTTTGATCAAAATTTGGAAATATGATGGATTTTCAAGTATAAAAAATTGTTTCCTGAAAGATTGGGGACCGAATACGGTGGCCAGAGTTCATTTCAGTTGTCTTGTTCTGTACTCATATTCTATATTGACACACCTTGATATATGTAAAAAATGGTAGTAACTCATACTGGACCTGGAATTGTTAGCATGGCAAATGCAGGGCCCAACACTAATGGAAGTCAATTCTTTATATGCACAGTCAAGGTATGCTCGTATTAGTTATTATATTTATTCAAATTAAGAAATATTCAAAGGATCATGCTGTGAATGATCTAATAGTGTGATTAAGAATTTAAAACTGACAACTCGGTTAATGATAAACCAAACTTATCAGAATTTTCTATTATTGACATGTAACAAAACGTTTTTTTTTTTGTGTGGTGGGCAGACACCATGGTTGGATCAAAGACATGTGGTGTTTGGGCAAGTTCTTGAGGGTATGGATGTAGTTAAGGAGATTGAGTCACAAGTCACTGACAGAGGTGACCGCCCAATAAAGAGAGTTGTTATCAGCGATTGTGGTGAGCTTCCGTTGGTCTAGAAAAGCAAGGAAGGCAAGCGGTTTCAATTTGTGAGTGTCCATTTTGTAAGAGTTATTGTAGCTATTATTAGGCAGATTATTACCCCATGAATTGAAAGAGGTGGTCCAACAACAGAGTCGTGTTATGGGACCATCTTTTAGCACTTTATTTTCACGAGGTTTCGGCTGGGAAAAACACCCTTTTCGTTCGGTGATGACATTGTTTCACTAGCAGATTTCATTGGAATAATGAGCAGCGTATTTCGTATTTCAGATTTAGTGTCTGGTAATTTATATATGTAAAAAATCAACCCTAACCCGGACACAATTAAATTAGTGAAACCTAACATGACCGTTTAACCAATTTTGTTTAATAATAACATGTCTATTGGAGTGGTGGTAGTGATCGTGTTGTAGACTTTTAGTATAAATCGGTTTGGTTGGTAGTAATTAATGAGTGACAGGTTGACATGTTTAATCAGATGGGTTAAATACTTAAATAGGTCTACTTGGATATGACCTATTTAATTAAGCAAGTAGATTGCACAAAAAACCAGGCTGGGAACTGATCCCATTCTCATCATTCCAGGCTCCAGCAGAGCATTAAAGGGGTTTGGTTCAAAAACTCATTATGCATGCTTTCATATTGAAGTGTCGGCAGTCTTGCAACCTACCCCTAAACAGCATAGGGTCCTATCGTGGGATGGGAAACCCTCGCCCCCTGTTGGTTCAGAATCCTGTGAAATGGGTAAAACGTCGCCCCCATTTGTTCAGAACTCGAGATTAAACTGAAGATTCATTCCCTCACCTGGTATCCATTAAAATGTTACCAGTGAGGCTTGAACCATGGTCTTCAAAGAGAAAGACGCATTAACCACTAGGCTAACTTTTCTAGATCGACACGGACCATTTCTACTTTCTACCCCTCAAGTTTGGTACCAATAATTTATACTCCTCAAAGTCGGCCATTGACTATTCTGCTCTCAAGTTTGAATATTGTTTCACTTGCATCTTAAACTCTTTCTCTCTTGTTATATGTGTAATTTGATTTTTTTCTTAGTACTTTTGTTTGTTATTTTAAAAGAATTATGGGTTTTATCGACTAATAGTAACATGTTGGACTGTGAATAATGAGACCAAAGTTGACGAAAAAACTTTGATATGCTATCTACATTTTGGCATTATAACTGAGCTGAAGTAACTTTATATATTTGTTTTTTTGTATTTATTTATGTTAATCTCACCAGCGAAATGTGTGTAGTAAAGTTTGCAAATGCATTCGGGCATGTGGTCCCTTTTAAAATTTTTATACTATATTTAATTAAATTACTTTTCTAAGATTCCTGTTCTGTAATGTTTGCTATATAATAATGTTTTCACTTTATCTTTTAATTTCATCAAAAAATTCGTTGCAATTTTAAAATTCTTATATTCGTAATGTTGCGCTAAAACACATGAGTTACTAATTGTATCGTGTTACTGGTTTACTGCAGTGCACGTGTAACTTTGTTTTACATATGTGAGTACCAATGTACCATAGTGATGGTACTCAAAAGATAAAACCATGTAGTGACGTTGGGAGAAAGAGATCGTGATTAGGGTTGTAAATGAGCCAAACGGATTATGAACGCTAATCGAACGAAAATTCATATTCGTGTTAATTCATTAAGGAAGTTGACTTGTTCGTGAACGGTTCACACACGTAAATGAACATATATTATTTAAACAATAAAATTCAACATTTTTAATTTCAAGCATTAGAAATAATCATTTATATAAAAATAAAATTATATATTATAGTATTAAACTAAAAATAGCTTAATATTATGGTAGGTGAAGGATAAAAAAATAACCCACTAAATATGCAATAAACCCGAAATAACCCGTCAAGATCAAGCCAAATTCACGAATTTGTTTTTTCAAAATCATTTTAAACACATTTAGAACATTTTCTTATTTTATGAGTTTGCGTAAATGTATAACCGTTTGAGAGTTAACATCGTTGTAAGTTTTTAACTTACAGCACTGTAAGTGTTTTTACCAAAAACTTACAACGATGTTAACTCGCTAACGGTGATAAATTTACGCAAACTCATAAAATAAAAAAGTGTTCTAAATGTGTTTAAAATGATGTTAAAAAAAATCAAAAATTTGCCTTGATCTTGACGGGTTATTTCGGGTTATTGCACATTTAGTGGGTTATGAACATAGCCGAACATAAACGAACACGTTACCGAACGTTCACGAATACAATTGAATGAACAAGACATCTGTTCATGTTCGTTTATTTAATTAAACGAACAAAATTTATTGTTCGTGTTAGTTCATTTATTAAATGAACGAACATAAACGAACTTCTTGTCAAACAATTCACGAATTGTTCGATGAACGTTAAGTTCGTTTACAGCCATAATCGTGATGCATAGTGTTTTGATTGATGGTAAAAAATAAAGATATCACCTATATTTTCTTAAACTTGAAAAATTGTATATTTTACTGAAAACACAAGTTAAAGGATAGGAAACAATATTCATAAAGCAAGCTTTTTAGAAAATATATAGTTTTACTGAGTTGAAAGGCATATATACGATCAGCTCAACAAAGTGATAAAAAAAAAAATTACAAAGAGTCCCATTCCTATAACAAATTTATCATAACAAAATCCTACTTAGGCCTCTCATGCCCCATTGTGATTAGATGCACATATAAAACTAATAATTTTGGAAAATGATTTTAAAAATATTTTTGAATAACCATAACCACAAGGGCTGTTTATAAAGCTTACAGCTCAAGGCTCGCTCGAAAAAAACTCGATTAAAACGAGCTGAGCCCGAGCCAGGGTTGGCTCGACTCGAGCCCATCTCCATTCATAATACATATACATACATGTGTATGTGTATATATATATAAATAATCTAATACATATATTACATTAAATATTAAATATATAAAAAATACATATACAAGGTTAAAACCTGTTAATTATATAAATTTTATTTTTGTTAAATAGCATACCATATAAATACTAAATAACCCGCTTAACCTAAAAAGTATAAGAAAGATATTGAGCCATTAGATCATTAATCAATGACTATAATTAAATTAAGTTGGAGGGTATTTTAGCAATGATAAGTTTTGTTGACTTTTTATCAAATTCACCCATCTTGTTTAAACGTTCATAACTTTAACATACGAAATTAATTTTTGAAAAAATATATACCATAAAAACGAGCATTTTTTATATTCAAAATTAGTATATAGTGTTGATATAGAAAAAATTTTGCTTTGTTAGTTCAATGTGTCTTTTGTATATGTCATTGTGTGTTTTGTACACTACGTTGAGTCTTTTGTACATGTCATTGTCTCTTTTGTGTTTCCGCTAAATGTTGTGTTTTCGAGAACAATTAAAACACAATGATGTTGCAGAATACATAATGTCAAGAAAAAGAATGCCACAATTACGAGTATAAAGAATACAATAATCTTTAAAAAGAGACAATTACCTGTAAAAAGACATAATGACGAGTATAACAATTTTATACGGGTCATTATGTCTTTTGTGCATGTCATTGTGTCTTTTGTATTGGTTATTGTGTCTTTTGTACTGGTTATTGTGTCTTTTGTACAGGTCGTTGTGTATTTTGTGTTTTTACTCAATGTTGTTTTTCTTAAACAATTTAAGACGCAATGATTTTGTAAAATACATAATGTTAAACAATGATGACACAATAACGGGTATTAATAACATAATTGCATATTAAAAAAGAGACAATTACTAGTAAGAAAAACACAAAAAGATAATTAGACATAAACGTTTAAGAAAGACACAATGACGATAATTAGACAAAATGAGCTGAAAAAAATTTCATTTTTTTTATAACAACATTATACTCATTTTAAAGATAAAAAAATGCTTGTTTTTATGATATATTCTTTTTAAAAAAATATCATATGTAAAAGCTATGAACGTTTGAAAAATTTAGGGTGAAAGTAGCTATAACTAAATTACCCTTTAACAATTTTTTCTTTAAAATTTAAAATTTTTTCTTTCAAATTTAATTTCATGATCTAATGGTTAATAATCCTATTTAGGATAAGTAGACTATTTAGTTGAACCTAATCGTAATGTAATTATATTATTTATCAAGTTTTATAAAATCATTAATATTTACTTGAAGTGAAATGATGAAAAAAATCAAAATTTAATAAAAATATGACATGTAAATATTTATTAGAAGGGAGAGAGGAAGATAAAAAATGATGTTTTTTACGATCTGGAGTTTGAACTTGAATTTTTAGCTCGAAAGAAATTTTAGCTCGGCTCAGGCTCGGGCTCGAAAATCCATGAACCAAGCTAGAGCCATGCCTGGCTCGGCTCGATTACAGCCTGACACAAGATACTTTGTATTATTAATGTTGAAGTGTATATTTGATACAACATTAGCCGTTGAGAAAAATATGACGCAACATTATATGAATGATAAAAACGAATCAGGTGTTTGTTATTTCTGTTGCATCTATAAATCATCTTTTGTTGTACAAACTCGATCAACTCTCAATATTCCATCAAAGCATCACGTATCGTCCAGGGATCAATTTTATTATTGAAATTTCAGTTGAACCAGAATACAGGTGGTTATAGTTTCTCAGAGTAAACATAACTGGAACAGAAATTACCGGAACCGGTTTCACATTTACCAGACTAAACCTGGAACCAAAACTAGCCAAGAACCGGTCAAAATCCTGAATCTAACCCGGAGTTAGTTTTTAACTTTGTTGTCCAAGAGCATTCACACCCCAGTCATCCCCATAAAACGTAGCCTGAAAATCCTTTCTCTGAATAATTTTTGTTTAGAATAAGAGAATAGGAGTACGGTAGAGGATATAGTACAAAACACGGCAATCTATTTACATGAGTTGGATGTTAAAGGCATGTTGTTCATGTAGGAGAAGTACAAACACCTTCGGGTAAAATGTATACACTTGACAGTGAACTTCTGTTGAGCTGCTTTGAACAAAATGCTAACAAGATAAGAAATAAATAATCACAAACTCAGTTCTAAGACACATTGTATTTTCAGTGAAACATGTTTTGGAAAATGATTAGATTGTGAATGTGTTATTTTACAAAATCAAACTTTTACTGAAAATCCTAAAAATAGAGCAAAATTTTAAATGAGTTACTGAGTTAAAATATAGAGTTAAATTATAAAATATATACAAATGTAGAGTTAACAGGTGTCAAACTATGTTAATAGGTGTCAACACATTATTGATATGCTATTTTGTAAAAAGAAAAGAAAAAAAACTTTAGTTAACGTCTATTCGAGTGATTGTGGTGATGAAAAGTAATTTTTCCTTAAAATTTTAGGTTTTTAAACATTAGTGGTAGGAACATTCATATCTTATATTCTATCTAAAACTAATTTATCTTTAAAGTTTAGATATTTTGTTAATTTTCATCTTCATCCGAGAGTTTTTCAGATAAAAGTTTTCTAAATAAGTAAATATTGAAAATCCCATTTAAAATCTCAACTTTTACTGTGCGCATGTGAGAGAGAGAGAAAAATAATAAAAAAATGTATTTTTAAGTGAAACAAAAACAAAATAAAAAAGATATTATTAGATAATTAAAACTAAATTAAAAAAAAAAAAAAAAAATATATATATATATATAGCCATATTATAAAGATAGAAATTAAAATATGAAAACTCAAGTTTCACTTAAAAGCTTTTGAATAATTATCAATTTTTTTTTTAAATTAAAGCTACAAATTAAATTGCTTTACATATATTCGTTAAGTTCAAATCCTCTCTTTTTTATCGATTTTCTCTTGAATAAAAAACAAACAGTAGTGTCAGGTATGACTTCTTTTAGTGATTTTAATTTGAAATTCCACCGTTTTTTTTTCTTTCGATTCCACTTAATTATAGTTTTACGATGATTTAAAATGTTTTTCATAGATTCTTCCGTCTAATCCTACTTTGCACAATCATCAAGGAAGATCTGGCACATGATTCCTTCCCTTCACGTGGTCTTCCCATAAAAGCTGTATCTGTCAGTCTCTTTTTAAATTCTGTCCCACCTTCTGCCACCAGTCACCGGAAAAAAGATGGTCAACAACCAATTTTTTCAAAATTACCGATTAAACCACTTGAGAACAAGAAGTAATTAACCCCAAATTATACAGAAACTTTTCCGATCTCGATCGGAGCAGATTACTCAATGAAAATCTCGCCGTCGGTTGCGACGAGTTCCCCGTCGTCAACGCATTGTCTTCTTTAAATGTGACCACACTCTCGCCTATCGCCTTACGGATCGCTTCAATTGTTTCGATTTTAACCGCATCTCCAGATGGATCTGTCACGTAGAAGGTGTTTATGGCCTTCAATCCCCTTGTGGTTACCTCCGCCCGTGTGATCGAAAGCCCGTTTTCTCTGAAGATCCGAGTCACATCTGATAAAAACCCGACCCGATCTTCTCCGCAGAGCTCCAGTTTTACACCAGATGGAATCTGTCTCTTGATTGCTGCCTTGAGGCAATGAATCACTCGTTCCCTCTCGGCTTCTGAACTGATCGGATATCCGTCTGTATGCCGGATGTAAAATTCCTTAAAACGACATAAATCAATGTAACGTTGATCAGATTAATGTTGCAAAAAGGTCACTTACGCTAACAAACATTATTATACCCTGATATGGTTTGGTACGTAGAATAATGAGCTTATGCTGCTCACGTGATGTCTTATGTTTACGTTAGTATGTTTCTGTTTTTTATTTGATCGAGTCTCATGGTTGTCCTGATTTGTAGGAGATCATGGCTAGTATTTTGGTTTACGTTAGAAGTAGTTTGTTGAGTCTGTTTGATGTAATCAGCTATATATAGCTGTTCTATTTTAATGAAATGCATCCAGAATAATTTGAGTGATTCAATTTCTGATTACTACTTTACAAGTGGTATCAGAGCAATTCTTGGGTGAGATTAAGAGAGATCAAGCATGGCAGAAGAAACGGCAGCCAACTTCCAAGTTCCTAGCGTCCCGCGATTTGATGGTGATTATGATCATTGGAGTATGGTCATGGAGACTCTCCTGCGTTCGAAAGATTACTGGTCTGTGATAGATCCAGGGTTTACTGAACCACGCGCCGGAGAACAACTTACTGCTGCTCAACGAACCACGCTAGATGCATTGAAGATGAAGGATTTGAAGGCTAAGAATTACTTGTTTCAATCCATTGACAAGCAAATTCTTAAGACGATAACCCAAAAGCAGTTTGCTAAGGATATTTGGGATGCCATGAAGAGCAAATATCAAGGCAATGCACGAGTAAAGAAAGCACAACTGCAAAGATTACGAAGAGATTTCGAAATCTTGGAGATGAAGGCAGGAGAAACCATCACAAATTATTTTGGCCGGGTGTTAGTTACGGCAAACGAAATGCGAAACTTTGGAGAGTCAATGACAGAAGTAAAGATAGTAGAAAAGATTCTTCGATCACTAACTGAAAATTTCAATTATGTGGTCTGTTCCATTGAAGAATCTAAGGATACTGATGCGATGTCAGTAGATGAACTACAAAGTTCATTACTTGTGCATGAACAAAAGCTTTTGAAGAAACCTGTTGATGAACAGGTATTGAAGACAGAAATGGAGCCAGTTGGTGGACGCAGCCGAGGAAGAGGAAGAGGTTTTCCAACTAGAGGACGAGGACGTGGGAGATCTAGACCAGATTATGACAAATCTACCGTAGAATGCTACCGATGTCATCAACTAGGCCACTTCGCCTACGAATGCACTCGGGCAGAAAAGTCGGTGAATTTCACTGAATTTGATGAAGGAGACGATCTTCTGCTGATGACTCAAGGTGACCAGCTAAGTGAACCATTTGTAGGTATTTGGTTTCTTGATTCTGGGTGTTCCAATCACATGACAGGTATGCAAGATTGGTTTGTTGAATTTGATGAAAATTTTAAACATACTGTGAAGTTAGGGAATGATCTTCGTTTATCAGTCAAGGGAATAGGAAATGTGAAGTTAGAAGTGAATGGTGTAACCCAAGTAATCTCACAGGTGTACTATGTCCCTGAGCTTACATCAAACCTCTTAAGTCTTGGTCAATTACAAGAAAAAGGTGTAACTGTGATTATAAAAAATGATGAATGTAAAATTTATCATCACAAAAGAGGTTTGATCATAAACTCAAGAATGACAAAGAATAGAATGTTCTTTGTAAAAGCATCCATGAAGATGTCAGATACAAAATGCTTCAAGGCCCTGGAAGAAAATCAAGAACAGTTGTGGCACAGAAGACTAGGTCACGTGAACAACAAAAGTCTCAGAACCATGCAATTCAATCGTATGGTGAAGGGATTGCCACAAGTTGCAGAGTCAAGCAAGCCTTGTGAGATATGTAGTCTGGGAAAGCAAAGAAGAGAAGATATTCCAAAGAAAGGCACTTGGAGAGCATCATGCAAATTAGAGCTTCTGCACATTGATTTGTGTGGTCCCATTGAGCCAACTTCTCCAAGTGGGAAAAGGTATGTACTGGTAATAATAGATGATTATTCTCGAAAGGGGTGGGTTTATTTTCTCCAAAGAAAAGATGAAAGTTTTGAAACATTCAAAGGTTTTAAAATTATGGTGGAGAAAGAATCTGGTTTGAGCATAAAATGTTTAAGAAGTGACCGTGGGGGAGAGTTCACTTCTAAACAATTTAATGATTTTTGTGAAAACCAAGGAATTAAAAGGCAGCTTACCACATCATACACTCCACATCAAAATGGAGTGGCTGAAAGGCGAAATCGAACTCTGATGGATATGGTAAGGTGTTTATTAATCGAAAAGGGAATGCCTAAATGGTTTTGGTCTGAAGCTACCAACTGGGGTTGTCATATCTTAAATAGATGTGCTACAACTTCAGTAGAAACCATGGTTCCTGAAGAAAAGTGGTCTGGGAACAAGCCCAACATTGATTATTTTCGAATCTTTGGATGCATTGGTTATGTTTTGATTCCTTCCCAACTAAGGACTAAATTAGACAACAAAAGTATCAAGTGTGTCTTTTTAGGAATTAGTAAGGAATCAAAAGCATATAAAATGTATGAGCCTATCCAAAGAAAAATAATAATTAGTAAAGATGTTGTATTTGTCGAGAATGAAAGTTGGAATTGGGAAAAGGAGGAAGTAAAAGTACAAGATTTGTCAATTCATGATGGGGACTCATCATCTGATGAGGTAGAAAAAGAAACTGATGCAAGTCAAGGTGACATGACATATCAACCCAACATATCCCAAGGTCAAACTAATGAATCAGAAAGTACAAGGGAAATTAATGTGGGCCAATCTTCTCACTCTTCATCTACTGAAATACAAGAAAGAAATTCAAGACAAGTAGAAGAGGCAGAGTCATCTAAACGGAGCAAACAACCTCCAAGATGGATGAATGATTATGTTAGTGGGGAAGGAGCATCTGATGATGAAGAAAATTGTGCCATGTTCAGTTCTCTTGATGATCCAAAAAGCTTTGAAGAGGCTGTAAAAGAAACAAAGTGGAAACAAGCTATGGAACGTGAAATGGAGTCCATCAAAAAGAATGACACTTGGGAATTAATTGATCCTCCAGTAGGAACAAAACCCATTGGTGTCAAGTGGTTGTTTAAAACAAAGTTGAATGAGAAAGGTGAAGTTGATAAGTATAAGGCAAGGTTGGTGGTTAAAGGTTATGCTCAACGAAAGGGCATAGACTATGATGAGATTTATGCTCCAGTAGCAAGGTGGGATACGGTTCGAAGTGTTTTGGCCATTGCAGCTCAGAAGAGATGGGTGGTACATCAGTTAGATGTTAAATGTGCTTTCCTTAATGGAGATTTAAAGGAAGATGTGTTCATAACTCAGCCTCAAGGTTTTGTTAAGAAAGGAGAAGAACATAAAGTGTGTAAATTAAGAAAAGCCTTGTATGGATTAAAACAAGCGCCCCGAGCTTGGTTTAATCGAATTGAGAAATATTTCTTAAAGGTTGGCTTCTCAAAAAGCAAATATGATCATACACTTTTTGTTAAAAGACTAACTAAAGGAGTAGTAATTGTTAGTCTTTATGTTGATGATTTGCTTTACACAGGAGACAACAAGAACTTGTGTGAAGAATTTAAAGAGTCTATGATGAAAGAATTTGAAATGACGGATCTTGGAAGAATGTCTTATTTCCTTGGAGTTGAAGTATCTCAAGGAATCAATGGTATTAGCATATGCCAACGTAAATATGCTAAGGATGTTCTGAAAAAATTCCATATGTGGGAAAGTAATGGGGTTCAAAATCCAATTGTGTCTGGAACTGTGGTGACTAAAGCTGGGGTTGGAAGAAAAGTAAATGAAAAATCTTACAAAAGTTTGGTGGGAAGCCTAATGTATTTGACTGTCACAAGACCTGACTTGATGTATGCAGTGGGTTTTATAGCAAGGTTTATGTCAGATCCTCATGAAGATCACTTGCAGTTAGCCAAAAGAGTTTTAAGGTATGTGAAAGCTACTTATAATTTTGGATTATTTTATGACAGTAAGGAAGGAAGTGCATTGCAAGTCTTCACTGATAGTGATTATGCAAGAGACATGGAAGATCGTAAATGCACTTCAGGGTATGTATGCATATTAAGTCATGCAGCAATATGTTGGAGTTCAAGGAAACAAGAAATTGTTACACTTTCTTCGACTGAGGCGGAATATGTGGCTGCTACAAATTGTGTGTGTCATTGCATGTGGCTCAAGGGTATGCTGGAAGATATATGTGGAGAATCTATGGGTATTATTGATATTCTTTGTGATAATAGTTCAACTATTAAACTTTCAAAGAACCCAGTAATGCATAGAAGAACCAAACATATTGATGTTAGGTTTCACTACTTAAGAGATTTGATTAATGAAGGAAAAGTTCAACTGAAATTTTGTTCTACTAATGATCAAATTGCTGATGTGATGACTAAACCTGTGAAGCTTGAAGTATTTCAGAAAATGAGGAAGTTAATGGGTGTCTGTGAGATTGGTGTAAACTGAAGTGAAAGTCCAACTTCAGTTTAGGGAAGGATTTGATATGGTTTGGTACGTAGAATAATGAGCTTATGCTGCTCACGTGATGTCTTATGTTTACGTTAGTATGTTTCTGTTTTTTATTTGATCGAGTCTCATGGTTGTCCTGATTTGTAGGAGATCATGGCTAGTATTTTGGTTTACGTTAGAAGTAGTTTGTTGAGTCTGTTTGATGTAATCAGCTATATATAGCTGTTCTATTTTAATGAAATGCATCCAGAATAATTTGAGTGATTCAATTTCTGATTACTACTTTATTACCAGTAAGCCACAGAATTAGGCTAGAATTTTATGTAAATACATGAATTTCTTTTAACGATTAATTTGGATCACTAAAAGATTATCATCATGCCGTCAGTGGTACCAGGTACCCCTAAAACTAATTCAAAAGGAAATTAAATAATTTAAGAAAAACCACACATGAGATTTGAATCCAAAACCGGTTGCATAGTTTAGGTTTTGGTCAAACATGCAAACGCAATTAAATGGATTGTGTTTGGGGTAAATCGCCTAACAGGTTGGTAGTTGACTAGTTTAACCATTTATATTTATTTATTATTATTAATTTTTAAGTTGTGTTTCAATTTATGATTATGTAATGTTTTTACCAAACCTTAAAGTTAAAACAGACATTGACATTAAATTTTGTAGCTTCTACACCGTCGTTTTATACACACGAGTTTTTATTTTATTTTCAAATAGTTTAAAGTAACAAAATGATAAAAAAGTAAAATTCAAGTTTAACGAGTTTTGTTCTTGTAAACTTGTAAATATTTGTCTCATGTTTGGATTCATCTATGCGACATGACTTTATTGTTTGTGTTTAGATTATTGTCAAGATGAACCTGTCATATTTTAAACACGGCCCGTTTAATATTACCTTTTATAATTCGTCGTTAACTTTCCGAGTGGCAACCTTGTAAGAGGTCACTCGTTCCTAAATTGTTTCTATTTATGAACCTTTAACCCTTGAGAACTTTTTTATCATAATGAGTGCATCTTGGACGCACTGGTTAAATGTAGTGCATACTTATGGCATACAGCAATAAAAGACAATGATCGATGTAAGATTTGACTAAGGTGTAAAAAAGGTTTTTAGTAGAATACCTGAGAAGCTTCAACTCCTTCAGCAACAATGGTGGCATGATACACCACATACTGCATATCGGTTAGTGTACAAACTGTATCAAACAGTAACTTGGGTCGATCCGGACACCTCAAATTGACAACTGTATACCCTTTCTCTCTGCAATTCTCAACTGTCACTAACGGTTTTATGCTTCTAGAGTTCTCAGCTCGATCGTTCGACTCGTACTCTTCTGTGTCATAATCACGATCTGCATACATCAACTGGTGCAGCCTTCTTTGCGTATGAGTAAACCCCCTGGAAACTGCGGTTTGAGCCCCGCCTTGATCTCTATCTCCTTTCAGAATAACAAGCAGAAGCTGTTTGATCTTAGCGAGTCGATCTGGATCTTCAATTGGGAGTCCGTATTCATCATCAGTAACATAAACAATTGAAGCCATTCTTGAATTATGAGTCCATATTTCTGCTGATACAACATTGCATTTGAGGTCCGAAAGAACCGCAAACACCTCAGAAAGTAACCCGGGCCGGTCACACCCGGTTAACTCAATGGTCGTGTGTTCCATAGCGGATTGGACCCCTACTGAACCCCTCAAAGATCTGAAACTGCAACCTCTTGGTCCAAGTGACTAAAACACGTAACGTGCTTGATTCAGTGTTCAATCTCGGGAAAAAAAATGAAATTTTAAAAGCTGGCATATATATACCTGTTGGATTTGATCAGCGACTTTATCC
The DNA here is from genome assembly GCA_009363875.1 of Mikania micrantha. Taxonomy (NCBI): domain Eukaryota; kingdom Viridiplantae; phylum Streptophyta; class Magnoliopsida; order Asterales; family Asteraceae; genus Mikania; species Mikania micrantha. Next base: position 87,594,217 of record CM018694.1, on the reverse strand, counting down.
TCAGAGAGCTTGTTTCCAAATTGATCGGTGACATGAAACACTGACCCGAAAAACACGATGTTTATAATCACAAATTGATCATTAAAATCATCGAAAAATATTAAAATTATTACCATCCATAAACCATTCTCCATCTGAAGAAATGTATGCCCTTTTAATTTGTATATTCAAATCTGTTAGAACTTGAACAACTTCTAACAAGCTACCTCTCTTGTTCGCGCTATCAACCTGCCATGAAATTGAAATTAAATCGAACAATTTTATACCTTAAATTTATATACAAATAAATAATTTTATATATTATAGAAAATCTTTAAAAAAAAAAAATTAAACTTATACCTTAATCAAAGTGACTTTTCTGCACGTGACGTTATCAACAGTAACCCTACAAACCCAATTATCAGAAAACACACAGTACAATAATTCCCCAAAATTCAGTCATAACAATAGCTGAATGAAAACAGAGGGACTCAAAAATCAAACACATTTGTGATAATTCTGACCATATAACATAATTTTTTTTAAAACTTTCTTTATCAACAATGAAAAGCAGATGAATCCCAGATCGGATCGATGATGAAATAGATATAATTACCTGGGCGGATGCATACGATTAACAAGTTTGGCAAATTCTTGATGAACGTTTAAAGAAGGAGACCAGCATTCCATTTTGTTGAATTTGTGTGTGTTTTGATTGAGATTGGAATGAAGAAAAGAGTGTGTGATTGATTTGTGTTTGTATGTGAAAGAGGTATTTTTAGGGGGTGGGATTAACACAAACAAGAACACATGCAGAAAGAAGAGGCCAGGCGTACGGGAATTTGACGACTACTGCACTCTCTGAACAGGTTGACCCCATCAAGAAATACTTTAAAAATTGAAATAAAAAGAAACAAATTGAGTACAAATATTTTTTTTTTGAAGGAAGAGTACAAATATTTAATGCCTATTATTCAATTTCTATTTTCAGCATTGACGTTTTGAAAATTAATATATCTAAAAGAATATATTTAGGTAGTTACATCGAATCTTTCTATACCAACTAATATTATTTTTTCAAAAAAGGGTTCCAGATTATTTTTTATTAATCCACTAAAACTTCTAATATTGTCACGAATTTTCATAACAAGAAAAGTTAGCTGGTTGTTATTTTTTTGAAATGATAAATAATATTTTTAAGATAATATTTTATTGTTAGTTCTATGATAGTTATTTTTTAAATTTGACCAGATTAAAATAATATTTTATAAAGTTGAAATATAGATTTTAAGAGTTTTTGTAATTAGGATAGAATTGGTCGTTCATAAAATGAGATATGAATTTTATTTTTCTTAAATTTTTTAATTGTGTGATATATTTCTTGATAGAGAACATGCACATATAATAATAAAAATATTTGACAATAGACTTCCTTATGAGTGTATAATGTAAGGTTCGTTTAAGGAGCTAGAGCATTAAGATTTCCTAAGCCTATCTCTATCCTTTATGTTTAATAAAAATTAAAAAATTTATCGAGTTTGAATTCAACATTAGCGTAAATATTGATGATTTTAAATAATTTCTAATTTCTTATTTGTTTATTAAAATGATTATATTACCACTTAACATATTAAATAAGTTAAATATGTAGAAAATTAGCAATAACATGTTATTCAGGTTATTTATATAAGATTAGAACACCCATACTAAGTTGAATGACTTAATTGAGACAAAAAAAGTTCCAGTGACTTAATTGGAGCAGTTGGAAAAATTTGTAACATTTGTGTAAAATTATCCCTTATTTCTATCCTCAAATATTACAGTGAAAAAACAATAAAACCCCATGATTAATTTTATCCATAATTCAATATTTTTCAAACCAATAATTTTGTAAGTGGTTGTGTGTGAAAAAATAATTAAAAATAAAAAGAATTAATATTTAATTTAAATGAGGATATTTAATATAAAGAGCCGTGAGGCTTTTCAGAAAATAAGAAAAAAAAATGATATAATGATTTTTAGTTAAATTATAAAGACATGTATGAGAAACCTACTATAAATGTTGGCTAATCAATTACATTTATTAATTGGTTTTTGAATATTCAAAGATAAAAGAATAAACTGTAGCTTTTAACAAATGTATGGATTTCAATATGAAAGTACGTAGGTATGTATTATTGCACCCAAAGCTTTATGTTTTGAGATATTCTATATTTAACGAATGTGTGCTTGATAAAATTTTTTCGAAGCTAAATATATCTTAGTCCTATTCTAATTTCTAAACTACTAAACTATTACGAACTAAATTATTTATTGCTAAGGTTCAAACTTGTGATCTTTTATTCAAGAAGCAAAGCCTTGTCTCACATTTTGTTCAATTAAAATTACTTTTAAATATAATAAAATTATAGATCAAGTATACCAATTAAAAACATTTGGTATTAAAATTGTAATTGACATTTATAAATTTAATAATGGTACATAATTAATTTAAACAAACAATAAACATATAAATGGTAAGTCTTACTTTTCAGTAGGATACTGGGGTGTTATAAGACAAATTTTATCCTTATCTTAATAAGATAAAAATATTGTTTATGAAAAGGCCTTCGACTCAAAGATATGAAAATGTTTTTTTCTATTTTTAAGATTTTTTTTCTCACAAAGCACATACACAAACAAATTATGAGCATTGACGATGGTGCATAATTAATTAATTACCTTTATTTGTATAAATTGTTATATAAATTTACTTATGGCCATTCTAAAAAAAAAGTAAAAAACTCAGTTTTAGTACATGGTTATCTAGTTGACAAGTTAATCACATGAATCATATAATCTTAAATGTTGAATTAAGAAATGATTTTTTTCAAAAATTTGTAGAAGGTGCCTAACATCCAGTCACAACTTGAACAATGTCTTCTTGCTTATGATGTGGTATTATAGTGGTTTTTAGTCATGGCGATCACGAGCTTGCAACCAACGTTTGTTTTTTTTTTTTTCTTATTAACTACAATATTATCTCATCTTTTATTTTTAAATTAAACTTCATATTCACACAAACATTATTATACATCTTTATAAATATTACTTGATTTACTTGTGTGACACCTACACATCGTCACTTTTCTATCACTAACCTACAATCACTATACTTAGCTAAACTAGAGTAATAATTTAACATGTTTTTTTAATATAATCCCCAATTTTGATTATTACAGAAAAAAAAAAATTATTCTCAATTTTAAAGACATGTTATTCTTGATAAAACTATTGCACAAGTTTGACAGTTTTTTTTTTCCAGAATTAGACCAAACAAACGAGGATGTGTGGTTTTCATAGCCTCAAAAATAGATTTTGTATGAAGTCGGTCGATTTTTAAAAGAATTGCATCATAAATAACGAAGCACAAACCAATCTACCATTGTTTTGTTTTATATTGTTTGGAGTTTGATCATATACGGCATTTCATTACTAAAAGCTGGTTTGAAATTTTTCAACAGAAAAATATTTTTTGACATAAATTGACAACAAAAGTTATTTTTTTACTAGTGATAAAAATAACGACATAAGGATTATATAGAAAAAAAAGTGTGTGATATATGAAAAATATATTTGATTTCTAGGTGGGTGATGGCTAGGGACCACAAAATATAAAATTAATACCCTATATATAATTACTTATGAATTTAAACCGTTTATATTTTAATAAATTTTTTTATGGAAATTCCCTGGCCTACATAGATTTAACACCATGTTGTTAGTTCAATTGATGTTTGTCTAGAAAATGAAATTAATCATGACAATAAACAAAATTAAATTTGATTATTTGCCTCCTTGTTAAGAAACTAAAAAAATATTGTTGATGTTATATATTAGTGTGACAGTACAAATTAATAATGCACCACAATTTGAAGAGGTAACGTAAGTCATCCAGCTAACATGCTGATCATGTGATGGGATGCAAGTTTGATATAGGTAAATACAGGTATGTCACGATAAAGGTCGACAACACTAACTACATATGAACACACAGACTACACACTTTCTCTAATTAAATGATGAGAAAAACCCTATGTCGGTTGTTGTTTATGACAAAAACATGATATACATATCCTATTTCACATCACATTATATATCGTTTTTGACATTGACATAGATCTGAAATGAAATTAAAAGGTTTTGATTTAGTATGATTGAGTTAGCATTAGGTTCGGGTTGAAAAAGTTGGGTTCGTGTCAATCTGGAAAGATTCTTAGGTTGACTTGTTTAACCCATTTACGTGTAAAGCTGACTTATTAGTACGATATGATAATGCGTTTCCTTGATTCGGTTTACATGCTATAGATCTAGATTAAATTGTATTCATTATTACAAGATTCTGATTATCACTTAATTTAATGTCTCATTTGCGGTCCACGCATATAATATATATATGTGTGTGTGTGTGTGTGTGCGCCCTCAAAGGACCAAAGCAAAATTACACCAATTTTAATGTTATTTTACTTATTTTATAAAAATAACGTTAAAAGTGTTGAGATGATTAAATTCAAACAATAACTTTGAGCCGGGAACTCATTCGAATCAGCCTCCCTATCCAACTGGTATAAGAGTAAGGTTTGTGTCCATCCTTCCCACCCAGACCTTACCGAAAAGTGATAATATACTAGGTAAGTTTGTTTGTTTTGTTTGTTTCTGATTATCACGTAATTGGTAAATTACCTACTTATTGAACTTTCTGAATTTATAATCTGTTACTCGAGTATTGTGACACCCCGTAAAATCCAGGTCAGCTTACTATTTATTTAAATGTTTATTTAAATGATTTTTGTACACGTGGCACTAGAATTAGTTTAATTTAGTGTAACACGTGACACGACAGTACGAACACTGACACACAACAAGATAATTCGAGGAATTATCGAAAAGCCGCACACACGTGTCAAAACGGATGAACGTTGGTAAACGTTTAGCACATCGTGTAACAAAAACACTCGAAACCTCACAAAACGCTCAAACATTGAACTTGGAAGTTCAAACGAGGCCAAACGATAGTTCGTAAGTGTGAAAACGGCAACGAATGGATCAAACCCATGAAATTGGGCCTATTGGGCTCTCTGTGGACCCATCGCGGTACGCGATGGCCCACAAGGAATCCCATAGCGATACGCGAAGGACCTCGGGAGAATTTGAATCCCGAAATCCATCGCGGTACGCTGAGAGGATCTTGGACCCTCTCAGCGATACGCGACGCCGCCCAGTCGACAATATCTTTATAAAACCAAGACAATCATGCCTATGCTACCACATTTCATCATTTTAATCGTCTCTACACGCCACTCTTCGATTCATATCCGCCATTTTCACCTGTGGAAGCCATTTTTGAGTGATTGGAGCTCAAGACTTGAACATTTGAAGACCCAAGAAGCCCAAGGAAGACTTTCAAGCACCACCACTCACTTGCACATGTTGTGAGGTTGTTCTCAACCATCCCAGAAGCATTAGGGACTGTTCTTGTCATCATCTCTACGATCTAGAAGCTTTAGAAGGTATTCTTGCATCCTTTGTAGCTTAAAAACACATCCATGCTCACATGCATGCCTTTAAACACACATGCAAGCACTCATCCACCACATGCACGAATTTTATATAATTTTAATCTGGGTTTGTTGATTTTAATGTGTTTCTTGATGATCTACAATGTTGTTTTGATGATTCATGACGATCCATGATGATGGGTGTATGTGTAACGTTTGATTTGGTCATAAATGGGTGAAATACCCACATGCATGTATGATCTAAGATTGATTAGATGATTTTGGATGTTTGTAGATGTTTATTGATGATAATAGAAGTATGTAGCATGATTAGATCTTGTTGAAATGGTTAAAAACATGGTTTTTAATAAACTTTCCATTTATAGTAACTTTTTACTTACAAAAGGATGATATGGATGATGTTATGAACATGCATGGGTGTATACTTGCTATTAGAATGATATTAGGATGATATTAATGTTTAGAAATTGATTTGGGATAGATTGTGGTCACTTTTTGCCTAGTTACTATTTTTAGTAACTTTTCTAGCCAAAATGTTAATGGGTGATGATTTGAGCTAGCTTAACATGTTTGGATGATGTTAATATGCATAATATGATGTTATGTGTTATAAAAATGGTTTAGGAGTGCTTAGAATAATCATTTGGACGAATATGGTCATAGTTACTATTTTTAGTAACTTTATTTTTAGAAATATTGACTTATGAACGTTTTGTATGATTTGAGCATGCTAAGTGGTTTATTATGTTTTAATATGATGATTGTATGCTAAGTTAGATGGTTTCCGATATCGCACATGCTAAATTTATGAACTTTCCTTTTTAGGAAACTTTTGTATGCAAACGTGACTTATATGATTTCGTATGACAACGTGCTATGTGTAAACATAATCATGTACGACTTAACGAGCATGCTAGAACTTTAAAAACGATATGTTTGGTGAAACTTTCCATAAATGGAAACTTATTATAAATAGTAAGTTGTCCATAGACGCGACTTGCGCGTTTTGCACACAACGAAGACTTACACGAATGTTACACGATACACAACCGACGCACGGTTCACCAACGGTTCGTTGACTTGACATGGCCAAACTTCGTCAAACACGGTCAAACACGATCAATATGGACCAACATGAGCAAACACGGTCATTGTGGACCGACACGGACAAACATGAACAACTGAGGGTTGTTGAGCACCGGCACGAACACGAAACACGGTCACTTACACAAACTCAAATATGGTATACGATATAGGTAGCCGGTAACCGTTACGCTTTCAGCAAACAGGAGCTTACGCTTACGCATTCATTCACTAAGGTAAGTTTACGGCCGCTCTTTACTCTTTTCAAACGTTTTACATAGGAGGAGAATACTAGTTGAATCGAGTCAAACAATTATGCTATTACAAACATTTTACTGTGTACAGTTTATTAGACAAACATTAAGTGTTGAACTCGTAACAAGTCCTCACAAAGTCTTACCGTTAATGTACGAACAACGTGGTAGGTTTGAATGGATCCGTTTGGGTGTGACTAACCCCACGGGGCACAATTTTGACTGGAGGTCATAACCCGTGAAACTCTGACCTAACTTGCTATGTAATTACTAGACATAGCGGAGGCAATGACAAACAAGTCTAGTTTGGTAGTGACGCACTGACACCTGGAGCCTAGGGCTCGGTACTAACATTATGATAAACAGCATGACACATGTTTTCTTACTATATGTATATATCAAAACCTGTGAACTCACCAACAATTGTGTTGACACTTTTTCTTAAACTTGTATTCTTAGGTAACTGACAGGAGTATGGAAATCAGGAATGCACAATAGGGAACCGAGCATAGGATCCGCTTGCATTCATATTATGTCTTTTGATCAAACAATTTTTAACTATGTATTGTATTAAACAATGTAGTGTCTGACAACTATTATTTCCGCTGCATATGTATTAAATTTATTATCTTTCCGCCGCAATATCTTATATTTTCCGCTGCAAACTATTTTGTTAAATATTATGTCAAAACATCGTATTTGAAACGCATATAGAGGTGTTCTATATGACCTTGAGCAGTGATTCTGGCCACGTCACACCCACGTAGACTAACACCACGAGTGGGAATTTGGGGGTGTGACAGACTGGTATCAGAGCCTTGGTTATAGAGAACTAGGTTTGCATGTAGTAAACTTAGACTATAACCATTGCTCGATATTAGACACTACACTTAGAACTTGCACACTGATGTTGTTATTATTACTGTTAACTATTACTTACTGATTTGAGACTTACAGGATGGCCGACAACAATGAGAACACGGGAAGGAACCCGGGAAGACGCCCGGTAAACTACGAACTTTTTTGTATATTTGTTATAAATTTGTATTTTAAAAGTATTTATATCTTAAAAATAAAATAAAAAATAAAAAATTTTCGAATATAACAGGTTGTGTTCGTGTCTATCTGTGAATATTTGCGTTGTGCTCAGGTTCATATGTCCGACATGATTTTCGGGTTTGGATCGTGTTCATGTTCATGTTAAATTTTTGGTTTCGTGTTGGGTTGACCCGCCAACTCGAATCATTTAGCATCCATATATATCATATGACTAAAATGACTAAAATATTATATATTGCATATGATAATTTGTCGCCCGTATTATTTTAATACCTTAATTCATAATTTTACGCCTTCACCTACATATATTATATAAGTTTGTATGGGTCGTATAAGAAAGGTGTCATGCGACCTATTTTACCCCCTAAAATTCACTCATAATCTAACCCCCACCTACATGTACATCTGTACAGATCTATATAACACATGTACAATATTTATTGATATGTTGTACGGCTCGTAACACCTTGTACAAGCCAGACAGTGGCTATATAGGGTGTGTAACTTTACCGCAGCCTTATTTTATTATAGTTACATGTATCACAACAAAATATTTACTAAAAACATTATTAGAAATAAATAAACTTTTGTTTACATAATATTACAACTTGCTTCCGTATTTTTATTTATTTCGTTAGTAAACAACCCATACAAAATGGTAATCGTCGGTAACACGTATTCACGATATACCTAAGTCGTCATATTCGAAGATAGGATATAAACCTATAGACCAACTATTACCAAAGACTGTTGCTTTAACTTGATACTCATAAACTTAAATTTTCCTCTTAAACTAATTATCCATTAAGCATAAAATTTAATAGATATCTATATGCATGACCTTTTATGAGACAAGCGTAAGAAGATTTGTGTGACATTTATTTAGGAAATCAACACTTTATATATGAGAATGAAATAATCACACGTTTCTACCACACGAGGGTAAAATTGGTAAAACGTATTATTGTTATCCTTTTTCAAATTCACTTATTTTTTCTACTCATATAACTCTTTTATTTTTTTTTTCAAGTTACAAGCATTTTATTTCTTTAATGTAAGTATAACACATTGTTAATTTTATTACAATCAACATAAAAAAGATTACTTAGTATTGTCATATAACTTATTACTACTACTACTATTACTATTTCTGTCATAAACTGCATTTTTATTATTATAATCCGTGTGATTATCATTAAAATCTTACATTATGTTACATCTACATGATTATCATTGTAACTTACGTGATTATATTAAACAAATGTATAACTACTTTGTACATCTAGCACACAATTTTTTTTACAATAACTATACCCATTGGCCATAATTCACAAGAACATTCTGTAGTCTTAGTAAGAGGGGGAGGGTTAAGGATTTACCCGGTGTGAGATATCACATTGTTCGAGGAACCCTAGATGCTGTCAGAGGTTCTTCGCTTTGCATCGAATTAAACAACATGCTCCATCGCTTGTGCGGGCCCCCGTCAATTCCTTTGAGTTTCATTCTTGCGAACGTACTCCCCAAGCGGGATACTTAACGCGTTAGCTATAGCACTGCACGGGTCGATACGCACAACGCCTAACGCCTAGTATCCATCGTTTACGGCTAGGACTACTGGGGTATCTAATCTCATTCGTTCTTGCCCAGCTTGCTGGCTGACTATTACCTGCTTACTTACTGGCTGACTTGGCAGCTGCCTTGAAAGCCTATTCTATTCCGATGGCGAGCATTTACGATGGCTCCTTCCTAAAATTTAACAATTAATTCAATCTTTTTTCTTTTTAATATTTTCCAAATTTTTGGGGGGGTGATTCTCCCTTATTATTTTTATTTTTTTTGAGTCCCGGCGTACCCACATGTAAGGTTGACTAGACAGCCACCTACCTTAAAAAGATCTAGTAGTATAAATAAGTTCGAATCATGATCTACCTCTTTAATATTTTGCAATCGTGTCACTTAATTTGTATAACTATGTTAATATCTCGTGTATTAAACGAGTTGAATAAAAATTAATAAGTATTCAATAATATAAATTTAAATATTGCAAATTATTTTTTGATTTAAAATATGATCAATGTTACATAAAAAATAAAATAATAATGCTGTATTTTAAAAAATTCCTTTTTTAAAGTTTGGTTTCTAAACATTTCATTTTTAAAAAGTTATTTTTAAAACATGTCATTTTTTACAAAATTATAGGATGTTATATATTATTACACAAGTTGATAAAGAAAAAAAATAGTTAATAATTGATCGGTGTCGAAGTACCAACCAAAAATAAGAGTTTAACACTCCAATCATACTACCCAAATTAGATAGGGAAGTCGGGTATTGATCCACGAAGAGTCAAGTGGAAATCACTTTCAATACAACTAATTAACTACGTGCAATGGAAAAGTAAACTTGAAAAGATTGATTTTAGGGTTTAGAATAAAAACAATGAACTTTAACTAAAACAAACGAATGAAAATAAGGATTTGTAAACAATTAATGGAAAAGGTGATCACTCCGGGTTTCGAACTAGAAAGACAATTAGGTTTTCATTAACTTGTCAATTGGGAATCACAAAGACATGATTCATCCTTTTAATTGCTAAACATATATGGTTTTGAAAACAAAGCAATGATCTTGTTGACAACCGATGACTAGACCGATGTTGTTGACTTGATTGATTACTAGTTCTTCAAAAACAAGGATTTCTAAATTACTTAAAATCCCAATTCCGTTAGTTACTAAAGTAATGAACTTGAATTTGGAATTGCAAAAGAAACAATAAATTGCAATCGTTTAACAATCAAACAATATTGAATCCACAAATCTATGAAGAACGAATTCAATACCAATATTCAACAAATCAAAGAACAAAACTAATTATCAAACCTAATTCTCCACCCATAGATGATCACAATCGAATTAGCCGGATATCCTCAAACTTGAATCTTCACAATTGTTGATCATAGGCATGATTTGATTTTTGCTTCTACGAATCCGGATGAGTTAGAATGCCCAAAAATCTCCTTTTTTCGCCCAGAATTAGTCCCAAAACGGCTTCCAAACGAAACCCTAAGATTAGGGCTTAAATATGGGAAAGATTAGGTAAAAATCTCAATTTCCCGGCCGTCAGCGTATGATACGCCGGGTCTGGGCGTATGATACGCCCAATATGGTACCCTACGCCCAGAAGTTTCTGCCAACGCTGGAATTTAGGCGTATCATACGCTGACTTGGGTGTATCAAAGCCTAGTCTAATCTCACCAGAAGCTTCGTCTCGTCGAGAAACTCAGTTTTCATATATTATGGGCCCCGTAACTCCTCTCCTAGCTCCAGTCATGCATTCGCAAAGTTTTTGGCCTTCCGAACTTCATGTTTTCACACTTTTGCTCGCTTGGCTTCTCTTCTAACCATCCACTAAGCTCCCGAAAACGCCTTTAAACACTTGACACCTGTAATTCATCAACATACTCAAAGTAAACGTGTTTCGAGCCAAAAATCGATAATATCATGTAGTTACACATCAATTTAGCACAAACCTTTACCACATGATCAATAATAATGACTAATAAATTATAAAAATATTTTATGAGTTATAAATTTTTGGAAAATTTCATATTTTATAATAATTTGATTTTTTAAATGTGTGTTTTGTAATATTAAAATATTTTTTTATTATATTAAGAAATCCTTTTTAACTATAAAAGGTATATATAATATAATTAGTATTTAATACTATCATGTAATATATTTTTTTAATGTTAAGAATTTTTTTGATTAAAAAATATATAAAGAATATATAATTATATAATTAATATTTATTAAAGTTGTGTATTTATTAGGAGAGATAAACGGAAAAATTAGTTTGAGGATGCTCTAGATTAGTGAAAGGTGTCCTCTAATTATTTTTATTTATTAAATATAATAGATCAGATTAGTGATGAAAATTTAAACAATATTTGTATTTGTTTTGTGAAAATTAGTTGCTTAGAAAAGTTTACCTAGAAGATGTTTTTGATAGATTTCAATTAATTAAAACTTATAAAGAATAAGTTTATATATATATATATAGTATTTTTATTATGTTTTTATGTACGAAATTTAATTTAATCGTCTATTTTTAATGGCCTGATCTGATCCGATTCAGACTGACCTAAACAAAATAGAAAAAAATATTATATAATAATTTTTAAGCGTTCATAAAAATTTTCCGCCTCTAACAAAAAGTTTTACTTAGTACCCTAGTGCTCTTTATACCAATGTTTTTAAAACCAGACTGAAAGTTGAACCGGCCTTTATAGTCTACACTAGTTAGCGATAAGTATCAGATGACGTCATAAATGTTATATATTTATATAATACATATAAAATATATTTAAAAAAACTAGTTCGACCGCTCGGTTCTTCGGTTCGACCGCCGGCCCACCAGGTTGACCGGCCGGTTCCTTCAAAAATGGTTTTGACTTTTGAGCACTAAACCGACCCGCTGTTGGTACCGAATCCTGATCCGGGTTTGAAAACATTGCTTAATACCTCTAAAATATCAACGTTGTACAAGGTTACAATGTGAAAATTAGAGTTATCAACATAAATATAGAAACATAATAAATGATAACTATATGAGGTATATTAATGCATTTATAATATCAATTAATTTCGGATGAAGTGATTAAGGTGTACGTATAGGGATTCTGGTTCCGCCAAAAGAAGCCGAACATTACGAACATTAAAAAGCGTACGAAAAAATGTCATTCATAAGATTATTATTGTGTTTTCTGATTAATACTCATGTGATGATATTTTAGCAAATAGTTGGATTATGAAACAATTAGATAATAAGAATATCCAATAAAAAGACTACACATGCAGGCATATATTATTTCTTTAATTTTATTTATTAATCAAAAATATTTTAACTTATCCTTGAATTTTATGTTTTTAACATGGTGTTTCAGTCTTTAGTGTCCATACGTGTTATTCTAGATTTATCATGGTAATTTATAAGTGTGCTTGGTGGTTTACAGTGGAGCATTGTGTTTTATAGATATCACTTTAGGTTCTAGTAATTACACATTGTAATTTGCACATGGGATTGATGTTTTACACATGAGCATGATGTTTTTTACACGTATTGTTTTTAAATTATAGTCATGATGTTTTACCTTTTTTTTTTAAGACATGATGTTATAAAGTCTCTTTTTATAGATGCATGAAGATTTTCTATTTTAAACATATTTGCCCATTTTACCTTTGGTCATAAGTCGCGTCCTAATGTCTTCCCACATTTTTCAGAATTTCCGTTTTCTTTTGTTGTTTAATAGGGTTTCACAATTTTTTTTAACTTAATACATTTTCAAGTTATCTTTTCTTATACATGTATATATTTGAACGATATTTTTTACTATTTTGATCACCATACTAGTTGAACACTCAACCTACTATTTAAGGATAACATTTTAACAATCATGTACGCCCCACTTATGGTGCACGCATATAATGTATATATGTGTGAGCCCTTAAGAGGCAAAAGTAAAAGTGCACTAATTTTAACGTTATTTCAATTATTTTGTAAAAATGACGTTAAAATCATTGGGATGATCAACTTCAAACGACAACTTTGAGCCGGGGACTCTTTCGGAGCAGCCTCTCTATCCCAATTGGGATAGGGGTAAGGTTTGTATCTATCATTCCCCCCAGACCCCACTAAAAAGTGGGAATATACTGGGTAAGGTTGTTGTATTTTAACAATCATGTTAGTTTGTGTAAAGACAATTTAGACAGATAAATGATTTTTTTTATTATTATGTTTTTTGATGTGTTATTTTGTTTTTCTTCTCAACATTGTACCTTTTTCGTTATATTTACTGTTTTTTCTAAAATGATGATATTCATACATACATGTATAAAAGTGATTATCATACAAGTTATGGAATTATAGCGTAGACTGATCACACAAGCGTAAGTTTTGAACTTGTGTGGTTATCATGTGCACTAATATGATAAATATTGTGGAAATGTTACGAAATATGCAATGTTTTCAGAATTAGACCGGACGTCTTACTGGTTACTGGTCGGACCAGTTGAACCGGATGACATAATAAATATATAAAAAATTCCAAAAGATTTATATAATTATAAACATATTTTAAACAAACATAATTAATCTTCAAATAAACATAATCATGTTAAAAAATTACAAGGTTTGATTTTAATGTTTAATTTTTTAAATTTTAGTTATTAAAAAAACTTGAAATCCGGTCTGACCGGTGAACCGGCTCAACCGGTCGGTTCCCTTGAGAGCGGTTCACATGTGGTTTTTGGGCTGGTCGACCCTCCGGTTCTAGGTCCGTCCGGTCCGGTTCTGACAACATTTTAAAAACGTGAGATAATTAAAGAAGTACGTTGTACTTTTGCTCTTAAAAGACATTTGCATACGAATCTGTCCCTGTACATGTATTGATGTATATCCATATACCTATACTTGGTTTATATTCTTAAAATCTCTTGTAACATATATCTCATTCCATTATTTATTTTATATAATTCGTGTTAAAACAACAAAACTCGATGCTACAGCATGTCTGGGCCAGCCAAATAAGGAGATCAACTTGTCAATACGTCAGGGCGTTATCAGTCGGATATGATGTCCTAGAGAGAAGTATTAGAGAGAGTAGAAGAGTGGAGTGTGAATTGAACTTCCTTTACCTTGTTGATTATGCTGGTATTTATAAAGTTAGTGTAGTTGTGCTCATTTGAGACTTCAGCTCATGCTTTCCATTTTGGGATAATGAAACATCCTTGAGATGTCACATTTATCATTTTTACTATATGAAGTATTATGAATGACTTATATCAGCTTTTGTCTCCTTTTCTAATAGAGTTGACAAGACCAAAGCTAGCATTATATCGTTACTGATTGACTTCTATCTTAACCTTCAAATATCAAATCTTTATTGCACATACCTATGAAGATTGTTACGGAGTGGAGGTCGTAGGTTTTCCCAGGCTCCGAACATGGGTCGAACGTGTCATCCTATCCGTTTCGGATGTTGAGTGTGCCTCATGGTTCATATTATTGACCGAACATATTATCCTGTCCATTTTCTACTTCCGTTATCAGCCCCGAGTCAGGGTGAATAAGGTCAATTGACGTAGTTATCTGGTTGACCATGACTTACTTCCTGAAATGACGTCTTTGCCTCTTAACCATAGTTGATTTTAGAATCACATCTTTCTGAAATCTTTAACATGTATTTATAGATGAGTTATAATGAGCCGGACGTCACATACGTAGCGTCATGGACCTGACAATTTATTCTGTCCATCATGAATTCGATTTACGATTTTCATTTGGTTTCTCTTACGAATTTCACCACGAGTCAATCAGGAGAGGATTCTAACGATGGATGGAGTTGTTCGGAATAATTGATTGTTGTTGTTCATGATTTGGTAAAAGTTCCCTTTGAATTAGAATCAGGCTTGCAAAGTTTGCATGTTTAATTAGTTAAGAAAGTAATTGATTCATGATCGAATTCGGCACAACTTATTATTAATTACTGCTCATTATCACACAATTCAACCGAACAGATTTTTATTTGAAAGATTTATAACATATTTGTATACTCTTAATTAATTTATAATTTATTGCGTCCCATCATATTTTACAAAATCTTGATCTTCATTCAAACTTGAATGAAAATGGGGTTCTAACGGTATACTTACCACTATCGGATATCCAGGTCATATGGCCTTGGCCATACGGACCTTTCTCCTTGTCCTCAATATCCCTACTAAACGTTACCTCATATGTTTGCTTTTGCTGCAACGTATTGAAGCTTAGTACCTGATCATCGTTACGAAGCCCAACCTTAATGCTTACACCTTTGGGCACAGAATAGTCCTTGATATCGTAACTCGAGTATGGCGAACCAACATTCGTCACTGTTCTTGCGTATGTTTTGCTCTCACCTCGTTTTAGAGACACTGCGAAAGAAGGATAATTCAGCTCGGCCTCCTCTATTTTTTTCGCGCAACTTACTTTCTTTTTAACGATTTTTTCAATCTGTCCCTGGTTGTAGCCTAGCCCACAAAGATATGGGATGTAGTCATCGGGTTGGATGTCGAAAACAAGCCCAGGCTCAAGGGCTTTTTGCGGGTTTACATGACCAGAACCCATGGCAAGCACGTCAGCAGGAAGACCTCTTTCGTCTAGAATGGGGTCTTGATTGCGGTTTACTTGACCAGCAGTGGTCATTAGTGCAGACTTGATAGCAGCAGGAGACCATTCTGGATGCTTGCTTTTGAGCAATGCTGCTATGCCTGCGAGATGAGGACAAGACATTGATGTGCCACGAACGACGTTATATGTTGCGTTGGTATCGGTCCGGTTTTCGATAGAATAGCTCCATGCTGCAAGAATGTTGACACCGGGTCCGGTAATGTCTGGCTTTAGGATTCCGGGACTTATAGAGTTAGGCCCTCTTGAAGAGAAATCAGCCATCTCTGGATTCGTTTTTAGACCGACCACGGTTCCACCACAAAGGATGGCTGCAACCGGTGAAGAAGTTGAATTCAAATACTTCTTGATCTCAACCCCTTCTTTGTAACCAACATATGATGCCAGAATTACATGAAGGTCTGCTGAGATACTGGAACCGGTTACATTGTCATTGGTGATAATCATGGCTGCACCTCCTGCGTTCTTAACTGCATATCCCTTTTCTTCATTACTATAATTTTCATCGACATCACACAACACTACCTTGCCCTTAACATCAAAGTGGTCCAGTGATTCTTCATTGCACAGTGCTATATTTTCACCATCTTTAACAGGGTAAACAAGAGGCCGGAGCTTATGATCCGAATTATTTGGCTGGTACAAGGATTCACCATCAAGTAACATCTTGTTTCCAAGAAGAACTGATGTTGTGAATCTTCTATCAATTGTACTTGCCCCAACTGACAGGAACCATGGGGCTACGTTTGATACAGATGCTCTTCTCGGCCCGCTATTACCCGCTGAACAGCTCACGAAGATCCCTTTCTGCATGGCAGCGAAGGTACCCACTGCCAGATGGTCCTGATCAAAACGCGCTGGTGAATACCTACCAAGCGAAATGGATAACACGTTAACACCGTCTTCAATGGCTGCATCCACGCCCGCCAAGATGTCAGCTTCCCCACAACCAGAAGGGTCACATACTTTATACATGGCTAGGTGTGCCATTGGCGCCATCCCGCTCCCGGTGCCATTCCCCAATCCGAATACATTTGCGTTTTCGACTACATTCCCGGCTGCTGTGCTTGAAGTGTGCGTCCCGTGCCCGATCTCATCATCCAGAGAAGAACTTCCATTAATCAAGTTTCTTATTCCGATGAGCTTGTTATTGCATCCTCCCCCTTCACATGTACCTTTCCATGTTGATGGTGGAGCAGGGATGTTATCGTCATTAAATGAAGGATGTCCGCGAGCAATTCCGGAGTCAATGACCCCGATTATGATCCCCTTCCCACTGCTTGAGTCTTTCCACAAACCTGAGTCTTGGCGCAAGCCCAGAAAGTAAGGTGAACGAGTTGTGTGTAGCTGAAGCACACCTGTAGGCATGACAGATAGAACTCCGCTCAGATTCTCCATCGTCTCTGCTTGATCTGGTGTCATTTTAGCAGCAAATCCTGTGACGACATGGCTGTATGCATGAACCATCACTGGTTTTTCGTTGGATCTTGAAGCTACTTTTGACAGAAACGAGTTGTACCATTCTTCAGTCTCATGGGTCTGGTGATCAGGTGAACTTAAGTAAACGATGTAAGTTTTGAGGTCAGTGGCTGTGGTAGGAAACAGGTTGAAAAGGGTGGTGGTGCAAGTGACAAATAAGAGTAAACCAACTGTTGGCAACATTTTGTGTGTATATATATCGACCGCTAGTGAGCTGCTTAATTATGATGATTTGATTCTTGGATATACCTCAAGGCTCACTCCTAGTGCCAGTATTTATACGACAACATTTGTGCTCACTCACTGCTAATGCTGATCACGTACTCAATTTCCCAGAGTTAGGAAAATTATATTGTTTTCACAATGCAATATTTAATTTGCGATTTATTGTATTTATAAATGGTTCTCTAATTTTACAAGTTTCTCTTATTCTAAAACAAGGTTTAAATTCCATCAAAGTGAATTAATATATCATAAACTGTAACTCTTCTCTAACACATTTCTTCCTGTTTATAGGATTACTTGTCATTATTCTCCATTTGGGTACCAAAAACTGCAGTGCATATATATTCCATAAGCAATCGTATTCTTGGTAAGCTTTGAGTTTGTTATGTGCAGAATCTTGTTAGCCAGTTAGGCATGAGTGTCATTTCGCCATTACTGAAGATTTTCTTCATCTATAAGTTTGTTTGTCATAAGACGAAATGTCCTAAAACTTGGTTAGAGACTGTAAGTGATTTGATTTATCAGGGGATACTTATAGTTTTGTTTAACAAGTTTTTATTTCCTTAAATTAGAAGTTTGTTGAACTGTTATGGGCCCTAGAATCTTTTCAGTTGCATTGTTATATAGATTATTTTTCTTTCTAATTAAGCCATTTTTTGCTAACATATGGTGGATCTCTGAGTGGTTAATATTTAGATTGATGGTATTGGTGAAGAGAAACACACTAGTTTTGCTTCGTGTCTTACATGAATTTAATTTTAGAATGTGTTTACATGGATTCAATCAATTAAGGGGCTTTTGTTCGTAAATTTGATTATGAGTTTATGATTTCAAGATTATTTGGTAGTCTTTTAAATGTCATTAAAAGGTTACCTTTTAATTGGTCATAGCATTTTAATGGTTAAGATGCAACCTTAAGATTGAATGGCTACCTCTCTTAATGTTACATTTTAACAATTCAAACATAAGGTTAATCTCTTAGTTATTAAAAGACTATGAATCATTAAGAAATTATGAAACATTAACAGGTCGTCTCTTAATGTTAATTACGAGACTATCAAAGAATCCCTTGAACTTATATGAGAAATTATGATAAACGGTATTATAAAAAAATAGTTTTATGCATGTATGGTGGTTGAATAGAATAATTTTATAATCTTATTATTCTATTGAACTGTATTATAAAAAAATATTGGCTTTATTTATAAAGTAAAATTTACAATGTAAGGAAAAAAAATCCATTTTTCTCAGAAAAAACCATAAAGAAAATAAAAGCAACAACATGCAAATAACATTGAAAATCGTCTCGTAAATGCCAAAAAAAGTTGTGATTATCAGAAACCGTCATAACATGTAATAGTTGTTAAACACTATAACCATCGTAAACTTCAATGAAACCGTCGTAATTACCAGAAACCTTTGTAAACTGTTAGAAACATTGAAAATCACGATGTAATCGTCGTAACCATGGAAACCACCACATAACTGTGGAAAAGTGCCACGCAACCCGTCCAATTACATATATGCATACGCCCCACTATACTTGGTCTAAATCCCAACCTTTACTAATTGTAATCAAGAGATTGAATCACCAACTGAAATTAGAAAATATGAAAGCCAAAAGTTCCAGAATTTAGTGATATTTGATAATTAATTGTCTAATTTGAGTATGAGATTTAGAAGTTAAGCATTTAATAAGATGAGAAAATCAAAAGGTTTCTCCTTGATTCATTGCCCGTGATTTCGTCAATCACCATCATTGATTCTTGAACAACCGAACATTACTCATCACTTTGATCGTTGTCAGGCTAACAACCTGTTTCTTTTCTCTTGATTCCTTCAATTTCTCAATAATGAAAGCGATCAATTTCACTTTTCTATCACAGGTCTTCAAGATGATGTTGCTTTCATGCTCTTAAGAATTAGAATTTTAAGTCATTTTACATATTTCTCCTTTCAAATAAATTACTTAATTACACATTTCTCTCTTTAAGGGTAAATATTGCACAATTAATTTTAAGGGTTATGTAAATACGTAACAAGGGTTCTTAATAGATGTAAAAATCTCTACAATTTTAGGTTTTTATTTATATTTTTATTCTTTAATTTTTTTTTTTTGCTTCCAACGGCAATATAAAGTTACCTAAAATCCTAAATCAGGCCGAACAAGCTTTAGCCCAATCATTTCAAGCCCAATTACATATATGCCTATAAACCAATAACCATTATTTTCTTAAATGCGCCTTAAATTTCTTGGAGGCCCAAGATTATTGCCTACCGGCACTACCTCTTAGTATATGGGCCGGTCTTAGTTGTATGTATATTTGCATATCTTGTGAGGGCCGAGGGGTGATATACTGATATCCATATCTCGACACCTAAAAAAAACATGTATATTATTGTAAAGTCAAAAGGTAAAATTATCTTCTTTTTTTTTAACAGCGACTATGCTACATACCATGTATGTTATCTTAACAAAGCCTACCGGGCAGAGGTAAGAAGCGGGAACCCCCGGAATGGGTAAACCCTCGCCTCCAATTGGTCCAGAACCTGAGATTAAGCTCAAGACTCCTTCCCTCACCTGAATGTCTTATAAATCACCCTTGGCAGGATTCGAACCATGACCTCTCGGTAACAAGGTGAAATACCAACCAGTAGGCTGAATTCGTAGTAAAAACGGTAAAATTATCTAATATGCTAATTCACTAATTTTGAATTCTCCTTTCAAAGGAAGTAAAGCATTACGTAGCTGTGTGTTCTAACAATAATATTTAAATAAGGGAAAATTACCAAAATGGACACTTTGACCAAAAATTTCTCCAAAATGTCCATTTGACTTTCCAAATGCCAAAATGTCCATAGCCTTTACAGGCGCCGACGCCTGTGTACACACGGGCGGGCGCCTGTGTAATATCCAATCAAAAAACGCCACGTTTTCTACACAGGCGCCCACGCCCCTTAAAAACCACGAACGCCCGTATAAAAAAAAAGTTGTCACGGGCGTCGGGCCCACACTGACACATCTGTCACGGGCGTCCGACCGTAAAGAAAAAAAAAAAAAAAAAATCCCGGGTCAAGTCACAGGCGCCCAGACCACCTACACAGGCGCCCGAACCGACCACACGGGCGCCCAAACCTAGTTACGGGCGTCCAAACTTTTTTTTTTCGGAAAAAGTGCCACAGGCGCCCGCCTGTAACACACAGGCGCCCGCCTGTGTAGTACAGGCGTCCGCCCGTACAAGTTTTTTTTTTTTTTTTTTTTTTTTTTTTTTGAATCTTTATTTTATAGGCGTCCGACCATAAAGACGGGTATATATATGCGTAAAGTGTCCCTACCTAAAACGCTCACTTTTTTTTTTGCAAACAAATTTGAAATGGAATTTACGGTTATTTTCTGTATTGGCGGAAATTGGGAGCTTAAAAATGGAATATATGATTATCTTCCTATTGATTGTTTGCGACGTGCTGTATGTCTTCATTATAAAATTACTTATCAAGAACTGCTTGAGTTAATTTCTGTTCGTTTTGATATTCGAGATATAAGTCGAATATCGTATAAATTTTCAACATATATATATCCTGTTGATATATGTGATGATAACGATGTTTCTGTTTTTTTTAAAATTCTGGAAAAAAATGAGAGTGAAATATGTTATATGTACGTCGTTAATGATGTTAGACCTGATCATGTTCGTGATAGAAAAATTTCATCACATGGTTCTAACTCAAAAAAAAAATTTGTAGTTCCTGATTTAAATATTGGTGATTGTTTTGACAGTTTTAATGATTTTAATCAAAAACCTCAATTCAGTTTTGATTTAAATCAGAATGTTTTTAACGATGAATCCGTACCAGAAGTAGAAGCAGAACTTATTAACTCAAAATTTTGTAAACCATCTTCATCTTCACATGCAATAATAAATAAAGTTTTTAAAGATAAAGAAGATTTAAAATTAGAAATTTCAACCATGGCATTGAATGAATGTTTTCAGTTTAAAGTTCAAAAATCATCAAAAAAAAGATTTGTTGTGGTATGTTATTTCGAAAATTGTAACTGGGTTTTAAGAGCCTCTAGTTATAAGGACACGTGCGCATTTCACGTGACTTATTTTAACAATGAGCATACATGTTCAAGGACGCAAACTTATCCTAACATTAGAAACGCAAACAAAAAAGTTCTTGGTCATATAATAAAGGACCAACTTACTGACTGTGGACGTGTGTACCGTGGAAAAGAAATAGTCAAAGATATAAATCAGAGATTTAAGGTGAACATATCATACAATCAAGCATGGCGAGGGAAACATTATGCCGAACAAATTTTGGCTGGATCAACTGAGGAATCATTTGCAAAACTGCCTGCATATTGTCATTATCTTCAATTAGCTAATCCAGGAACAATAACTCATATTTTGAGGGACGAGTTTAACCGTTTTGAAATGGTTTTTGTTGCTATTGGTGCAGCGGTAAGTTACGAATTATTAAAAATATTATATTCTTGTATTATATATTTATTAATACTTATTTACAGGTGCGCAGTTTTGTTCATTGTTTGCGTCCTATAATAATTATTGACGGGGCACATCTTAAGGGTGCATTTAAAGGCACCATGTTTTTAGCTGTTGGTATGGATGGAAATAATCAAATTTTACCTATTGCATTCGGTGTGGGGAAAACAGAATCCGGGGAATCGTGGACGTGGTTTTTGTCAAAACTCAAGGAGGGCATTGACGATCATTCAAATCTTGCAATTATTTCAGATCGAGCCGCTTCCATTGATCAAGCAATAAGAACAGTATATCCACAGGCTTATCATGGTCTTTGTTGCCGACATTTGATGATGAATCTACGTCTAAAGGGTAAAGCACAAGAAAACTTGTGGTGGGCGACTTGTAAAGCTTATACGGTTGGGGAATTTGATATCAATTTTAACGCACTCTGTAGTAACCGTTCTAATATTCGAGAAATCCTCACGCGAGCTGGTTTTTCAAAATGGGCTCGATCACATTGCCCGGTGCAACGATTTAATATCATGACGTCAAATAGTGCCGAGTCTATTAATGCGTTGTCCCGGAGCGCACGAAAGTTACCAATCACTCGGTTAATCGACTTTTTTGTCGAATTGGTTCAGAAATGGTATTTTGAACGACGACAACTCGGAGGTTCTAATAAACACCGTTGAAGTTAATTTTAATTTATTTTCCCTGGTTTAATAATATTTATTGATAAATTATTTTAACTTTTTGTAGAGAAAAATAGACACTATCTGACCGCATGGGCTACAGACAAAATATGTAGACGAATTCAGAAATGCAAGACATGGTCAGTTCGTGGCATAGACGAGTATCAGTTCAATGTAGACGACGGACGTCATCGATGCGTTGTCGATCTTTACAATAAAAAATGTACTTGTCGCAAATGGCAGTTATCCGGTTTACCATGTGGTCATGTGATTAGTGTTTCAAAATTCTTAAAGCAGACAGAATGTTATCAGTGGGCAATGGACTGGTTTACAAATGAGGTACACGCTGCCACTTACGCAGAATCGATACAGCCGGTACCAGATGAATCAGAATGGGAGATAGATGAAAATTATGACAAATTAGAAACACCGCACATGGACAAAAGACAAGCTGGTCGTCCTCGAGAAAATAAACGAATTCCCTCTCGTGGTGAGGAAATTGTTCCGACAATATGCTCAAGATGTCATCGCAAGGGACATATGCGTCATCAGTGTAAAACACCTCTGGCATCACAAATGGGTTCATCGTCAAAACAAAAAATAAACGAAACACAGACAACATTTGTAGATGTAGAGAATTTTCGTGATTTTGTAGTTGGGTCAACAACTCAAAAAGATTATTGTTATGATTTAAATGACTTTTAATGAGTATGTTATATTTTTGTATTTTAATAATTTCGTATGTTTTATGATAAAGTAATGCAATATCACACATTATATACATATATAATTTCGAAATATTACAATCTTTGTAATAACCAATATTGTTTCCAAGTCTTCTAAGTTTACATTGTAGCACAATCTTTGTTTACAAATCAACAATATCGGTCTTCTAACTTTTCATAACAAAATTCTTCATAACAACTATCTTCGTGATTGAAAAAGTTGGTTATTTAATATAGTTTTCCCCAAAATACGTTTGCCGTTGCAGATAAACATCAACTCCAATAAGGCAGTAAGAAGAATGCCGATATAACTTATATAAATTATATTATATGAATGATTTTTTATATCAAACATGTAAAGTAAATCGATATAAGTATATAAGTGGTTTTAATTCAATAAGAATTATGATAATAAAGTTTTTAAAATATTTTTTTACTTAAAATAAAATAACACTCTTTTTATGTTTCCCGGGAGGAAAAGAGTGGATTTTATAATATTGATTTCTTCTAAATACCTCATATTTCGCGTTGAAAGAGTTTGAACGCAGCATCTTCCACTAGAAAGCCAAGAGGTATAAAAAAGTATTTTTTTTTATAAATATCAACTACATTACATAAAAGATTTATACAACCAATCATGTAATGTATGTGGATATATATATGTAAGTGGTTTTAATTCAATAAGAATTAAAATTAAGTGGTGTTAATTCAATAAGATATATATAATCAAGAAAACATACTTTTATAAAACAAATTTTTTCTAACATTTTTTCTTATAACACTTAATTCATAAACTTGGAAAATAAAAATTTAAAAAGATTTTAATAAAAAGCAAAGAAAAGTTTAAGTTAACATTCGGATATGGGATATGAGTCTTTATTTATAAACCTTGAAAAGGCGGACGCCTTGTATAATACAGGCGGACGCCTGTTTTTTTTTTTTTAAATTCAAATTTTAGGCGCCTGTGTGTTACAGGCGGGCGCCTGTGTGTTACAGGCGGGCGCCTGTGTGTTACAGGCGGGCGCCTGTGTGGTACAGTCGGCCGCCTGTTATTTTGAAAAAAAATTCAAAACGTCAGACGCCTGTACCATACAGGCGGGCGCCTGTGTGGTACAGGCGGCGCCTGTGTTATACAGGCGGACGCCTGTGTATTAGAGGCGGCGCAATTTTATTTTTTTTATTCAATTTTGTTAATAAAGTTAAAATATAATAAAGTTTACGCATAAGATTATTTCGGTAAAAAAACAAATAAATGAAATATTAAGTAAAAACTGACAACACATTATATAATTTCGAAATATTACAATCTTTATAATAACCAATATTGTTTCCAATCATTCTAAGTTTACATAGCAGCACAATCTTTAATTACATAGCAGCATAATCTTTGATTACAAATCAGCAATCTCGGTCTTCTAAGTTTTCATAACAGAATTCTTCATAACACTCCTACTTATCAGGAAGTATGAGTGTGGACTGTTTAAAACAGCTCCTTTTAAAATATATATATATCAATTAAAACACACGAAAGATCTGTTCCATCAATCATGCATAGGAAATTGATATAATAAGTGGTTTTAATTCAATAAGGATTAAAATTAATAAAGTGGTGTAAACTTAAAATGAAATAAATTTTTCAAAGGAAAAACAACAGTACTTAAAAAAACGTTAAAGGAAAAAGAACAGTACAAATCAGTAATCTCGGTCTCGGTCTCATTCTTTTAACTCTTTATTCCACAAATCAGTAATCTCGGTCTCGTCCTTGTAACTCTTGTCTACAGATTTTCATCATTGTCTTTTAACTCTTGATAACACATTTTCGTTCTTGTAAATCTTTTTATGAGATAGCAAGAAGGCTACTGATATAATAATTAGTAAATATATTACATATTTGATTTGTTTAATCAAACATTTAAACAAAATCAATTTAAGTATATAAGTGGTTTAATTTCAATCAGCATTATAATAATATAGTTTTTAAAATATTTTTTTATACAAAATATTATACCACTCTTTTTTTATATCAAGGAGAAAAAGAGTGGATTTTTATAATAATAATTTTTTTAAATACCTCTTACTTAACATTGGATTTATTTAAATAGAGTATCTTCCACTGGAAAGCCAAAAGGTATAAAAAAGTTTTTTTTATAAAAAATATCAACTACATTACATGAAAGATTTATAAAACCAATCATGTAATGTAAGTGGATATATATATGTAAGTGGTTTTAATTCAATAAGAATTAAAACTAAGTGGTATTAATTCAATAAGATAAATACTTAAGAAACTTTCTTTTGTAAAACATATTTTTTCAAAGGTAATTTTTTATAAAACTTGATAGATAAACAAGGAAGCTAAAAATTAAAAAAAGAGAAAGTTGAATTTTTCATTTCGATATTGGTCTTTATTTATATACTTCGAAAAGGCGGACGCCTACTACCCATAGGCGGACGCCTGTTTTTTTTTTAAAAAAATTCAAAATTGAGCCGCCTGTAACACACAGGCGGACGCCTGTAAGTTACAGGCGGGCGCCTGTATCTTACAGGCGGGCGCCTGTGTGTTAAAAGTTTCATGAAAAGGCAGACGCCTGTACCACACAGGCGCCCGCCTGTGTGGTACAGGCGCCCGCCTATGTGTTACAGGCGTCCGCCTGTTTCATATAGGCGGCTCAATTTTTTTTTTTTTTTTATATTTAAATAAATAAATTTAAATAAATGTTTACGCACAATAATATTTCATTACAAAAATTTACAAAACAAATTCGAAAAAAAGTTACAAAATGCATCTATTCAACTTCTGATCTAATTTTATTTTCGTACATTAAGCGTGCAAAACTCCACCGAAAATCATGTGCGGTTTTTTGCGCATCCTCATCCTGGCTGCTAAGTCTTTCTCCATTAATTAGACGTTGTAGAAAGATACAGACCCAAACACCACAATCTCCTATAGTTCCGACTTGATGAGGAACATCATCCGGAAAAAGTCGCTTAAAAGGAGGTGGTCTGAAAATACCGCCTAAATCATGATCATTATACAGTAACCATTGCGGAAATATGTTGTCCAGGAAAAACAACATTTCGTTCCTTGCTTGTGTGCACACCTCAGGAAAACTGTACATATCAGATATTTATTATTATTACATATTTTACAAATATATTTTAAAAAATAATATAAATATACCTGTCATAAACACTCAATGTCCAAGATGAAAGATCAACACATGTCAAACACCAATGTTGGTTTTGCATGTTAATCGGAACATAAAACTACACAAAAAATATAAATAATTAGTATTTTATAAACGTTAATATTAAAAAAATAAAACTAATTTATTAACTTTGTTAAGTCCCGTGACAGCTGGAAATGGCCATATATCACCAGTGCCTAATTCGTCGATCCATCTTTTACTAAAATACATGGTGGTCAAGAAATGGCAAGGCAAAATGGTCCAGTCCGCATCTTCCGGCCTATCAAGCATTAATTTGTTGATCCAGCCATCGATATGCTGTTAAAAATATAGCAATCCAAATTTAGTATCAAAAATAATTTAATTTTATTTTAAATAAAACACTCACGTTGTTTTCAAACCACCCGCTTGTGATTCCTTTCCAAAACTCGTGAGTTAGACCGACGTTCGGCTGAAATCGCGTGTAGAAGTAAAATTTCTCACGGATTGCCAGCTCTTTTATAACTTTGATAGAATACGCCTCATCGTTATTTTTATCTACAGCAGGCGTAGTATCAAAACCTTGAAAGGGGGTAGTAAGAACTTTAGATTTTTTCTTTATTCTTTTACCACGTCCTTTATTTGATATCACCTAATAATAAATTTAAAAAAGTTAACTAATAATAAAAACAAATTTAAATGAAACTTTAATATGATAAAAAATATAAATAAAATTAAATACCTTTTTTTTGGAAACTAAAACAACATCGGGGGTGACCATATCTTCAACTATTTCTTCCCTATTTTCTTCGTCTTCTTCAAAAGATAGTTTCTGTTTTGAAGTTTAAGTTAATCCTAAATATCAAAAAAAATTAAAAAATTATTTATATTAAAAATTTTATACGCTCAAACGCTGATCGGTTCTTTGGTGAAACGATTCACTTGCTGAAATAAAATTGTCAACATTTTCCTGCAAACAACAAAAATCAATTGAATAAACAATTAAAATAAGAATATTATATATTATAAATAAAATACCCGATGTTTCAAAAGCAACATTAGTTTTTCGATGATGCTGTTATACTGGTCTGCACTCATTGAACCAGTGGAAGATTGCTCTTGCTGTTTTTTGGTAAATTCTTCGTAAGACTTTTTTTCTTCCACATTGATGTCATCATCCAAAAAATTATTGACAAATTGATTGACAACATCATCTTCCGCCCGAAATTCCTGGGCCGGCTGCGGTTGGAAAACAAAATTTTGGTTCCCTCCCATCCTCATTTGCAACATTTTATTCAAATAATCGAAGCTCTGACCATGAACTTTCAATTCAGTAGGATTGGGAAAAAGGTTTATAGGAGTAAACATCACCTAAAATTTTATAAAAAATTAAAATAAAGAAATTTCAATTATGTTAAAAAATTTCGTTAATATAAAAAAAAATAATAATTATTTTACCTCAGAACATTTTTGAAATATCACTTCCACGGTAGGCCAACGAGTTTTTTTGGGTTTTTCCCAACCAACCGCTCTCGGAATAGATTCGTTGTATTTACAAATTGTTTTCATATACGGAAAAGACTCGTATATCCAAATCTGAAAAATATATTATTTTAATAATATTAATATTTAATAACATTTATAATTTTGCATTAATTTAATATATAATACCTTGAAAGACCAAACAAATCCTGTCAACGAATAGTATAATTTTTTGTTTGGAACCATCACTTTTTTGTTTAGCACGTTCAGAATACTGGGATACGTGCGGCCCCATAAATAACTACCCCAATTGAAATCATTCCAACAATCAAAATTATCTACCAAAAGTAGATGCTCGTTCTGAATATGTTTATCTGTTTCTACTCCCATGAAAAAAGAATATAGGATAAGTAGTAAACAGAGACGAACAATATCGTCATCATTGAAGTTGTTTTCATTCTCGACCAGAAATGATTTCAGTTTATCAACTGTAATCGGAACCGAAATGTTTTCATCTAAAACCCGATTATAAAACGAATCACCTCCTTTAGATTTTGTACTATTATCACCGAATTTAAATCCGGTAATAATGCAAAACTCGCGAGGTCCGAAACGTAACATAGGTTTGCCCTGTCCACCAACCGAGTAAACAATCCCATCAAATTCAGTATCATAGTTGACAGGAAGTTGATGAAGAAGCATAGCGTGAATCAGTTGCCCATCTGGCTGGGTGTTCTTTACATTAAGCCAAGGGGCAAAACATTGGTCGTTCCAAATATCAATTCTTTCCTGCGACTTGCTAATAACATTTTTCACAATCTCAACATTTTTCCATGAAATCCGCGTTTTACAGTCAGCCTAAGTCAGAAAAATATTTATGAAACAATGAGACAATAAGAAAACTAAATTAATCGTTTAAATATACGTTCGAAATATAATAAAAAAACTTACTTGTAACATTTTCTTAAATTGTACACTTTAAAGCGTAACCCAAAAGTAGTAAAATCGAGTGTCGTTTTCTACACGTGTTCTGGAGGTCGTAATCGTCGTGTGGTCCTTTCCAAACCCAAAAATTTCTTATGTAGGCGTCCAGGCGTTTGGAATTCGGCGGGAAAACGAGGCGGCAAACTACATGGGCGGGCGCCTGTAACATAGAGGCGGACGCCTGTGAGTTACAGGCGGACGCCTGTAACACACAGGCGGACGCCTGTGAGTTACAGGCGGGCGCCTGTAAAACACAGGCGGACGCCTATTTAGGTTTTTTTTAATTTTTTTTTTTTTTTTTAATTAGGGCGGACGCCTGTATATTAAAGTCGGGCGACTTTATAGTTCAGTCGGACGCCTTCAACTTTTTTTTATTTTTTATTATAATTCGGACGCCTATTTGAAACAATCGGGCGCCTGTTTAGATTGGGCGGGCGCCTGTTTAATTTAGGCGGGCGCCTGTTTTACATGGGCGGTTTATTGTACGCTTTTCGAGATCTGTTTTTTTAATATATTTAGTAATAAAAATATAAATAAATTGTATATATAAGGCCGTCGTGCCCAGATGAAGGTTACCATATTGAAGATGTTAAAGAATGAAAATAAGTTGACAGAGGTAAACGTACAAGAGCAGCAGGTTCAAACAACCGAAGATGATTTCTGGAACCTGGCATTCGAAACTTTTTTGCCGGATCTGAATAATTCGGTAGACGATTATTATCCTTCTGAAGACGAGTTTGTTCCATACACTGAGGATGATTACCTTCAGATTTTGTATGAAAATAGACCAGAGGATGAGTACGTGCCTTGTGATCCATGGCAAGACGAGTATGATGATTCGTTTTCTGGTTATCACAACCCATGGGAAGATGAACACGAACCGGATTCAGATTTTAGTACTTAGCTAATTTTGTTTGTTTTCTAAATGGTATGTTGTTAGTTTTTGTAATATGATCTCCTTTTATATCATTTTTTTTATTTTATATAATATAGATAGGATAAAATAATAAATAATAGTTTTAAACAACAATAACATGAAATCAGACAATATACCATTCATTTTTTATTATCAACACTCGGTAAACAACGCCAAAAATACATTTGATCAGCCATGAATCGTCGGTAAGAGATACAACAATTTTTAAAATCTAGTTCTAAATTAATTGGTTTTCCAGTCACCAAATGTTCCATCACCATGCAAACGTAAACAGCTTCGTTGCCGTGTAATTCGTTCGATGACCTCACGAAATCGTCATTCATCCCAAATGATACAGTTCTTTCTGGACGTCTTGTAAGTTTCCAATACCGAATGTTTACCAATAAGGCTGTAAAATAAACTGCAATCTTAACCATTATCGGATGGAAATTTGATCTGTATTCATCGCCAGTCAGGCGTTTGTTCTCATATAAAACTAGTTCTTGAGTGTTCAAATCGACTTTAAGTAGACACCACTCTTGACGTTTGAAACAATACGGCAAATAGACATGATCTACTTCAAAAAATGAAGGAAAGGGTAAATGTTTGCCATTTGCAAACTGTGTAGCATTTTTGCTACACGAATCTAACAAAAGAGTAACAAAAGACGGCGGTAATATGCTCCAACGCAAATTTAAATTTGAATTCTTTTGAACTTCTCTAGACCTCCATTTAATTAGTCTGCCAACCCATCCTTCAACATGCTGTTATATTTATAATATAAAATAAATACTTATGTTAAACCAATTTTAATATTAAAAACAGAAAGTTTAAATGATATTCTTACATTTGCTAATAAATTTCCGTTGGAACTGTATCCGAGCAAAGTACCCCAAAATTGCGTGTCCAATCTTTCATTTTTGAAAAACACTGCTGAGTAACAATATGTTGAGTCGCCATTCTGATAAAACTCAACAACGTCGTTCGACCAATTGTCAGACTCATCGTCAGGAATAGCCCATTTTCGTTTTTTTACCGGTTCATTTACAGGTTCCGCATTTTGGTGATTCTGATCACTAGATCCTTCAGTGTTGCTTTTTAATGTTCTCCATTTTGATAATATCCATTTCGAAGGTTTATCTGTTGGTTGAGAAAAAAATTGTTTATCCATTTTCAAATTTGTTTGCAAAAAAAAAAGTGAGCGTTTTAGGTAGGGACACTTTACGCATATATATACCCGTCTTTATGGTCGGACGCCTATAAAATAAAGATTCAAAAAAAAAAAAAAAAAAAAAAAAAAAAAACTTGTACGGGCGGACGCCTGTACTACACAGGCGGGCGCCTGTGTGTTACAGGCGGGCGCCTGTGTGTTACAGGCGGGCGCCTGTGGCACTTTTTCCGAAAAAAAAAAGTTTGGACGCCCGTAACTAGGTTTGGGCGCCCGTGTGGTCGGTTCGGGCGCCTGTGTAGGTGGTCTGGGCGCCTGTGACTTGACCCGGGATTTTTTTTTTTTTTTTTTTTTTTTACGGTCGGACGCCCGTGACAGATGTGTCAGTGTGGGCCCGACGCCCGTGACAACTTTTTTTTTATACGGGCGTTCGTGGTTTTTAAGGGGCGTGGGCGCCTGTGTAGAAAACGTGGCGTTTTTTGATTGGATATTACACAGGCGCCCGCCCGTGTGTACACAGGCGTCGGCGCCTGTAAAGGCTATGGACATTTTGGCATTTGGAAAGTCAAATGGACATTTTGGAGAAATTTTTGGTCAAAGTGTCCATTTTGGTAATTTTCCCTTTAAATAATAAGAATCAAGTAAGCAATGTTTTAAGCCGTCACCAGTCATGGATTTCATCATCTTAAGAAAACCGTTGGGCCCAGAAGGTCAAATCCATACTCAACCCTCAACTCTAATTATAAATTCACAGGAAATATGCAGGTTTTAATTTATAACCAGCCATGTATGAAGCATGCTTCAATAACAGCTTCACAAACGCACTCGTGTTTTATGTCTTACTGTTACTTTTGTTCCTCGTTTCCCCTTTATTATTCGTATGGGAACTCATCATCACCATCCGTTCAAGTTTCCAACCTGACGAAAACATGTCAGGAAAAGTGGTCTTGATAACCGGTGCATCATCGGGACTAGGAGAGGTACGTGCATGCCCAAATCATAAACCTTAAACATAATTTAACTCCAACTTAGTTAACTGTTTAATCAAAACATGCAAAATGGCAGCTCATGGCGTATGAGTATGCAAAACGAGGCGCGTATTTAGCGATTATAGCAATAAAAGAGCCAGAGAGCCGACTCGAGCAAGTAGCACGTACAGCTCGTGAACTCGGCTCTCCTGATGTTCTTTTCATGTTTGCTGATGTGTCGAAGGTCGACGATTGTAGGATGTTTGTTGATAGCACCGTCAAATATTTTGGTCGTTGTGAGTAACACATAACCTTCTAACTATTAAACTACCTCTTTAATAAATTTTCACACTCATTTAATTATGTGAATTAACATGATATATACTCGCAGTGGATCATCTTGTTTGCAATGCAGGAATCGGAGCCATTTATTCTATCGACATTGATGTCTCCAAATTCGAACCTGTTATGGTATGATCCTTTAACATGTACGTACTAAGTGCACGCAAAATTCTAATAGTTTTATGTACGAATACATGCAGGACGTTAACTTTTGGGGATCGGTTTATCCGACTCATTTTGCAATCCCGCACCTCGTGAAAACTAATGGAAAGATCATTGTCAACTCGTCGAGTTCTGGCGCGTTGAGTGTACCTAAAGCCGGCGTGTACGGTGTAACGAGCCCAATACCTATAACTTATTTCAATGTGTCATATTATTCACTATTACATACCCAATAAACTCAATCATATATACGTCTGACAGGCAAGTAAGGCAGCGTTGATCAGCTTCTATGAGTCTCTTAGACATGAAGTGTCACCGACAGTGACGATAACAATCGTGACACTTGGGTTCATTGAAACAGACATCATAACATCAAAATATTTTTCCAACACTGTTAGTGTTGGTCTAAAAAGAGTAAGTTGTATTACTGGCTAGCTTCAAATTGCATGCCAAAGATCGAACCACCCCATTATTCCCATCTACAGTTATTTTTTACCTTTAACCAATCTTTTAAAAACCGGTTCGAACCGGCCTGTTCGACCGGTTCAACCGACTGCCGCTTACTAATCCGGTATGAAACCCTCCGGTATTATGCAGGTACTTTCGATCAATCGTGCCAGCGGTTTAATCCGGTTTTACCGGCATTTCCGGTTTCAAAAAAACACAAAATTTCGGTTTTTTGGCGATTTTCGGCTTTTAAGCGATCATGAACTTGATGCGTTTAACAAGCCAATGTCATAATCCTATTATGCACTTTTATTTAAAAAAATTATATTAGAATTTGAGTACTTTTAGATTGTTTTGGATGAATTTGAGTACTTTTTGAATTGTTTTTGAATGAATTTGTATACTTTTTGGAAACATATTTGAGTACAAGTTGTATTTCTATAGATTTCTATGGTTAATTAGTGTGTCCGGTTGAACCATCTGGTACAACTCGGTTCAACCGGTTGAACCATTTTTGAGACAAATCCGCTGCACTTAAAATACCGGTTTTTAAAACATTGCCTTTAACGGCCGAGTCACAACGAAAAGTAAACATGAGTCACAAAATATGCACGGAAAATATGAGTTTCAAAATCTGCTAGTGTTGCGACTGTTTTGCTTCATATTCATTTTTTGCAACGAAAATGAGATGGTTACGAAAGTTGTAATCGCTTTGTGACGGGACTCTAGTTTTTACTGTTTATTTATTATTCGACTGAAACAAATTGGGACAGACTTGCGACTGAATTTACTGGTCGCATTTTGCCACAATGATAACTGCAGTCACTAATTTGTGACTGTTGTGATTTTGGTCGGAATCGGTTCCAAAGGTGGTTTTGGGTCGCAAATTTCGGTAGGGTAGTTTTGTAAAAGTAAACGATTATTAAGATCGACGGTTGATTTATAATATATTTTGGGGATTAGGATATAGGATGTGTGTATCCAACGATGGGGGCCGATGCGTGCGCTAAAGCGATCGTGGATGGAGTATGCAAAGGAGAAACGTCGATTACACAGCCAAGGTTCATCAAAGCCCTCTTCATCATCAAACATTTATTCCCAGAAGTACATCGTTTCTACTTCAATGTTTATTTTTCCTGGATGCATGCTAAACTGCAAAGGGATGGATGACCATCATGACAATGTTAAATGTTAATTACACCAGAAGCATCAATGTATTAGGATTTATTATTATTTTTTACTTTTTTTTTTGGTACATTGTAATGTTATGCACATTAGTTCTTCCAATCTTGTATCTAGTATAATGCAGATGGTATCGAAGACATAATACACACAAAAAAAAAAAAAAAAAAAAAAAAAAAGACGAAGAAGAAGAAGAAAAAAAAAAAAGAAAGAGGGACGATTTAATAATTTTGAAGTCTAGAAAAGAAATTATTTTTAACATTACTTTTTATAGTAAACTAGTAACTTATCCACCGCGTGTTGCGGCGGCGTCGAAACGTCCAATAATTCGAATTTTAAAATTATGAATGAGTTAAGTCATTTTTAAAAAAATGTTAATAAAAGGTGAAAACTATCACAATGTAGCTAAAATATCATGTTGTTGTAATAATTTGAATTACGAAATCCGAAAATGTATTTAAAAAAGTAAAAATATATCCTATGTAACTCGACCATAAACACAAACGGAATCGATTTTGACTAATATTTATGACGAAATATATAAAAATAAAAATATATCAACGTTGACACAACCGAAAACATAAACATACTCGATTTTGAATAATATTTATATTGAAAAGTAAATCATGAAAAATCATTACAATACTTACCTGAAATGTACCAAAAGATTATATTTTAAGAGAAAAAAAAGGACAAAAGGATAAAAGGATAAAAAAAAGGTAAAAATATATCGTATATAACCCGACCGTAAACATAGACGGAATCGGTTTTGACTGATATTTATGTCGAAAAGGTAGTTGTTATAAATGTGTCTGATTAGATGAATGAGTATTCAATTTTGATAGCATACTTTTAAATAAAACGAACTCAAAGCACAAAATAATTCATAAAACCAAACCATAAAAAAATTATGATTATTATATAATTATTAGTATTAGTTGAATATTATTATTCGATAAATACTATTATTAAATCTAAATAGTTTGTGAGGTGATTACGATTAAAATGATATAAAAAAATTCTCGATAATGTACGGGCACGTTATAAGCCTGCGAATAACGCACAAAATTTATGAGCCCATTTGAGTTCGAAATTTATAACGTACGGGCACGATATAAGCCAGTGAATAACGCACAAAATTTATGCACCCGTTTGAGTTCAAAATTTATATAAATGTTCTTGACGTAATTGCGATCAAATCTATATAATTATTATTAATATATGATAATGTAAGAACATGTTAAAAACATGTGAATATTAAAAATATGTGAGTAAAATAGGAGGAGGACTTAAAAATAAGATTTCAAAGTTCAGGGTTCAAAACGTAAGTTTTGAATTAATTCAAGTCGTCTAGCTCATGTTTGAGAACCCTTTACAGCGGTCATGTTTGAGAACCTTTTACAGTGGTCAATTTCCTCATAGTATTTTTTGAAGCGCCTTGAACCACCGACGTTGGTTTTTATTAGTATAGGTAATATAGTAGAAATAATATATATTTTAAAAAACACGTCACAATGGTGTATTGGAAAATTACGAATAAATTACATCAAAAGGAGAAAACAACCGAAATATAGCTAAATTGACATGTCGTTGTAAAAAATAAATTTATGAAACCTGAAAATGTATTTAAAAAGGGCAAAAATATATTCTATGTTACCTGACCAGAAATATAGACATAATCGGTTTTGAGTAATATTTATATCAAAATGTATAAAAGTAAAAATATAGTGGAGTTAATCCAATCGAAAACATAGACAGACTTGATTTTGATTATTATTTATATTGAAAAGCAGTTAAAAAAACGTAACATTGATCGAAATTATACCAAAAGATTATAGTTTATGTTGTGGGTCAATTTTTATGGTCTGAGATTTGGGATAGCCGAGGATAATCTGGAATATGTGATTCTTAAGTATTCTTAAATATTCTTAAGTATCCTCAAATATCCTGAATACTAACGTCACTAATGATCTTTTCTCTGTATAGCTCGACTTAGTCTTGCAGGTAACTTATTGTGGACGTGTTTTACCCTAAAAGTCGGGATAAAGTCAAAGAAAGCGTGGTAAACATGCTAAATAACGACTACAAGTGGAGAACAAGTCACCAACGGTCATATTGACTAGATTTGACCTAAAGATCCGGGGTTTAGTTGACAGAAGCACTTCCACACGTTTGATGGACGTGGTAGCTGCCACAATTGAAGACATGGTCATGATTCCGAGATTCTCGCCGGAATATTCGGGAATATTGTTAATTGTATTTTACTATAAATTGAGGCATCTGATCGATTTAGGAGGACACTTTTTGACTTCTTTCACATATATTCGCAGCATTACATCAATCTACACACACTAGAAGCTGTGTAACACTTAGTATCGATCGTTTGCGCTCTTTCTTTGTATTATTTACTTTGTTAGTTTAATATAAACAAGGCAGAGTGACGATTGTCACCTCCCGAGGTTTTTATGCCGGCAATCCTAATGGATTAAGGGCTTTTCCTCGTATAAATCTCGTGTGTAAGCCGTATATCTCATTTTATATTCTGAAATATTCCTAGGGATCCTCAGGGATATTTAAGGATATATTGAACATATATTTGTGATATTCAATATATTTATTTGTTAAACACAATACCCCACAAAACTAATTCGGTTTTGCTAAAAGTTACACCTGTTAATTTTTACCCGAAACAATTTGGCGCCCACCGTGGGGCGATATTTGTGTTGTTCATAATTAAAACCTTGTTTAAAGGCGTTTTTCCGAAAAATACAGTGAAAAATGGCTTCACAACCGAGATCAACTTCTTCATTACCTATTGTCTCTGCTACTACTACTACTAATGTGTCATCGCAGATTCCTGTTTTCTCCAAGAAGCCCGATAATTCCGGGAAGAAAACCACATTTGCGGCCGAAAATGCTCCGTCAACAAGAATGACCACTTCTGCTCCTATACTTGTTTCTAACAATGATATTTTGAGTATGTTTCAACAGGTTCAACAACAAATGATGGATCAACAGAAAATGAATCAACGGCTTCTTAGAGAAATGGAAACTTTGAGGGCTGAAAAGAATAAGCAGAAAGAGATTTCCACTCCATTGGTTCCAAGAATCCTGGATTTCGGGACATCAGGGATGTCTGGGAATCACTCAGGAGACTTTATTCCCATGCAGACTAGTCTCGGAGATCCCTCAGGATTCCAAGGGTTAAGGATATCTCGGGATAATACAAATATCCTGGGAACTTCTCATCTAACTCCTATCATCAGCAATACTTTTAACTATTCTCCTGTTGATACTACTAACTTTGGTTCTGTGCAGGAATCTGGTCTAACTCCACAAGTGGCTAAGGAAATCCAAAAACTTAGAGATATGATCTCTAGTGTTCCCGGAGTGGTCAAGCCTATTCCTGAGGTTCCTGCCACAACTCACAGGATCTCTAGATTCGCTCCACCAATATGTGATGCAGAAATCCCGAAAAGGTTCCAAACTCCAACAATGAAGTTGTATGATGGAACCACCGACCCTGAAGAACATGTGGCGCAATATAGGGAAAGAATGGAGACTAACCCTATACCCCCGCACCTGAAGGAAGCATGCTTATGCAAAGGATTTGGTTCAACATTAACAGGGGCAGCCCTAAAATGGCTGCTTAACGTTCCTCCCTATTCTATTACTTCATTTGCTCACCTAATTAATCTGTTTAATAATCAGTTCTCTTGTAGCAGGACATTTGAGAGGTTGACCAGTGATCTTTACAGGATAACCCAAGGACCCGACGAATCCCTTAGAAGCTATGTCAACAAGTTTGGCAGAGAATCCCTAGATATCCCTAATCTGGATATCACCACGGCCGTGCAAGCGTTTAAAATGGGGTTACAAAGAAACTCACCCTTCTATGATGATTTGGTTATGAATCCTTGCAGGAACATGGACGAAGTTCGAAACCGCGCATTGAGGTTTATAAGATTGGAGGATGATAAGGAAATCCAAAAGAGGATCACCACTACATCTCCCAATGATCAAGGAAAGAGAAAGTTGGATTCACCTACCGGCAAGTCGTTCAAATCCAAGCCATGCTACAAGACTGATAACCACAAGATCAACTCTGTGGAAGAAGATGAGGATGACGAAGAATATCGCAGAATATCAGAATATTGTTTTTCTGTTGATATCCCTGAATTAATGTGTGCCATGCAGGACTTAGGTGAAAAAGCCAGGTGGCCACCAAAGGAAAAGAAGTTTGCCACAAGAGACAAATCCAAGTGGTGCGCCTATCACGAGGACTTCGGCCATATAACAGAGGACTGCATTGCATTAAGGAAGGAAATAAGCTACCTACTAAGCAAAGGTCATTTTAAAGAACTATTGGGAAAGAAGAAAGAAAGAAGACAGGATCCCAACGGATTCCCAAAAAGAGCAACATCTCCGCCTAAAGATGCAAAGGTAATCAACTTTATTTCTGGTGGTTCTGATATTTGTGGTACCTCTTATTCCGCAGCTAGAAGACATGCTAAAGAAGCCAAGATGGAGAACGGAGAGAGACCCACAAAGACATCAACACTCACCACTGAAACAGTGGTGTCTTTCGAAGAACAAGACCGCGCGAATATCCTGGATCCTCACCATGATGGGTTAGTCATTACTTTA
This sequence comes from Mikania micrantha, assembly GCA_009363875.1. Lineage (NCBI taxonomy): Eukaryota > Viridiplantae > Streptophyta > Magnoliopsida > Asterales > Asteraceae > Mikania > Mikania micrantha. The sequence continues at coordinate 87,554,981 of CM018694.1, read as the reverse complement.
TATGTAGCTAACCACTATGTACGCAGGATACTAATAGATGGAGGAAGCTCGGTCAACATCATCCAATTAGAAACACTAAAGAGGATGAACATTTCTGAATCAGAGATAACGACCAAATCTCTGATCCTAGTCGGATTCAGTGGCGAAACTAAAGCCACTGTTGGAGAAATCAAACTACCGGTATACATCGAGGGGGTAAATTCTATGCAACGTTTCTGTATTATAGATTCCCTTTCATGTTACAATATTATACTAGGTAGACCTTGGATACATGACATGAAAGCAGTCCCTTCGACCTACCATCAATGTGTCAAACTGCCGACGCCGTGGGGAGTAGTAAAGATCAATAGTGACCAGCAGGAAGCCAAGGAGTGCTACTCATCCTCGATGAAGGGAACAACTAGACCTTCACCCGCATAGCAATCAAATTGCGACCTTGGGGATACTCAGGAATATAGGGAAAAAGAAGTAAAGGAAGTACCTTTAGATCCCGATAATCCTGAGGTCAAAGTCCTTATAGGAACAAGTATCCCTGAGGATATTGAAAAGAAACTGATTTCTTTTCTGAAATCAAGAGTTTCCACATTCGCGTGGAAACATGAGGATATGACAGGAATATCCTCAGATGTGATTACACATAAATTAGGAATAGATAGGAATATTAAGCCTGTCCACCAAAAGAGAAGGAAGTTTGCACCCGAAAGAAATCTAATCATTCAAGAGGAAGTAGAGAAACTCCTCAAAGAAAAAATGATTAGAGAGGTGAAATTTCCAAAGTGGCTAGCCAATGTAGTCGTGGTTCAAAAGAAGAATGGAAAGTGGAGAGTTTGTGTAGATTACACAGACCTCAACAAGGCTTGCCCTAAAGACCCATTTCCATTACCACATATAGATTCCATGGTAGATGCAACAGCAGGACATGGAATGTTAACTTTCATGGACGTATCAGCAGGATTTCAACAAATTCAAATGGAACCTTCGGACCAAGAAGACACAGCCTTCATGACGCCAACAGGAATATACTGCTATTCAGCAATGCCATTTGGCTTGAAGAATGCTGGAGCCACATACCAGAGACTCGTTAACATGATGTTCAAAGAGAAACTAGGGGACACTATGGAAGTATATATTGATGATATGGTGGTCAAATCGAAAATAACTGAGAATCACCCAAAGGATCTTCAGGAATCTTTTGATATCCTGGACCGCTACAATATGAAACTTAACCCATCTAAGTGTCATTTTGGGGTAAGATCAGGAAAGTTCTTGGGATATATGGTCACTAAAAGAGGAATAGAGGCTAGCCCTGAACAAATTCAAGCAATTTTAAACCTCAAGTCCCCAAAGAACATAAAAGAAGTGCAAAGATTAACGAGAAGAATAGCTGCACTCAATAGATTCATCTCAAGGTCTTCTGAAATATTTAAAGGATTCTACGATATCCTTAAAAAGAATAAGAAGTTCCAATGGGATGAAGAGCATGAGAAAGCACTTCAGGATCTTAAGGAGTATTTATCCTCACCACCGTTGCTCATGAGACCAGAAAATGGTGAACCTCTATCACTATACTTAGCAGTATCCCGAACTACTGTAAGTGCAGTGTTAGTTAAAGATCACCAGGGATCACAGCACCCTGTGTACTATGTAAGTAAAAGCTTAGTAGATGCTGAGACTAGATATTCTCATTTAGAAAAGCTAATTTTAGCTTTGGTTATGGCATCAACTAAGCTAAGACATTACTTTGAAACACATAGAATACACATTAAAACAAATTATCCTGTCAAATTTGTACTGAAAAAACCTGAGCTGTCAGGAAGGATGACAAAATGGTCAGTTAAACTCAGCACCTATGATTTGATCTATGAACCAAGGACAGCAATCAAGTCACAAGCTTTAGCAGACTTTGTGGCTGATTTTAGTAGTGATCTACAACCAGAAGTGGATCTAGAAGTAAAACTCTTAGATGAGGATACTGGTGAATGGACTTTGTTCACAGATGGATCTTCAAATATAAGAGGAACAGGACTAGGCATCATACTAAAATCGCCACAGGGGGACATAATACCCCAATCGATCAGTTGCGAATTTCAAGCAACTAACAATGAAGCAGAATACGAAGCCCTAATAGCAGGACTTCAATTAGCTAGGGATATGAACATTAGAAACTTACATGTTTTTGTCGATTCCCTACTAATAGCCAATCAATTTAACGGTTCTTACATGACTAAAGGAGATAAATTGGCAAAATACTTAGAAATAGTTAAGGACATTTCAGGATATTTTTACAACTTCGATATCGCTCAAGTACCAAGGGATGAGAATGCTGAAGCGGACGCATTGGCAAACTTAGCATCATCCCTAAGAATCCATGAGGATATTAATATTCCTATCCTACACATTTTAAGACCAGCGATAGATATGCAGGATATAGATCAGGATAATGAACCCGAGAATACCGAAGTTCATCACTCAGAAGCACATGAAATATCCTGGACTATCCCTATCAAGAACTACCTTCAAACAGGGAGAATACCTGATGAAGAAACAAATCCTAGAGCTTTTAAAGCAAAAGTATCTAGATACACAATCATACGAGATATCTTATATAGGAAATCAATATCAGGCCCATACTTAAGGTGTTTGGAGAAACCCGAAAGTTTGGAAGTAATGAAAGATATTCATGAAGGAGATTGTGGAAACCACACTAGGGGTAGAGCATTATTCTCAAAGATCCTGAGAACATGATACTTTTGGCCAACCATGAGGAGAGATGCAATGTCTTATTCCCAGAAGTGTGATGCTTGTCAAAGACATAGCAATATACTTCATCAACCAGCTGAACCTCTACATCCAATAGTCTCATCATGGCCATTCATAAAATGGGGAATGAACATAGTAGGAAAGCTACCCAAAGCACCTGGAGGAAAGGTGTTTATGCTTGCTATGACGGATTATTTCTCAAAATGGATTGAGGCAGAAGCCTTTGTACAAGTTAGAGAAAAAGAAGTAATCTCATTCATAAAGAGGAATATCCTGACTAGATTTGGAATACCCGCAGAAATCACTTGTGACAACGGGTCTCAATTCATAGGCAAAAGGACCACAAACTTTTGTGAGAGCTGGGGCATAAAGATGATCACCTCTACACATGTTCATCCTCAAGCTAATGGTCAAGCAGAATCAAGCAACAAGATTATAATTAACAACCTTAAGAAAAAGTTGGGATCCAAGAAAGGAAAGTGGGCTGAAGAACTTCCATTTGTCCTATGGGCTGATAGAACAACCACAAAGAATGCAACTGGTCAAACGCCATTCTCCTTAGTGTATGGTTCTGAAGCCGTTCTCCCAACAGAAATGGTTATCCCTACCGCAAGATCAAACTTACAAAATCTAGAATCTAACAAGGAAATACTATCCGAAGATCTAGATACCATTGATGAACTTAGGGATATCGCAAGAATAAGGATGGCGACATATCAACAAAAGATAGCCAAATCATATAACAAGAATATTAGGATACGAAGATTTCAAGTTGGTGACTTGGTTCTAAGAAAGGCACTTCAGAATACTACCAACCCAGCTGATGGAAAACTTGCTCCGAAATGGGAAGGACCCTATAAGATAGATACCGAAGCTGGAAAAGGGGCATACAAGTTAACCAACATGGAAGGAGAACCTCTTCCAAGATCTTGGAATGCCATTCATCTTAAGTTATACTTTATTTAAAACTTATTAAGTTATACTCTGCATTCGTATTTCTGAATATTTATAATTATTCTTATATATGCCTATATATTCTTGTATATTCCAAATTACCATGCTACTAATCAAGCATTCGAGGGGCATCAGGATTCCTGGTTCCCAGCAATGCAAAAATCTTATTGTTTTGTAGGTATAGCAGGAGAAGAGATGAGACTTTATGTCTTAACCCAAGATCTGACCTGAAATCAGAACTTGATGAAGACCCCGCACTGACTTTATGTCCAGCTGCAAAGTTTTGACCTGAAATCAAAACTCAAGAGACTCTTGTCTCTTATGAAGACTTAGGGCTCATGTCCTCGCCAGTTGCGCACGTTTATCTTATCATAGTCTGAGATGATGGGACCAGTACACGCATGAGTGGCTGACAATTTCATTATCAAGGGCTATAACTAAGGATCCTTCGAAATATCCCGGTATAGTTGGAGATTTTGGGACCAGTACACGCATGAGTGGCTGACAATTTCATTTTCAAAGACTACTACCAGGGATCCTCCGAATTCCGGCCTAGTCGCCAGTATCCCGGCCTTAGTCGCCAGTATTCCGGCCTTAGTCGCCAGTGGCCTTGTCGCCAGTATTTCGGCCTTAGTCGCCAGTGGCCTTGTCGCCAGTATCTCGGCCTTGTTGCCAGTATTCCGGCCTTAGTCGCCAGTATTCCGGCCTTAGTCGCCAGCTTAATCGGCCTTGTCGCCAGTATCTTGGGCTTGTCCCAAGTTCTCTTGTTTTTCTATTTATGCAGGATTGAATTTCAAGGATACTTGGGAATACCACGAGATACTTGGGGATATTCAGGTATGAAATCTTTTTGATGTTTTGACAGGAACAAAGAAGACTTCGAACTAAACCTACTATCTCTGGAAATTGGTATTTGTTTCTTAACTATTATTTATTCATAATTATTTTCTATATATTCTCATGCCTGATAATATGCATTGTACTTATTTCCGTGTAGGAAAATGTTATATGTCATATGAACATTTAAATTTAGGGGCATGTTAGATTAAATTACCAAGTACTTCATGTACTAAAGAAACTTTAAACAAATAATGACACGATGTTAATACATTTAGGCAAAAACCTGAATTGTCTACATTAAACCAGACAATTAAGACTAAAATAAACAACTATGAACACTATAACATTAACCGAAAAACTAGCTGTTATATTATCAAAAGCAGTTAAAAATAACACGTTAGGCTTTGTCATGAAACTCATAATTTCTCCACCCAACACATTAATAATGTTTAGCTAAAGATAAATATTGTAATATGTATTGATATTTCATATTGCTTTTTCTTAGCATATTTGGTATGTTTTTCTAAACTATATGTCTATTTTAAGGTATATACAGTCTCTTTATTCAAAGATATTTTAATGTGTAAAACCATTAGAAGATATTGAGCATAAGTTACCAGCTAATAGACCTGAGTTGATAGTAATTAGACTTATTTATAACACTTAAAATTATCAAAGTATTGTATGGCCTTGCACCATCACTAAATATTTTAAACTATTGCGTTAAGATATTCGACAATTTGTTCCGCATAATGGGTTTTAGCTTAAAAGATAACCTAAACAATAAAGTTTTAAAAGTTTCATATAACTCTAAAGAAGAATATATGGAAATAAGAATACTTGTAAATCCCAAATCTCAAAGAATATCAAGACAAATCCTCACAAATGTTTAAGTCTGAAAAATTTTAAAGCTGTATATATTAAAAACAACTTACAAAATTTTTGGGGCAATTGTTGTGGGTCAATTTTTATGGTCTGAGATTTGGGATAGCCGAGGATAATCTGGAATATGGGATTCTTAAGTATTCTTAAATATTCTTAAGTATCCTCAAATATCCTGAATACTAACGTCACTAATGATCTTTTCTCTGTATAGCTCGACTTAGTCTTGCAGGTAACTTATTGTGGACGTGTTTTACCCTAAAAGTCGGGATAAAGTCAAAGAAAGCGTGGTAAACATGCTAAATAACGACTACAAGTGGAGAACAAGTCACCAACGGTCATATTGACTAGATTTGACCTAAAGATCCGGGGTTTAGTTGACAGAAGCACTTCCACACGTTTGATGGACGTGGTAGCTGCCACAATTGAAGACATGGTCATGATTCCGAGATTCTCGCCGGAATATTCGGGAATATTGTTAATTGTATTTTACTATAAATTGAGGCATCTGATCGATTTAGGAGGACACTTTTTGACTTCTTTCACATATATTCGCAGCATTACATCAATCTACACACACTAGAAGCTGTGTAACACTTAGTATCGATCGTTTGCGCTCTTTCTTTGTATTATTTACTTTGTTAGTTTAATATAAACAAGGCAGAGTGACGATTGTCACCTCCCGAGGTTTTTATGCCGGCAATCCTAATGGATTAAGGGCTTTTCCTCGTATAAATCTCGTGTGTAAGCCGTATATCTCATTTTATATTCTGAAATATTCCTAGGGATCCTCAGGGATATTTAAGGATATATTGAACATATATTTGTGATATTCAATATATTTATTTGTTAAACACAATACCCCACAAAACTAATTCGGTTTTGCTAAAAGTTACACCTGTTAATTTTTACCCGAAACAGTTTAAAAGAAAAAAAATAGAAAAGAAAAAAATGTTTCTAAAGAATTTGTTCCCTTGACCTATTGAATAATCAAAATGATATGGAATGTTTAATCGATGGAACGAAAGTTTGTATATATGTAGTTGAAGTTGGTGGCTTTTGCCACCGACGATGGTTTTCAAATATGTATAGAAAATTTTAATAATATTTTATATTAAGAAATCATATTATATTATTTAAATTTTTATCAGTAACCATTTATTATACTTTTATATTTAATCCATGTATTACATAAACGCGAATCTGGTATTTTTAATATGAAAGTCAATAAATATTAATGAAGAACGATACATAATATTATTTTTAGGAAAACCGGAGATCATTTTGTTCTAAATATGGCCACAAATTAATTAAATAGAAGGAAATATAATATTATATATATATAGGAGACGGTTCATTTGCTAACCCTTCCTTATTGCGTTAACCGAATAACTACATTATTGTAAGTTGGCCCTACATTAATTAAAAAAGAGAAAAAAAAACCACAACCTCTATATATGTATATATATATATGGGATGTTTCGAATGTTAACCCTTCCTTATTGCGATAGCCGAATAACTGCATCTTATTACTTTGGGGCCCACACTAAAGTAAATATAAAGGTGTAGGTTTTTTCTTATTTTTTATTAATATAAGTGAGCCCTACATTAATTAAAAAATGAAAACATACACCTTTATATTTACTTTAGTATAGGCCCTAAAATAATAAGATGTAATTATTCGGTTAACGTAATAAACATTGGTTAAAACCTGATCCTCTCCCAATATATATATATATATGTGTGTGTGTGTTGGAGATAAAGCTAAATATCAAGGTGAGGTAAAGCTAAATATCAAGGTGAGGTCGGTGGCAAAAGCCACCGACATTGGTTTTTATATATGTATGGAATTACAGGCCTATTTTGTTTAATTATTTTAACATAAATTTAAATATTATATCATTGTAGCCCATGTTGTTTAAAGAAGTAACGTTTTGAACGCCAAACCAAACTACGATTTGGAGTGAAAACCGTTAGTCGTTTAAAACACTGGGTTTGCGTTAATATAAGATTCATTTTTTAGTCGAAATAGTCGAAATAGTTAAACTACAGTCGAAAACCGTAATTTTTGTTTTTTTTAGAGAATACAGCCTAACAAGCTTTTCTATAGGCAATATGTGTGTTTAGAAAAAAATTTATTTGGTAAGTTAATTATTAATAAGAGTCCCGCCTTCCAAGTGTACAATCTTTTTATTCTAATAAACAAAAATAATTTTTGACACTTGTCAAATTCTCATACTTATGCTGCCACTTGTCATTTTACTATTAACTTATTCAATTATCTATCATATTAACGAATCACATTTTCTCCTATTGAATACTTATAATATTAATGATTAATAATATTATTTGTCTTTTTTCATGCAAGAAAATAGTTTTTAATACATTAAAAATCAAATACTTTTATTAAAATCACACTTAAAAAAAGTTTATAAAATATGAAATTTGCTAAATTTTTTTTAAGTATGAAAAATATTTTTAGTTAGTATTTTTAGAAAATAAAGGTTTAATAAAAAACAATTTTTAAAAAATAAAATAAACTATAAATCATTGTTTTCAAATAATAGAATTTTTTATAAACAAATGATGTTTCTTAAAATGAAATGCTTAAAAACTAATTATTTTATACCAAAAGTTGTAAAAATTTTAGGAAAAATTAAACTTTAGTTATTTATATTTAATGATATTTCATCAAATTTTAATAATTACACAAATTGCACATAATTTTCTTGATTTGTAACAATTAGTTTTTGATAGAAATTTAATGAATTTTCAACATCAATTAGTTTAAAAATCTTTATTCTTACAAAACAAGTAGGTCACGTATTATTTCTTTAGTTATTGTAAATTTTAATTATTATTTTATTAGTAAAAATACTCATTAATATGTAATTTAATTAATTTATAACAAAATATTGTATAATTTTTAAATTTTTATTTCTAATTATTTAATATTTTATATTCAATCCATGTAATACACGTGTTACAATCTAGTATATATATATTGAAAGTTACAACTTTTAAAAGGGTGTTTGAGATTAAGTTATAAAATAAGTTACTGACTTACTGTTTTTTTTCCAAAAACTTAACAAGTTAAAAACTGTTTTACAAACTTAAAAAGAAATTTTGAAAATACACTTTTTGTAAAAGAGCAATAAATTATTTTTTAAATGAAAAACATCCTGAAATTTGAAAATAACTTGTTACTTATGAAGAAACACAATACACACTTTCCTAAACGGCATGACGTTTAATACATGTAAGACTGCCCGCAGCACATAAGCCGCTGGCTAGGCGGGTACACATCTATAGGTGGGGCTCAGAGGGAACACCGCCCCCTCTTCCGGCGGTGACGATTTTGGCGTTTGAACGGTGCCCACTCCCGGTTTCTCATCCTCTTTTGTCTTTGGTGGATTAAATACACATGGACCTACTGTGGGGTTTCTTAGTAGGGTGATGTAGCATACTGAAAAATGTTTTTCAGTGGGGTGACCATTATGAGATTTTAACATTTTCAGTAGAATGATGATGTGACAGAAAATTTCAGTGTGAAAAACTTGTATATAAATATGGGTTTGATTTTGGATACTTGGATATTAAAGGGTTTGGAATTCAAAACGTAGAAAGGCCTATTAATATCGTATATTTAATTAATCAATACTTCAATAGAACCAAACAAGGATGATACTAAACAAGTTTGTCAAAAGTTTCCTACGGTACTTGGCGGTAGTAGATAGATGACCATAAATGTTCCAGTTCTACAAACTTAAAAACATACTTCAAAAATGTTTATATATTATAATTTTTTAAAATAAAAATTAAAAAAACTATTTAAAATATTTTTTTAGAAATAAAGCTGTATAAAAATAAATTTTCTTTAATTTTTTTTCATAAAAATGAGAATGCACTAAAAGTTATAATAATGATAATACAAGTTACATTTTTTTAACTTTAATAATTACAAAAATATTACCTTACTTTAGTAATTTAAAATAGTTATTTTTTGACAGAAAATTAACTTAAGTTTTTAAAAATAATTTGTTCAAAGATCTCGATTATTGCAAATCAAGAGAGTTATATGTTACACCAATTGTTATTAAAAATTTTAGTTATTGTTTTTTACTTGAAGTAGTTATTAATACGTAATTTAATCATTTTATATCAAAATATTTGTCACACTTCCAAATTCCCACGTGTGGTGTCAGACCGCGCGGGTGTGACGTGGCTAGGATCACAGCTCTTGGTCATATAGAACGACTCTATATGACTTACACAAACATACAGTTTTGATAATAAAACAAGTTTCAATAAAACGCGGCGGAAAAGTTTAATGTTTAAAGCAACGGAATAATAAATGGTTACAGCAGAAATGTAAATTGAATCAGACACTACATGATCAGTATTGTTTTCAAAGATATAAATCAAACGCAAGCCTAAGACATGAGTATATATGCAAGCCAGACTCCTTAATGCATCATCGTGGGCATCCTAGCTTGGGTTCCATCAGTTACCTGAGAATACATGCGAAAAGGGTCAACTAAAAAGTTGGTGAGTTCACAGGTTTAGACAGACAGTAAATCAGTAAACAGACATAAACTGTGTATGTTAAGTTTAGTTGTTGGATTCTACGATCCGTGAGTGTGTCAGTTCATCTTATCGAAACTCGACTGTTTCCGTTTGCCTCCCCGGGTCATCGCTGAACCCGGTAATCAACATCAATATTACACTCGTTATGACCTCCAGTCAACATTGGTGCCGAGTGGGGCTAGTCAAACCCAGTAGTACTACGTAATAACGACTCGTTTGTCATACAACTAACGGTAAGGATACGTGATGGCTTAATGCGATAATAGTTACACTCGAAAATGGTTTTACAACATACCAGTCATATATCTAAAACAGTTGCATTGTAATCTCACCCCAAAAGTTTAGTAAAACAGTTAAAGAGTAAAAGTGGGGATGTAGATTCACCTGAGTTTAGCATAGTGTTCGTACAAAAACAGTGTAGCTCACCGGCTAGCAGCTACCTATATCACATAGGTGTTATAAGTTTGTGTTCACATACATGTGGGCCTCACAAGACCGTGTTCGTGTTTAACAACTCCAAGTTGTTATGTGGGTCGAGTTGACCGTGTTTGACCTAACGACCCGTTGGTGACTGTTTTAGTTCAGGTGATCGTGTTACATGTAGTTTAGTGTCGTGTGGTGTGTGTGGATACCAAAGTCACATTCGTGAGGAAACTTACTACTTATAGTAAGTTCCTATTTCGGGAAATTTCCCATTTATGGCAATTCACGCAAGAAATCACTTTCCGATTATTCTATCATGCATATTTAACCTAAATAAGCATGTTATCACATAACACATAGTTACACATAGTCGATCAAGCATGTTTCGCGTCTAAAAGTTTCTAAATATAGCAAGTTCACATAAACCATCATCCTAGTCATCAATAATCCTTCCTAACATGTTTATAAGACTCTTGACATTATTATGGCAACTTATCTTAATCAAAACGGGCCATTATGAACAAGTCATGTGAACAAAGTTTCTATTTATGGCAACTTGTGACAAAAGTCCACATTTCAATGATTCTCATAGCTCAAATCATCGAAGATCGTCATATTAATGCCAAATAATCATGTTAACCATATCACCTTATCAAGCAACTCATTCATTAGCAATTTCTTAACAAAAAGTTACTATTTTTGGAAATATTCCTGAAAATCATACTTTTAACAATTCTAATCACTCAAGTGTATCAATAATCAACATATTGGTTTCATATCATCATTTTAGACATAATTTATAGATCTAACCACATGCATGTGGCTATTTCTTCATCCTCACTCATTTTGCAAGAATAAAGTTACTATTTATAGCAACTATCACATTTTAACGATTCTTGACAACAATATCACTTCTAGATCTTACAATCCATATCAAATATCATAACTAACAACATTTCAACATCAATAATAATGTGAATCTACTTAGATTGTACATGCATGTAATCCATGATACCCATTTTATAGCAAAATCATCAAATGGTCATTAAAATCAATCAAGAATCAAGATCATCATGGATCGTCACGAAATCATCAAATCAGTAGAAATATCATTAAATCACAGATCTACCTCATAGAAAATTCGTGCATGTGAAGTGTGGGTAGTTGCATGTGTGTGAATGGCTTTGCATGTGGGTTTTGTGGTGATTTTAAGCTAGCTTGAACATGGATACTACCTCACAAAGCTTTAGATCGCTAAGATGAAACTTGAGCAGGTCTGGAACAGCTCCAAATGTGGCTGAGATGGCTTTAATCGCGAGAAAGGATGGAGTGTGGTGTTCTTGGAGCCCCTTTGAGCCTCAAACCTTCAAGATCTTCAAGAACAAGCTTCCCAAGATGCAACAATGGCTTCCAGGTGTGATAGAGAGGGTTTTGCAGGTGATTATGACGAACAAGAGGTCTGGGACTGATTAGGATAAGAGTAGGGTGTTTTAAGAAATGATTAGTCCTGGTTAAATAAAGATTTTGCGTGTTGGACTCATCGCGTACCGCGATGAGGATCTCCGAAGGGCTCGGCGTACCACGATGGATTTCGGGATTCAAAATGTCCGCCCATCCATCGCGTACTGCTAAGCTCCTTCCAGGAGGCCTTAGCGTACCGCGATGGGTCCTTGAGGAGCCTAATAGGCCCAATTTCGTTATTTCGAACCGATTTTCGCGTATTTCTCGACTACGATCATCGTTTCTCGACATATAAGCATTGTTCCCACTATTCTAGGTTCCCTAGAACTCAAGTGCAGTGATAGTGTACTGTGGTTTCACCAACGTTCGTTATTCAAGACACGCGCGTGCGTTTTACGATAATTTCTCGAATTATCGGTGTGTTCGGACTGTCGTGCCACGTGTCATACTAAATATTCATAATTCTAGTGCCACGTAAGTAATAATAATACACATTATTATTTTAAAATAAAGAAATGCCGACCTGGAAATTGCGAGATGTCACAATATTGTATCAGAATTTTTAAATATTTATTACTAAATATTTAATTTTTTATATCTAATCCGTGTAACACACGGGTAATAGCCTAGTATATATTTATACTAAAAAAATCTAATAAAAAGATGTTTTTTCGTGACAATGATAGAAAATATTTTTAGCCTTTAGTCAAATAAATCAATGATTAAAATTTAATAACCCTCACTTTTCATTTAAAATTTGCGTAAATTAAAGCTGAAATAACAAAAAATAAATAATCTAAATTTGTTGTTTTCTTTTTGCGAATAAATCAAGTTTCGTATTTTTCTTTTACAAATTGAATAACTTTTAAACGTTTAATCAATTAAAGAAAAATTATGTTATAAAATAAAGAATTTTATTATCTTTAATTTGAATATAATATTACGATAGCTTTTTACGATTTTTTTCACATGATTCGTGATGTTTACGTTGGTTTCGTGATTATTGGTCCTTAATTATACGGTTAGTCCTTAATTATGTGTGTTAAAATACGCTGTTTTATTTTTAAATAACGCGGTCCGTGATTATTCAGTTTGTTCTTGATTATATGTGTTAAATAAAGGTCTGCGATTTTAAAAAGACTATTATACCCTCACTGAAATGACAGGTGTCAAATTTTGATGACTTCATATGATTCTTATGATTTTTGTCATGTGTATAGTAACTGTCCCTGTATATATGAGTAAAACTGAAATATAAAAAAACGTTGTAAAGAAACTTTTTTGTACAAAATTAAAATGCTCAACTTCACTAATTATAGGCGAAACATACAACACAAAATTACGTTCACCAAACATAAAATGGCTGGAAATTACAATAACACATGAATCATTAATCTTTAGTCATGTAAAAAAAAAGATGATTGATTGTCACTGTGGGACCCAATGAGCAAGTCCATACACTTGCACTTATAACTCCGGAGAAGATGAGTGGTGGTGTGCAAATTAACAGCCATGTATGAGGCTTACTTCAACAACAAGTTCACAAATGCTCTTGTCTTTTACATTTTCTTGTTACTTTTGATTCTTGTTTCACCCTTTCTTTTCTTCTGGGAGCTCATCACCACCCTCCGTTCATGTTTCCGATGTCACGAAAACATGTCTGGAAAGGTGGTTTTGATTACCGGGGCTTCATCCGGACTTGGAGAGGTAACAAAATCACTAATTTTTAGACCTTTAACCGTAACTTACTTGTCAAATCTTTTATTAAAAATATATATATATATATAGACATCTTTGATTTGCTATATAAATATGCATGGCAGCTCATGGCATACGAGTACGCAAAACGGGGGGCATTTTTAGCGATTATAGCAATAAAAGAACCCGAGAGTCAACTCAAGCAAGTAGCAGATAAAGCTCGTGAACATGGCTCTCCTGATGTTCTTTTCATGTTTGCTGACGTGTCAAAAGTCGACGAGTGTAGGATGTTTGTGGATGACACAATTAAACATTTTGGTCGTTGTGGGTAGCCCTTAACCTTCTAATAAACTACTTTTTTCACCATCAGTATGCGTGAATTAATTAACATGCTAATCAGTTCCATTGTATAGTGGATCATCTTGTTTGTAATGCAGGAATCGCACCCCTTTATTCTATCAACCATGATGTTACCAAATTTGTACCTGTTATGGTATGACCTTGTTTTTAACAGCTAGACTAACTTTACACAATTTTAAGTGTGACACAATTACACCAATTTAATGTGCAGGACATAAACTTTTGGGGCTCGATTTATCCAACGCAATTTGCGATCCCACACCTCATGAAAACCAACGGAAAGATCATCGTCAATGCCTCAGCTGCTGGAATGCTGCATCCACCGAAAGGCGGCTTCTACAATGTAACGAACCTTGCACACGCTTAAAATCTTGTAATCTAACCACAACCCATTATATTTAACCCAGTTATATAAATGTGTCCAATATGTTGATAGGTTGACGGGTTGTAACTGTAAATGTGCTAATCGGGTTGGTGAGTTTTAATACTTGGCCGGGTTAAGCTACTTCTAATTAAACACTTTAAACAGTTCAACCTGAACATTGCTTGTTTATTAAACCGGTTAATTAAATTAAATATGACAATCCAAAACTTGATTATTTTCATATCGTGTAAAAAACTGCCAACCCATAGGAAAAGGATGATACTTGTCCACGTTCTTTTTTCTTGTTGTACAAAATAAGATGTTTCTAAATATGTTATGGTAGCAAATGTCTCTCAGGCAAGTAAAGCAGCATTGATCAGCTTCTATGAATCCCTTAGATTTGAAGTGTCTCCAACAATAACAATAACAATCTTGACGCTTGGGTTCATACAAACAAACCTCATAACAGCTGAATACTCGACCAAGGGTGTTGGTGCGCGTTTAAGAAAAGTAAGTATAGTAGCCATTCCCCTTCATATATGCCGCGCGAAACAGATATGTCAAATGATGCTACTTTGGGCAGGATTTTGGAGACATACTGCCAACAATGGGTGCCGAAAAATGTGTGAAAGCCATTGTTGATGGAGTATGCAAAGGAGCAACATCCATTACAGAACCAAGGTTCATCAAGGCTCTCTTCTTGATCAAGTTCATGTTCCCACAACTGCTCAGTTTATGCTTCAATATGTGTTTTCCCTCAAAGAATAGGAATTTGAAAAGGGATGGATAGGCTTTTGCAACATTTCATCATAAATTGTCAAAATTAGAAGATGTTGGTGATATCGTTGGCTAGATGTATGGATTCTGATTTATAAATTAACTTAGTTATTATGGATTTACATGTTTGGTTGAATTAGTGTAAGAAAGTTGCTAATTTTGTATGTGTTTTTGTAGTTGCTAACTATCATTGATGGTCCATACCCTTGATCAAATAAAACCAGAAATATCGTACCAGTCAATTAAATCAAATAGTTATGGTGACACTATTCTGTATGTGCAAGCATTGATGTCAACCAACTTTGTTCGTTGGTAGCATTTATATCACAATCGGTTTTTATGAGGAGTGGAAGTGGGTTGTCCAGTCGCTTTTACTTCATTGACCCAAACCTACCAATTGAATTGATGCAATCGATCAATGCAGGGACGCCCCATTTGCAGTGCACGCATATAATGTATATATGTGTGGGCCCTTAAGGGGCAAAAGTAAAAGTGCACTAATTTTAACGTATTTTAGTTATTTGTGAAAATAACGTTAAAATAATTGGGATGATCAACTTCAAACGATAACTTTGAGCCGGGGACTCTTTCGGAGCAGCCTCTCTATCCCAATTGGGATAGGGGTAAGGTTTGTATCTATCCTTCCCCCCCAGACCCTACTGAAAAGTGGGAATATACTGGGTATGGTTGTTGTTGTTGTTGTTGTTGTTGATCAATGCAGGGGTTCTCATTAATAAATCAATCATCAAGAAAAGTGAAAAAAAAAGGTCTGTCTATAAGTCTCCAACAACCAATGATGTGATCGCAATCGCCACAACACTATCAGGGAAATAATATCTTGACAATTTCTTACATTGATTATTCCATAACCAGGGCGAAGCTTAGCAACGACCCAACGATCACTCGTGTTTTGTATAAAAAATGAAATTAATGTTATTATATTTTAAATTATATGATTCTAATACGTAATAACATTTCAAGTATTAAAATTAACTAGTAACTAAGTAGGTTAGGTTGGTTTGGCTAGTTATATTGGATTAAGAAGTTGAGGGACTTAAATTGCCAATTAGACGAACTTAATTTTAGGGTAAAAAGTCTCTTAACTTGAGTCGAGAGTCCAAAACTATGGAGCTGCTTGAGTCAAAAGAATAAAGTACTAAACTGTAAACGATTTGGTGGTTGTAGTAAGTAAAAATCATCAACTGATTTCCTATAAATTTTTTATTTATTTTTTGGAACGACAAAAATGTGCAGCCAACAAAATTACTCCTATATCAATACCATAATTTATGTGTAATAGGATTTGAATCCGTCAACTTAAAAAAAATATGTATGTGTGATAGGCATTTTAATCATTATAATGTATAAAGTTCCATCAACAAATATCTTGGGAAATAAAAACGTTACATAAGGAATCGATGATAAACTACGTTATCATAGAGGTCGCCAACAAAACCGATTCCAAAACCGGAACAAGAACCGGAACCGATCATACCCGAACCGGTTGGTACAAACGGTTCTGGATTCTTAGAGAAATCGAAACCGGAACCGGTTCCACTTTTCTCCGGCCAAAACCCGAACCAGAACCGGCCAAAAACCAGTTGGAACCGGTCAAAAACCGGAACCGGAACCGATTCCAGAACCTGTTCCGATTCCAAAAAAAACCCAATGCGGCCACCTCTACGCTATCATATTACATGTATCTATAAATCATTTATTCATTTAACAGCTCGAGACCTAATCATATGCTTCTATTCCACCACCATGCAATCAGTCGAAGCAACCTATTACCACCTATCATTATCTGGTGCAATTTTTTGGGCCTGTTTAAGGTACGACCGAACCACCCAAAATTCATAGTTGTACCAGCCCAGTATCTAATAGCCCACTACCGGCCACTAACTAATTACTATTTACTAACCCATAATAGATTGGCGGATTGACTTCTCATCCGGTGTGACTGTGACTGGGCTAAATGAAAGGTTTGTTCAAAATTCAAGCATTTTTGTTCAAAGAAAAAAAATTTTGACTTGTTATTCGCCTTTTAACCTGAACTGCATTCTTCAAATTAGGATATGCTTTCCGACTCTTTAAATTAAATTGGTAATTTTTTAAAACAAGTAATTTCAAAAATAAAAACAGTTAAACACATTTTTAATATGATATGACTAAAATAACTTTTTTAATTCAATAGTTCTAATTTAGTAGTACAATTTCATTTTAGAAAAAATTACACAGATCGTCCTTTGTGTTTTGAGCATTTTTCACTACTTGTCCTTTTTGTTTAAAATTGACTTAAATCATCCTTTATGTTTCTAAATGTTGCTCGTTTCGTCCTTTTGCGTTAGCCCTGTTAAAAATTACATTTAAATAGACATGCAATGCACATTAATGTATTTTTTTGTTTTTCTATAAGTTAGAAAGACTATTTGCATGATTGATTGTCGCGAAAATGGTTGGTAGGGAGAGACAAATGAGTTAATTGATTTGGGTTTGACCATGAAAATCTCATTCTTGGGTTAATTGATCCACCATTGGGATTGAACTAGAAGATTTTTCGTTCCAATTAGTCGATTTGCGGGTTAATTGATCTGGGTTTGACCATGAAAACCTCATTCTTGGGAGCTTATTGGGAAAAAATTAACGGGGTTTGAACGAAAAGGACAAGTAGTGAAAAAAGCTTAAAACATAAAGAACGATTTATGTAATTTACTCAAACATAAAGGATGATTTAAGTCAATTTTGAACGAAAAGGACAAGTAGTGAAAAATGCTCAAAACATAAAGGACGATTTGTGTAATTTACTCTTCATTTTAATTAACTTCACATTTTTAACACTGTTTGCTTTTTTTTTTTTTAAAACAAAATATCCGTATTGTAAATTAAAAAGTAAATTTAACAAAATTTATAAACCCCTATTCTTTTTCTTATTGTAATTAACATTCTCTCTCTCTACTCTCTTTACACAAACCTTTGATCCAACCTTCCACGACCATCGTTTCCGTTGGCAAGAACCCCCATAGTTTTTATTTTTATAAAATCTAATTTTATTTCGTAATATTTTATAACCTAAAACCATAATGATATCCATAGTACATATATAGATTCAAAACTCAACAACGTTATGAGCTTCATAAATTGTTTATAATAACATCAAAATTGGCTGAATAAAACTTATATGATAAAACTGGTGTACTAAGTCAACCACAACATATGATTACCATATATCCACGTCTATTTGGTATACACCCATTTCACTATCATTATTATTTTCTGTTTTGCATGAGTGAGAGTGATGATCAAGATGTAATCAAACTCTCCCTTTAGTTTCCATGAATATTCGTTACTATAATAATCAAACTCTCCATTTAATAGCATATACACTTTTATGTTTATGCAAGACAGTCAAAATTTGACTATCTGACTTTTCTAACACTTTGTGAACCATTTACTTTCCATCAAAATTTAATCATTTAAAAATAACAATTTATAATTTTATTAAATGTTTTAAGTACTATTTTATTTATCAACTAGGTTATATACCCGTGTATTACACGGGTTTGTGAAGAAAATTATGTGATACTATAATTCTTTATTATTATATTCTTTTTTTAATAAATAATTATATTAAAAATGTTAGTTATACCTTTTTTATATTAAAAGGTAATAAATAAATATAAAAAATGTACTTTATACACACATATATAAAATTAAATATAGATGATATTTATTATCAAGTATTAATATTAATTTTGTGTATTTATGTAAATAATGTATATTATTAATAACATTAAATGTGAGTTTTTATATTTAAAAATACCAATTTTTTTTGGAATAATATGAGAATGCCATGTGGCATTTCTTGGAATCAATTATTAGTATAGGAAGATATTTAAACATTATATATAACTATCGTCTGGTTTTTTTTACATGATTTTTTAGGAGTAAAGTAAAAGATATGTTTATTTCATGTAAAGAATACAACGATGGGCCAGCTGGTAAAATACACGTCCATATATACTATAGGGGCACATGTTTGAATCCTATTTCTAGTTAAATCTATTTTGGATTGAAAATTTGTAAAACTTACCCTTCGTATTTGTAAATTGTCACTTTGACATTTAAAGTTTCTAACGTATAGAGTTTTTCTTTTGCAGTTTATACAATATGTATTTAGTTACATCATCATAAGCACACAAATAAAAAAATCGAATTAATATTTCGTAACAATAGTTTATACAACAACGAAGCTTACCATGTTATTAGGTAATTGACCACGTTGATTGCACCGTTGCAGGTTGCAACTGAGTTTGCGACAACATTTCGATGTTGGTTGTGAAGTTTACAAACTTAACGTATCCTTTAGACCTTTACCACGTTAGCGTCCTTGTATTGCCCCATTACAACACACGGAGATAAAAAGACTTGCTCTACTTGTTAATTACTCATATATTGTTACGACTTTATAAGTTGTAAGAAATCAATGGTTCTTGAATTCATTACGTAAATCTTAATTTCTAGATGATAATATCTAAATGTACCCTTCAAATATCGAACTCTTGAGCATTTAACTGCTTCTTGTGTGTTGAATTCTCTTGTATTGTGTGATAAAATGTCACGTTTGTTATAGACGTGAACATATGATGATCAAAATATTCATATAAGATGTTTATTTAAAAACCAATGATTTAATGATAAATTATGTTTGATTATATTGAATAATATAATAAACGCGTAAAAAAGAAGTTTGAAGGTTTTTGTTCGGGTCAAAACTTGGAGGCTTAGATTAATCTAGAACATGGTTTGATTCAATGTGCATGCACTCTATGTGCGTCTTTCAACTATAACACTCGTTCTAAATAATAAAATTTGTAAACGTGTGTGTATGCTAACAACCATCACAAGTAGAAAACCATTTGTGTAAGAAAAATTAATGTTACTTCTTACTTTACGAAATTGGTTCATGCATACTCCAATTCTCATGTATATAATAACATTTTTTGTTTAATAAAAGAAATTATATTAAATTATAAACTATTAGGAGCGTCTCAATATGTAAGAAATTTAAAGTAATTGTTTTAGGCCTTCAATTTATTGGGATCTCATTTCTAAAGTTTCTTTTAAACATGTTTAATATAATTATACTTGGATTGTTGGTTTAATGGATTAAAAAACTAAATAAAGGATATGATGAGAAATCTAGAAAAGAAACAATGTAATCTAACACATCTATAATTTATCTATAATTGTATGAATCAATTTTCCACTTGAATAAGTTGTAGCAATAATAAAACCTAAAATACTTTCAAAAAATATAACAGTAGTTAAAACAACATATCAAATAAATGCTTTTAATTATATTCTGCTATATTTAAATAAAAAGAATAATAAAAAACGCTACGAAAGAGCCAAAACTTAAAAATTAACTTGTTTTACCCACTTAAAATTCTTGAGCCGGTCCAATATTTATAATTCTATATAATAATTGTGTCAATTTTCAATTCACCAACTGGCCTATAAATCTAGAAATCCTTGACTGCGAAAAATTCATACGAATCATCTCAATGGAAAAAAAGGTGATGAATATAATACTTTATTCCTCTAATCACGACATGCGATATCGATATAATTTATTTTAATCGTGGTTTACATTATAAAATAAAATATTAATACAAGAGTTGCTTATTTATTCAACATAAATTTTATATAACTAGTAAAATTATAATATATCGGAATGATCTATTGAAGTCGTGTTGATAATCTTTAATTTTGTTAGTCCATATGCATACAATTACATTACCGTACAACAAGAAAACATTTGTTTTCTTAACGTACATTTTTGTTTTTTCGGCAATTTTAATTTGTTGATTGAAGCAGCTGGTACCTAACTACCTATTAATATGATAAATTATAAGAGAATTATTATTTTTTTTAAATATATTTATAAAATAATGTTCAAGGGTTACATATGCTAAATTAAAAACATGTTTATGTCTAAAAACATAAAAATACTTATTTTTTATATTAGATTTGTATTTAAATATATAGTAATAAATAAAGAATAAAATCTAGTTTAAAAAAAGCCATATTTAATAAAAAAAATGTTTTTTTTTTTTATGTTTTTAAGCAAAAAAACAAATATTCTCATTCATATCATGTAAGATTTGGCTGATCTCTATAGCTATAAAAGTACATGGAAAATTTCACGTCTATAACACCACACATATTGTGAATAAGGTGTTAATTAACTGACATGTTAATGTTTTTAAGGAAAATAAAATTAGATATACTAAATGTACGTACGTAGAGATATAAAAGAAATTAAATTGTTTTAGGTTTATACTAAGGCATTTCTAACGATCCTTGAATATAAATAAGATACATGCATGAAGTAATTTTAATTGTTGGCTTAATTATAATGTTCAAGTTGTTATATAAATAAATAAAAATGGCTGAAATTGTAAAAATGTTTTGTTAATATTAAAGGATGGTTTTAAGTGCACTTTAGCTATCGAAAATTAAGAACCGATTGACTAGGATGATAAGTTAATATATAACACGTTATTTTCTCTAGTTAACATATGAAATGACGTTATCTTTGCCAAACGTACACATTATTATATCTTATCATATCGTCTTCTTTTATACTTAAATCTTATTATTCGCATAAATATTATTATATATCTTTTTTAGTATTATTTAGATTGTTTGATTGACCTTTTCGTGTTACTTTTCTATAACTAAATGAAACACTAGCTTGAAATACTTATTTATTATCAAGTGACAATTTTCTTAATATTTGGCTTGGATATACAAAATTTAAATTAATGTTAGTTAATTTTTACTTTTTAATACATATATGTAGTTTAACTTTTATTCCATCACTACCACTCCTTATCAGCTAAAAATATTTTTTAAATTGCTTATATATCTAGTTTTGTAATCTTGAAGTTATACCGCCATTTCAACATCATCTTCATAGCCATCAACCACATCATGTTATTCAATATTTAAACAAACATATAAACATACACTACAATAAAATAAGCGCGCATAATGCAACTTTTTTTATTAAAAAAAGGTTGCATTAGCTTAAGTTAAAGTATACTTAATGTAGCATGTTTGTTCTATAATTCAACTTTTCTTAATGCAACTATTTAAAAAAATTGAATTATGAAATAAAAATGTTACATTAAGTTGGTTTTTTGGTAATGACATATATGACCCCCGAAACACACATTACTGTCAGAAACAAAATCATACGCAAATCCATAAACATGACAAAATGGAAACTTACAACTAAATTTCATGCAAAATTAAAACGTACAACCTAGTATCCACATAAACACTATATAAAATAACAAAAGAACTATGAAAACTCAACCAAATCGAAACCTAAATTATGATAGCCTATTAACGAGAACCAATGTTGGACAGGAGAAGGAGAGGAGAATAGAGAGAATAAGAATAGAGGTAATATGGAAGCCCCAATTAACAAGAAGTGCGTATAGATGGTCATTGGAGGCTTTATTTGTGTTTGTTTCAAGTAATTTTCAAAGTGTTTGTTTACTTTGATTTCTTTTTATTTTGAATATATAAGGATACAGATACATAATGATGATAATAATACTACTACTACTAACAACAACAACAATAACAACTAATTTTTATTTCAATTATTAAATAACAAAAATTCTAGCTCAAAAAAATTGCATATAGTCTCCAACTCAATATATTTTATTTATTTAATTACAATGCTAATTATAACTTGTGTATTACACGACTTAAATAAAGAAATATTAAATAATTAGTAATGTTTTCAATTATATATAAATATCCTGTTGTTTAAAATGTGATTGTTTTTTTATTTTTAATCTTCTTTTAAAAATGTTTTTTTATAAATATTTTATTTTTTAAAATCAATTTTAAAAATACTTTATATATTTAAAGAAAAATATTGTTTAATTTTTTTCATATATTATAAAAAGTTGTTTTTTTTAAAATGTGTTTATTATAAAAAAGATTTTTTTGATATACTAATAATTTATCTTTAATCTGAAAAGAGTATAAATAATATCCACTACTAGAAAACACTCAACTTTCCTACAAAATTTTCCGACGATCTACCAACAAACAATATTTTCTACAAAGTTGCAAGGAATTTCCGACAAAATAAACAAAAAAAATATGACACAAAACTTTCCTATATTATTCCGACAAACTAGCTACAAACAATAATTTTGTCGCTAAACTGTCGGTAATTAAATTAAATTCCGACAAATTACCGACAAGATTTAATATTGGTACTCGTGGTGGTATTGGTACTCGTGGTGGTATTGGTACTCGCGGTGGTATTCATATGCGGCAGCGTGATTCTCATAATGTTGCTGATGATAATTTAGGGAGACGTGAATCCCAGGAGTCTATTTCTAAAGGTAAAAATAAAAAAACTGTTGAAGAAAGAGAAACCATTCATACTTGTGGGAGACATGTGATAGTACGTGGTGGTAAAGGAGGGGGAGTTGCTGGCAGTAATAGTCGTGTGGCTCGTGGTGATCAAATGGCTGATATGGCTGGGGTATTTCGTAACACTATAGCATTACGAGATATTAGTGATGATATGGATGAGTACGATTATGATGAGGATGATGGGAGTCATCAGGGTAATAATGTTGGTGAGAATGATGGTTTTGTGGATGCTCGTTTTGAGGATGATAGTATTAAGGATAATGGTGATAAAGATGATGATGGTATGGATGATGGTGGTAAGAGGCCATGGATCAAACGTGTAGGAAGAAAGTATGTTTTTGGTTTTAAATTTTAATTTTTTATTTATCTATGTTATTAATATACTTTAATTGGTTATTTCAATATGGTAGGTTTGCATGTGGACGTGTTCACAGGAGTGCAATCAGTATACTACAACAAAAATTTGATGGAGATTGGATTACGTTTTCAAAGGTTCCATATAGTAATTTGAGAGAGATGTTTGATAGTTTTCGGGTAATATATCAATTAATTATTTATATATGTTATAATCATTTTATGAGTTTTCAATTTCTACCTTTATTTTTTGTAGACACAATGGAGATGGGATTTACGGGATGACCAACACATTTTTGATGGATTCGTTAATGTGCTAAAGGATCGTTATCCAGATATAATGAATGAATTTAGAGAAGCATCTAAAGGAAAAGCGAGGGAGGATGGGCATGTTATTCCACATGGTGAAGAAAGATTCGATATAACTTCTAATTATCCACCTGATAATATGCCTCTTGAGAGATGGCAACGATTATGTAAAGTAAGTGCGTTAATAAATTATTGTTTTAAAATTGTTAATTTTATTTTTTGTTATATATTTAGACACGTGTAATTTTACTATTTGCAGATTTGGAACACAAACAAATGGTTAAACAGATCAAAAGTTGGGAGAAATAATCGTAAAAATGATCTATCTCGTCATACAGGAGGGTCTATGGGTTTCGACGAACACCGTATTCGCTTGGTAAGCTAATGACATTCATATATTTTAATAACCATTTGTATATTTTACACATAATAATGTTTTATGTAGGAAAAACAAAAGGGTAAAACGGTTGGCTTTGAATTAGTTTTTATTGATACTCATGCCACCAAAGAGACCAAAAAGAGATTACGGAGTGGAGAAATCAATACTAATGATCTGAATGAGTTAGAGTTTGTCACGTCACGATCAAAAGAATCATTTGTAAGCTATCATTTATATATATGTAATTACTATATCAACTTTGATTTTGAGTTTTTTTTAGTATAATTTATTAATAATTATGATTATATATTTACTCTTTTTTTAATGAAATGTAGAAAGAGTTCCATGATGAACTTGTGAAGGAGTACGGGCCGAACAATGATCAAAATCATGAACGTGATGAACTTGTTGTGTGGGAGCGTCTACATCCCAATAGTCATGGACGGATGTTTGGAGTAGGATCTTCTGATCCTCGTTTTGTGGTGACCGGGTCACAGTCATCATTTTGCGGGTCTATTTCATATGGTGAAGGCAGACAGTCGCAAGAGGTATTGTTATTACTATTTATTGTTTAGACACTCTTGGACGGGTTATGAGTACGAACATTGATCTTGGTAAATGTGTGTATATATTATAAAAATAGGTTTTATTCTTAGATCATAGCCATTTGATAGAGTAAAAATTAGATTGATTCTTTGGCTTACAGCCCCATGCACATTGGCCTTAGAAGTCTTCCCATCACCCTTCAATTTGGTAGCTCTATTGTAGCCCCTGCTTCTGTCTCTGTAGGGTTGTGGGGCAGTACTGGAGCATCCTTCTTTGTGTTACTAGTGGCTGACTTAGGCATTTCTTTCGGGTACACTTTGCACTTCATAAAAGAATGTCCATAAACATGGAGAAATTGTGTAGTTCATGCCATATTGTCTTAATATCTTTTTCTTTTTTATTCTATGATTTATTTCTCTTCGTTTTCATATTAGAACTGTCATTTATAAAATGAAAAAAATCTATTGGATTGTCATTTAGATAACATTGATCAGCAAGTGGTGATTGAAAAACAACCACATTGTCTACTGGATTGACTATTGGATTGCTCACCCCTATTTTAACACTTTATTTTTGTAATCAAACAACATAACATTTATTTAATTTATAATTAAAACAATGTTGAAAGATAAGGAAGTGGTATTTAATTTGGTCAAGGCCTGGATTATGTTGCTACATGGAACTCTGGTATGCTTTTCTCAAATGATTTAGAGGAGGCGATATCAGCACCACTACAAAAAAGAAAACCTTCATTTTCTAAGCTTTGATCATTATCCTTCATTCCTTCCTATGTATGCAGTATGTATGTATTTATGTTGTTTACACCAAATTAAATACCACTTCCTTAACTTTCAACAATGTTTTCATTATAAATTAAATAGATGTTATGTTATATCATGATTTTAAATTGCTGCTGTTTGAGTTTTGTTGCACAAATTAATTATATAAAACAATAAATTAAATAGTTTTCTAGCCTAGGCACACATATAGTTGGTTGTTATTTGACTTGGACACGATTTTAGACATGAAATCTCATCATTTTTAAATCATTTATGGTTTTAGCTATGTATTAATTATATATGTTTTAACAACTTATAGGTCAATGAAGTTCGATCCCAACTTGAGAAAGAAATGGAGGCCCGACAAAACTTGGAAATCCGCTTGGAACAAATGGAGAAAGAGGCGGAAAAAGATCGGGTTGAACGCGAGCAACTGCAAAAGCAAATAGAAAGAGAGGCTGAAAAAGAAAGGGTTGAACGCGAAAAACTACAAAAGCAATTGGAAGAAATTATGAAAAAAATTTATAAGAATTAGTTTCTTGTTTATTTTGTATTTTGGCATGTTAAAACTTGATTTATATATTAATTGTAATGGCATAATAGATTTTTGTGCGTTATTAATTACACTTTTTTGTATATATAATATACATGTTTTTTATTTATTTTTCTGCAGTTTTTGGCACAAAATGCTAAATTTTTTTATTATTTTTCAATATAGTTGTCGGAAATTTGTCGGAAAAAAAAGATTCATTGCTGTCGGAAATTTGTCGGGAAAAAAGGCATAATTGCTATAAATTCGACGGTGTACATATATAGATATGAATAATATTTATTACATTTTGTTGGAAAATGGTCGGTAAAATTTATTTAATTAGAATTCAAAAAATATATGTTTGTCGGTAAGTGGTCGCTAAATTTATTTTATCAAAAAAACATTTGTCGGTAAGCGGTCGCTAAATTTATTTTATCAAAAGTGAATTTGTCGGTAAGCCGTCGCTAAATTTAATTTATGAAAAAAAAAGTTTGTCGGAAAATTGTCGGAAAATTTAAATGGTTTCTTATTATTATTATTATTATTATTATTATATAAAAAGGGGGAATTATGTTTTGTTTCAAATTTGTCGCTAATTGGTCGGAATATATCAAATTTATAGTTGTCGGTATTTTGTCGCAAACTTAGCGACAATTATCATTTGTCGCTAATTTGTCGGATTATTCGTCGGAAATTCGTCGGAAATGTTTTTCCTAGGAGGTTTCTTCCCACAAACGTTTTTTGTCGGTAATTTGTCGCTATACAGTTTTTCCTACAAATTTCCGACGAATATTTTGTCGGAAAAATTTGTTTTTTTTGGTAGTGATCTTAGTATTTAATATCATTATTATATGTAAAATTTATAACATTTAATAGGGAAAAAAAGAGAAAATTAGTATAAAAAAGCTTAGAAATATGTTATTTGTCTCATATGATTCTTATTTATTAAGCATAAATTTACTAGTCAAAAATATATTTTAAAAAAATAATATTTTAGTACTCGTTTAAAGAGAATTAGGTACAATGAACGATCACATGAAAAATCAAATTAAACGAAAAATTTATGCCACTCATCCTTTCTAAAAGTGGAGTATGGCGACAAAGAAGATGGTGGTTGCCGATCGTTCTTTTGCAGTCAGAAAACATGTTGAAGCATATCAAGATATTTATCTAATATTAACCAACAAAACAATCTTGTTCTATCCTGCATGTTCGAAACTACTTTAATTAGACAAACGAGTCTCAATCCAAAAAGGACAATTGTTCCAATGGTATCAAGGTGTGTTAAGGTGTTCCTCCTTAAAAATAGGTTGAGGGTTCTAGTCCCATAGTGGACAATGGTGGAAAAATTTGTTGTTCGAAAAAAAGACAAACGAGTCTCACTTAAGTTGCATCATTTAAAAATACAATTTTGTTTTTCATAATCTTTTAGGGTGTGTCCAATGCATAATAATTTTAAACATAGATATTGACTCATAACAAGCTTGTACGTGATGCTTGTTAGTTATAGCTCGAGCTTGAAAAAAAGAGCGATACGAGTTAAGTTATGGTTTAGCCATCACAATTAAAACAAACCCCGTCACACAAGTATATAGTGACGGAGCTTGAATGTTTTGAATGTGGTAGAAATTTACGGAAACTACAATATATGTTAATTTTTTAATCAAGATGAGCGAAACCAATACTTGAAAGAAATTAAAAATAACCTTTCGGTCGAAAAATTAACACTATGAACAGAAAACGAGGAGGGACGGTCGCCTCCTCTGGCCCCTATAATCCTTCGTCAATGCAAGTATACTCACACATATTTATTTAAAAACTCGTGTATTGCAATTTAGGTTTAGAAAAATCAATAAGTGGTCATTAATTAGAAGATTTAAAAATTACAAAATAGTGTCTATAGTTTTAAATAAGAAACAAAACAACAATACTGAAAATAAAATCTTAAGGAGCTAGAATAGAAAATAAAGTTTTTCTATATAGCAGTGAAAACATCCTAGGCCTTTAAAGGTGATAAGTTTTCTAAAGGAGCTAGCTAAAAAGTTCATAAATTTACAGTTAGGTTATTTTTTGTGATTTTAGGAGGTTTTGATATAGTTTTAGGTGTTAACTGGCTGGTTAAATAGGAGACTAACATTATATGTTGTTGAAAAATTGTTTTCAAAGGCACGTGATAATATATGTATTTGTGTGTAGGATTTATCCTTTTATAGTGTATTTTATTTTACTTTATTTTTGTAATAAAACACATTAGAAAATAACAAAATATAGTATAAAAAGACAAATTTGATACAAAAAATCTTTACTTTTATATTTTAGGCAAAATATTGTTTTATTTAATCATTTTCATGTGTGTATGGTATGTATCTTTTGTAAAGCATGTCTTAGAATGTAAGCATGCGAAAAGCCATCAAAATCAATTTAAATATTTGTTTTTCATAATAGCAAACATTCGGTCACCATTGCTTATCCTGACAAATATAGCTCGAAGAACAAAGCAATGTTTTTGAAATTCCAGCCCAAGGAATTAAATAAGAAAAGTTAAGATGATACTGCTAAAATAGTAGCTATTTGGTAAATATGTTTTTCTGAATATCATTATTATATACGTGTAACGCTTTTGTGTTGTTTGTGTATATTTAAATTCAAATATCATTATTTAATATAGAGGTGTGCTCAACTTTGGTTCAATTTGATATTTCTACTCCATTAAAACCAACAATCAATGGTCGGTTATTGAAGAAACTATAACCAAAATCACATTCCTTGGTATTTTTTTGGTTTGGTTTTCGGTTTAGTTTTGATTAATTGTTCAAAGTATTTTTTTAGTCCTGTGTTGGTTTGGTTTCCACTATTTGTATATTTATGAGTTGGTTATAGAGTAAGATTACAAGATACTTAGTTATACGGTGGACGTAAACATTTTTTTTAGTTAACATTTTATTATCTAATTTAAAAGATTAATAATAATATTCAGCCAAAAGTTATCAGGGGTACAAAAGAATTGAAAAGAAAATAAAATAAAATGAATGCATGTGTAAAATCTAAAAATATATAAAAAAATAGTAAAGATACATGAAAATATGAATAACTCGGTTCTCTATCGGCCAATTAGGTTAACCAAGGATAAAAAAAACCATAACCATAACCATAACCGATTTTCAGTTAATTTGGTTTTTGGCTCATTCTATACAATTTTGTTGGTTAAATGTCACTTTTGATTAATTATTCGGTTTTTGATCACCCTTAGTTTGACCTCACAAAGGAAAACCAATACGTGATTGCGATAATAATCAAGTAAAAAGTATATTTTGTCTAAGAAGTATAAAAAAGATCATTAAAATCTATAAAACAGATCCAAACGAAGTCTAATTGAACTAATTTTGATAGTATTGGAACCGTTTCATCAAGCTCTATAATATTTGTTTTTTGGTATTAGCTTTGACAACGAGTTTTAAACTCTGGATTTTAGGACATGTTTTTTAGCTTTTAGGTTTTATCTTTAGGTTTAGAGTTTGTTTTTATAAGTTTGGTTTTATTATTAGGGTTTATTGTTTATAATTTAAGATTTAAGTTTTAGAGAATTACAAATTGGTTCCAATAATGTAAAAATGAATTCAATCATAGTTTCTTTGGTCGGTTTTCGAGTTTTTAAAAATTGTTCTTAGTCTTTTTAGGCAAAAAAAAGATTTTTTAAAGAAACATTCTCCTTTAATTTAATTATTTATATCTTACACCTCTTATCGATGAGTAAATATATAATATACATACATTAACATGCTTTATAGAACAGGTTTCGTTAGTAACACTCAGAACCAGACCAAAACGGTATGGAACTTACATAGTACTAAGAATCAATATTAATTAAATACGTGTCACACCAACCATGCAATTTAACGTGTTGGTTTCACAGGTGGACCTGCGAAACGCGTTCTCCTAAGTCCTTCCAAATAAATAGAATGTTCATGCTAAATTCATCCCCTCTCTAACTTGTCAGTTGTCATACCCCCTCCCAAAAAAATTCATATCAGAATTTTGTTATATTTTCTCCTTAGAAAAATCATTACTTTTAAAACGGTTTTTTTTTGGAAAGAAGTTTGAAACACATTTGTTAAATATAAAATAAAAGCAGTTACTTAACAAGTTGGTTACTTAGATTAAAAAGTTTAAAAAATTATCTTAATCATAAGATTTATAATAAATCAGTTGAAATTAAATTATAGTAAAATAAGTTTGTTGAAAAGATTTTACGAATTGAAGTTTTTATATCGACCTTTTACCAAGTTTTTTAAATTTTTTAAACGTTCGTCAAGTTTATGCGTGTTTCTTTAGTTACCACATAAAACAAGTGTTATTATATTTATAATGAGTATAATATTCTATTTAAAAATTTTAAAAAATTACTTTTTTAAATCATGGTTTTATAGTGTGTCATTGTGTCTTTTGACTAATCATTGTATATTACCATGTTTTTTAAATAATGAGTTATGAAAAATACAATGGTAAAATAAGAACATTTTAATTTGTTTTTCTAATGAGTAAAACATAATCACAAAATAATAACAAGTTTATGTAATACATATATAAAAACAATATCAAAAATGCATGAAATAATCTTGAACATAAAACATAAAATTAATATGTATAATAAATTAATCTAATATACAAAAAATAATGACAAAATAAAACAAACTATGCTAAAACATAAAACATAATAATAAATCCATATTAATATGTAAAACTTAATAATAAAATAATAATAATAATAAATTGATCTATATGAAAAAATAATGACAAAATAAAACCGAATATGCTAATGTATAAAACATAATAAAAAACACATATTAGATAACGACCTCATATATATAAAATATGATAACCGAAACATTTTCCGATTTAAAAAATAATTAAAAGCACCTCTGAAGCAGTAATTTTGAGTATTAGCGGCGACCAAGTCAACAGCGGCAACATGGTCAGTAGCGGCGATTTTCTACCATTACCGACGATTTAATAGTGGCGACCTTTTAGCGGCGATTTTCTGGACCTTTAGCAGCGATTTTTGTCGCCGCTATTGCTGCTTTTTCTTGTAGTGTATATAAAATATGATAACCGAAACATTTTCCTATTTAAAAAATAATTAAAAGCACCTCTGAAGCGAAAATACGTCTAAACTTTCCTACGAAGAAAACAACACTGTTATATAACACAATATTTAAAAAAAAAAACCTATTCTATTTAATAATTTTTAGAAAAAATAACTAAAAAATTTTCGTTTCCTCGTTACTTGAAAATTTAAAAAAGAAAACATAGACTTCTCATGACTTTTTATTATGATTTAATTTTAGAGATTTTACAGATATCCCATTAGACTATCCTCATTCACAATCCAATCCAACCCAACCTTTTAATAAAAAACTATTTTCTCTCTCTTTCACCTACACAACTCAATCAAACCCAACTTTTCACTCTCATTAACAACCCAACTTCATTGCCGGAATCAAAACACGGACAACCTGTTTCCGCCACAATCGCCGGAATATTCTCGTTTAGGTTACCGCCATAGCTGCAACACGAATATGGTTTTTAGGAATAGTGACAAGGTCAGGAACAGGGAGACGTACGGCGACGATTTTGAGTGATAGGAAGGTGACGATGACTTGCTCCGACGGTGGAAGAGTCGATGATGCGATGTAAGTGACGCCGATGATGGTGGCGGTGACCGTGGGGTGGAGTAGGAGTAGAGAGATGAAGGTGATGAGAGAGAGTGAAGGGTTGCAACCTTGGTTGCTCAAACGATCAGATCGTCACCCTTAAACTATTTTTTTTTTTATTTTGAACAATGCAGCAATCCCCTTCACAATCGCCGATGGGAGTGGTCTTATTAGGAACCTTTGTTGCATATTAACCCAACCTTTAAAATTAATTACATATTTCCGTTGAAATTGGAAAATATGTAATTGACTTTTTAATTTGAAATATAAAATATATTTTAGGAAGAGAAAATATGTGAAACTCAAGTAATATGTAATAAATAGTATTAGGAAGGGAAATATGTAAATGCACTTTAATTTTATATATCTTTTTATTTGCAACTTTAATTATATATATACTCAAGTTAACAGTTAAATTACATATATCTAATTCTTTTATAATTTTTCTTTTTTATGCAGAAGAATATATGCAATTTAATTCTTTTATAATTTTTCTTTTTTATGCAGAAGAATATATGCAATTTAAAACTTTATGTAAATTTGTACACGCAATTCAAAAAGTTATGTAAGTTGATATATATAATTTCTTTCTTAAATTGGATATATATGTAATTTATGAAATTCACAAGAAAATATATACAATTGTCTATTCTATTATTGGTACCAAGCTTACCAGATTAAGTGATTGTGAAAACTTGCAAGCTTTAATGAAAATGTAATCTGGGGTAAAGTGAGAAATGAAATTATATTTTAAAATAATAATATAGAATATGTAGAAAATTGCTACACGTTATGTAGCCAATTTATGTCTTATTTATTTTCTCGATCTCCTAAAAAGTCAAATGAAGAAGAGTCATGGTCATTGTCCAAGGAACAGTCAACAACGTCTCTTTGGGGGAGAAATTAGTACATTTGGACAATCTGCACGCACGAGTTTTGACCCAAAAATCCAAAATACAATCAACTTTGCAAGCTAATTTTCTGTAGTATAGCTATTTAAAAATATCTAAGAATATGAGGAATCGTTTTCAGATAATGTATTACTTTTTTATACAATTCGATTAAAATACATATAATTTTGACATCTTTAGGCCTTTAGCATTTTGTTTTTAAAAAACATGATATTTATAATATGCACTTAAAATATTGCATATGTGCACATACATGCATGATAAACCTGTATATATGTGTGTGGGCATCTACTCGTGCAATCGTTTATATGCTTATTATTTTTTGTTTTCTAAAAGAATTAAAGAGACGTAATGAAATCAAATAAATTATAGGAATATATTAACAAACTATCAATTTTTAATTTCACCTATTCCGTAGAAACCATACTAAATGTTTTATGTGGTTTCCATGCAATTTTTAACACAATCTTGATTTCAAAATGAATGCTTCCCTATTTTGTATGTGTCTTATATTTTTGCTAAATCACATAATATATATATATATATATATATATATATATAGTGTATAAAATACACATAAGATACACATAATATTGTGTGTGTATGAAAAGTTTAAAATACAAAATAGTTTTAACCTTCGAATTGAAACATACAAAAGAATGTGAGAAACATCACATAAGTTAAATCTATTTTACGTGATTTTCTTTCAACTTGTGTGATTATGTTTTTTTTTTTATCAAAATCACTTTTTATGCGATTTTTGTTTTGAAACAGATAACATGTGTACACGTACTTTCATGATTTCTTTTTGAAATATATAACTTGCGTGATTTTCAATTTGTATTAAATCACGTTTGCATGATTTATCTATGTTGACGGATTATCACACAAATTTATCTAATAAGTACACAAATGTTACAAAAAAACACGTAAAAATTACACAAACATTTGGTGCCGTTTCACGACAAAACTCATTCGCATAATAACTGGATTTTATACACGTATAACCCATCAAATTTCTATATGAAAGGCTGTAATCTAAAACATTTTTTTTTCTTTTTGTTTGAATCCTACAAAGTTATAAGTATACGACATGTGGATAACAGGCGAAAGATGCATATGCTAGAAAAAGATTCATTTATTTGACAAATTTTCTATATTATATTATATGTATGTGCAGGGGCGGCCCTGAGAATCAGCATGCCCAGGACGAGCCGGAAAAAAAGGCCCTCTGGCCTAGCGAATTCAAATATTAAAGTGGAGGTGTTCAAAAAACCAAAAAATCGTTAAATACCGAAAACCGAAACGTATTCATAATTGAAAAAATCGAACCAAATTTTGAATTCGGTTTTCGTTTTGGTTCTAGCTGTATCCAAATTCCGAATTCCGTTTTCAGTTCGGTACCTAACCATATCTGAATTTCAGTTTTTAATTCCAATTTTTTTATAAATTTGGTTTGTTTTGTTAACCGATTAAACCGAATTCAAATTTAAATTTATTATCTTATTAATAATATATAAGATTGAATTCGGTTCACTCGGTTAAATTCGGTTTATTCTTAATCGGTTTATTCGATTGAATTCGGTTTATTTGGATCGGTTTATTCAACTTTTAAGCGGTTTATTTGGCTTTCAATATGTTTATTTGGTTTTAACCGAAATTAGAACCGAATCACTTCTCAAATTCGGTTCGGTTTTTGATAGGGAAAAAATTGAAAACCAATTAAACCAGACCGAATAAACCGTTAACCGAACCAATGGACATATTTAGTTTAAAAGGCATGAAAGCAACTTCCTATACTTAAAAAAACGATTTTTTGCACTCATTAAATAATGTGTTTATAAATGCTTCTTTTTAGTTCGATTCGCCTTATTAATTCTCGTTTGAATGAATCTCTATATATACGTATATATAAAAAATTTTGTGCCCCCTTAAAAAATGGGCCCGGGACAGGGGTCGGGTTTGCCCCTCCCCCGGGCCGCCCATGTGTATGTGTATACACAATTCAGGCTTAATTAACTTGTGTAAGTCGTCTTGGGCACTGAGTTATATGGTACAAGATTTTGTTTTTTTTTTAATCATCCAAAGTTAAGCTATAAAAAAGGAAAAAAACGAAACCAAAATGTGAATGTTCATAGTAGATGGGAGGAAATTGAACTCGTCTATGATGGTTTATCTAATATGCATGTTACGATCAAATGTGAAAAGCATTACTTAGACTCAAAATTTGTAAATTGTACGAGCGCTTCGTCATTCATTCTTATCTTATTGCGGGCCCTAACGATTATATATGGTGCGTATATGTATTCGGACATATTCAATTGTTATGTTATAGCCAGTACAACAAAACCATCATACCTCACTTAGGAAACTTGTTTCATACTTTCATGGTTGGTTTCACACATAATAGACATATATAGTTTATGAACTAAAATTTCATTAGCATTTATAGGAAAACATTCGATACATCATTCAAATTTTAAACATAAATAAAACATTTGACTTGGAAAAAAACTATTTTAAACATTAGTTTACTAATCGGTGTTCATTTTTTGAATAAGATTCGAAAAACTCGAAATTTGATTCGATTTTGATTTGAAAATCACTAATTTGAAATTCTCTTCAAACCTTCACATTCGAATTCGATTCAATTCGAATTCTGATATTGAATTTCTAATCAAATTTTGAATTAGTGTTCGAAATTTTAATTATATATATATGTATATGGTAAAGATCGGTTGTTAACTCTTCTTTATTGCGGTAACTCATTAACTTTGACAAAATCGACCCAAATCTTAGTTTTTTTTCATTACCTCTATTATACAAACATAGGGGGTGTTCTTTTTGTGTTTTTGTTAATTAACAAGAGTTTAGAATTTAAAACAAGTATCAATTTGTGTTACGCGTACTGCAAATATTTATTTACTGTTACGACACTTACACCGACGTAAGATCCTAAACGGTGATGAATTTGCGTAAACACATAAAATAACATATTCTCGAACATGTATAATAAAGATCTTGAAAAACCCAAAGATTAAGATGAGTTCTTATTTGAGCCCAGTCCTGTATAAAGAATTGAAAACCCATCTTTATCGTGAAAACTATGGTAAAACCAATATAAAAGGTTTTCTTTTTTGAAATTTTTTTACAGTTTCGTAATTATTTGACATATTTTTATAAAATGAATAAAAAAAGAGCCGACATGATTTTCTTTAAAAAATATTTTGTAAAACCATGCAAAACATATGTAATACTGCGCCCAAATGTTACATATATATGTTTAATATGGTTTTACAAAATACTTTTTTAAAAAATTCTTCTTGGTGCTTATTTAATATACCTAATAATGTTACAAACCAATAAAAAAATTAAAGAAAAAAACTTTTTTTCGTGGGTGAGGAGGGCTCTAGCTGCTCTGATGAACCAACCACCAAGATGGACGTAATGAAATAGGCTAGCCGATACTTGGTTTTCATTGTTTTTACATTAAGAAGGGATGTCTAATTGTCCTTTACTTATAAATCAATTTAATTTTAAGGATTTTGATGAATTGATTATCCCTTGATTATTATCAAGGAAACTTGTTAATCAGTGATACTCATATAGGCATATAGTCATATATTTAGTAGTGACTAGTAAACACCCATATTTTGGATTGATAATTAGAGTGAGTCTCAAGCAAATTAAATATTTAATGTAGGAGTCCAATCAGAATTATGTCAAGTGTTAGCTATTTTAATTTTATCTAAATTATGGAGTACTGTCACAATAAAGATGTAGTACATTTCAATAGAGTAAGACCTGGTATATATATATTATTAATTAATTAATTAATTAATTAATTAATAAAAACAACATTTTAACATATATACACTTACAAATTTTCAACAAATACGACCAGAATGATGTTAATTTTGTCTTTTACCATGATAGCCGCCCTTCCTTTCTTCAATATAAGCATATTGACCCACCATTAATCAATCTTCACATTTCTTTCTTCTCTTCCGGCAAGCAACCACCACAATCACCGCCCCTGCAGCCGCCGGCGCCCCTCCCTCCAAAATGAACGTCAACAGTAGTGATTTCTTTTCATACTCATCATCTTCAGCATCATCAGCTGCAGCTACTAATTCTTCATATCTATCACTAAACATGGTGAACAGCAATCACGTTAATTATGAACAGATCATGATGGGGACGTTAACAGAGAAAGATAGCAGCTGGGACACCGGAGATCATGTTTCCGACGTGCAGAACACGGTGTCGGATAAGATTAAGATGAGAAAACCAGAGAAGAAGATTAGAAAGCCGAAACATGCTTTTCAAACCCGGAGTCAAGTTGATATTCTTGATGATGGCTATCGATGGAGGAAGTACGGTCAGAAGGCCGTCAAGAACAATAAATTTCCAAGGTATATATGCTATATATATATAAACTAATTTACGGGTTAATTAATTAATTAATTAATCAATACGATTATATATAGTTTTATTTAAGAACACAAAAAGGTTGGTTTATATTAAACACACATGAAAGCATCTAATTAAGCGTATTTAAAATACACGTGAAGTTGTAAACATCTGCATATATATCGTCTCTCCTTTAAAGATCCAAATTTATGGTTTATACTTTTATTATTTTTCAAGTTTTAGTGTCTATAGTTATTATTTTAAATTAAGATCGTCTGATCTATCATGAAGAATTTATATCCCTACTAAATAACTAATTCAGCTTGTCACTTATTATAATTTAAATGTTAAATAACGTGTTTTATTGAGATAAAAAGAATAAAAGGAACTTAAAAAAATATCAAATATGATATATATGTGAATGAAAACTGTGAAAAAAGAAATGAAAAAAAGAATTTAAAGCTTACAGAAATATCAGTCATGACTCTTAAAACTACTTATTTATTATGTAAAAATATAGAAAGACACTATATATATATATGTATATATATATATAATATTCCTAAATGAATCACATGACAAAATAATAAAATCTAATCCATTAAAACATATAATAAAAATATATCATTACAAAATGCAAAATTAAAAACATCATTGCAATTGTTTTGTGAGTTCGATCGAACTTGTTAAAACACTCCATTGGATTTTCCTTACTAGTATTTTTAAGCAATTGCATGTTTTTCCAATGTAATAAATATATATAACAATATATCAAGTATTCAATTCGTCTCCTGACTAGGCAAACTGTACTTCACATACTTCAAATTTCATATAAAAGACTAATAAACGATCAAAAATTAATTAAATATTAAAATTACACTACATACAAAGATGAAGTAGGACAGTAATATGCAACCTCTCTCTTGACCCAATGGCTTTTGTTTTTTTTTTCTTTCTCCAGCAAAGAGTTTTATTTATTATAAAATCCGTCAGTCAAGTGGTTAGAAGAGTATGTTACATAGTTATTCATAGGCCAGCGATGCTGGTTCAAATCCCTCTTTGGGGGCATAGTTATTTGTTGGGTCGTTTTTTTTTCCTTTTTAAGGGATACTCTCTACTAATGTTTTATTATCATGTTAGTGTTTGTGTCTTCGGTTAAGTGTTTTTGTTAAATTGATTTGCCTGCAAAGGGTAGTGAAAATGTGAAATCTAGCTAGTTTTAAGCATGAACCAACTAAATTACTACATTAAATAAAGGTGTTCAGTTTTCGAATATGACTCGAAAAAATCGAAATTCGATTCGATTTCAATTCGAAAAACACTAAGTCGAAATTCGATTCGAATTTTCATGTTTGAATTCGATTCGATTCGTAGTATAATATCAAGTTTCGAATCGAATTTCAAATTTCATATTTTTAATTCTATTCGAAATTCGAATTTGAATTAGTTATATATTTTTATTTTATAGATACTACTATATTTAAAAAAAAGCTTTTTTATTTGCTGATTTAGTTTATAAAACCGAAAACTTATTACACAAATTTCAATTTTAATTATAAAATACACATAATTTTAACATTTTAAATACGTTAAACCTAAACATTCACAACAAAAGCATCAATCGTTAAGCTCGAAAAATTGATCATTTTGGTTGTTAATTTATAATATTTTGATTACTTGTCACTTTATGTTTTTTGCATATTATCATTGGCATTATATATTGAACTTTTATCATTTTATTAGTTTAAATGATATCTCTAATATTACAACTTAGATGTTGGTTATTTGATATTTAGATGTTTAAGATAATTAATTAAATTCGAATCAAACCGAATCCGAATTCCGAATTCGAATTGGTTTTTTTGAATCGAAATCGAATGCTCTTAAAAAATTCAAAATTCGAAATCATTCGATTCGAAATATTCGAGTTATTCGAAATCCAATTCGATGAACACCTCTACATGAAACTTTAACAAATCAACAAATTAAATCTAAACCTAAAACAATGAAATAATAAAATTCAACTAATTAAACTATCAACATTTATGCTCCACATAGCCGGATGGGACTTGGGAGTGGCCGGCAAGGGGACAATTGCGGACGCTATCGGAGATATGTAATTCTGAAAATATTTATTAGTTTTAAATAACCATAATTGTATAAATATACGATAAGATTAGATATACTAAAAAATGGAATTTATTTAAATTTTAGCAATACATGGTGTTTACATTTATAATGGTATTTTTATTTTCTATTTTTGTTAACGTAACTAAAATTTAGTTGATAATATTTAAGTTTAAGACTTTATGTCTAGAATATAATACACGATATATTATATTTTTAAGGCAAAATCAACTTTCTAGTATAAAGTAATCCTATACGCACACAAAAATATACATAAACGCGTGCACACACACATATATATAATTAACTAGGTCAAACCCCATGTGTTACACGGGTTCAATAAATAAATTTTAAAATTATTTATTTAAAATAGCATATAACATATTTCTAAAAGATGTTTTATGAAAAATTAAAAATACGAATTATGATGTAATCATATTATTTAACAAATTAAATAAAATTAGTATTATTTAGTAGAAAAAAGCAATATAAATCAAAATCTAATAAAAAGATGTTTATAAGTAAATTAATAAGAGAGAGAGGCGGGAAAACCAAATTTTAGATAGCCTAAAAAACTAACATGTGACATATAAAACCTTTATTTATTATATAGAATAGATATTTAGAAAACAAATAACCGGCTGATTAAATAAGTACAAGGATAATCAAGGGCATTTATATCAAGTTTGACAAACTAATGAAATAATTATAATTATAATTAAATGAATATATAATTAAAAAACTTTGAGTTAACATATAGTCGTATTTATTGTTACAAACTTTAACACGCGCCAATAATTTGAGGAATTTTCTTACATTCTTAGGGTTTTATCATGTTTTGATTTACTAGCCAATAACTTGAAGCTAGGAATTTTCTTTCATTCTAAAGACTACAAATTGTCTTCTTTGATTAACTTATATATATAGAGCTAATTTTGTTATTCTAAATAAATTGTTTTACACGTAAATCAGGCATATCTTTATAAATTAAGTATACAATTACATGCAAATATATGTATGTATGTATGTATGTATGTATGTATGTATGTATGTATGTATGTATGTATGTATGTATGTATGTATGTATGTATGTATGTATGTATGTATGTATGTATGTATGTATGTATGTATGTATGTATGTATGCACACACATGCACACCACCATGTTAATATATGGATTGATAAGTACGAATAATGATCGTTTCATAAGAATACTAGCTACAACATTCTTAAAATAATAATATTTTTTTCTCTTTTAATTACCCTGAAATATAATTAATACACGTAAAATGCTTTCCTTTTGGACTGGCTCAATTATAAAATGCTAGCTAGAAATATACTTTTTTTATTAATTTGTACGTTATTTATTGTTATTTACGTTAGATCGATCAATAACAACGTACGTACATGTGTTAAACATTTTCTTAATATATAGTCGTCCAAATTTATATATATATATATACTCGTTAATTACAGGAACTACTATCGATGTACCCATCAAGGGTGCAATGTGAAGAAACAAGTTCAGCGCCTATCAAATGATGACGGAGTTGTGGTGACTACATACGAAGGAGTGCACTCTCATCCTATTGAAAAAACTACCGACAACTTTGAGAATATTTTGACACAAATGCAAATATATACTCGCTAGCTATGATGACTTAATTAGTTGGTGCGTGCGTACGTAGTGATAATTAATTAATGCTGCTAGGAAAATTAAAAAAATGTAAAAGTTAATTAAATGTACGTACGTACGTGGAATTACATATATATACATATAGCCTTCAAATATAGAAACAAAAATATATGTATACATGGTGGGATTTAATAAAATGTAATTTGTATCTTCTTAATTGTATCTCAAGTCATATTATGTTAATTGTTATTATCGTGTTTTTGTTAAGAAATTAAAATAATATGATGAGACGATCAGGATTAATTTGGCTTAATTACAACGTACGTTCAGTTTGTTGCATGTACGTGAGGTGTTTTAGGTGCATATATATATATATATATATATATATATATATACACACACATATACAATATTCTTATTAATTTGTTTCATAATTGATATTGAGAATATTATTAAACGTGTGAGAAATTAATATTACTTCTTAATATATTATTATCAACGCATTCTTCGTATTTTTATTTAGAACGTCTAAAGTGATAATATATTTAATTTTCTTTTTCAAGGGACAAAGTACGTACGTCATCTTAAATTACAGAAAATAACTATTAATATTAATATATATATATATAAAATGCAACCTAAATGAATAGTATACATATTAATATTATATTGAAATAGTGTGTGTATATATATTATTAAATAGTATGAACAATTAATATATATAGTGAAAAAATGTGTGTTTTTCTATGGTTTCGGTGGTGTTCGGAGAAGGCTACGGTGATTGTTCTCATTGAAAATTGATGTTTGCTTAGAAATTTATATATTTTTTAATTCAACCAATTGGTTGTCGGTGAGAAGGATTTTGTGAGTATTTTTTCTATTATTTTCGTAACATATTTGTATGGATTTTGTATGATTTTATGTTTTAACGGAAAATTAGTATATAGTTCGTGATGAGAGATTTGATATTAATATGTAACTTATACTTATGCAAATGACATATAATACCCATTATCGTGAGTGCATTGCGATAACCCGCCGCAACGCGTGACAGGGAAAAACCTAGTTAATATAATTAACAAATTTTCATTTATTTTAGCAAACTTTTAACCTTCAAAGAGGAAAAAAAAAGAGAGAAGACGTACACCATTGAATTAAACAAAACTGAAAAATGAGAAAAAAGTTAATATTTTTGCTTAATTTGTTTTGAAGAATAACTTGTAAAGTTTAAAATTAATTCGATGGTGAACAACTAATTAAAGTTGCAAGTGTACGAGACGACATGATTAATTTCGGTACGTACAAAATATATTTAAAATGGTGAATGCTACCATTAGGCGTACCGGTCTCATGGCAAACATAAGGAAGGTAAATCACCGTACAATATATATTTAAGAACAACTTAATCTTTAGGTACGTAGATTAGATATGAATATATGATGGAGGTACATGTTGAAAATATGCCATATATATTTTGAGTTTACGTATACTTGAATCAACTGAGATAAACAATTTAATCTGAGTTCATTTGACGTATTCTATACCCAACCCATTTGGTCTCTGTGAGTAGTTGAATCCTAATAAATTTGGAAAATAATAAATCATTGGATTTTGATCAATAACTCAAATCAGCATTTCTCTCTCTATATATGTTTGCATAGACAAAATGTTTCAAACTTTGTTTTACCTATTTCTCCCCACCAAACCGGAGATGTTGATGCTTCAGTATGCACCATCTTAAGATCAAGTCCGGTTTAGTTGGTGATGGTGAAATATGTGTTCATACTCATTTATTAGCACCTAAGGATGCGTGTGATTTGTATTTTTTTTCTAAAGAATTAAAATTTATCAAAAATAAATTAGGGGTTGTTTGGTAACATCCTAATATACCTAATCTAATAAAAGAGTATATTTAGTAGACACATGTCATATTATAGTAATATCTGGAATTTGTTTTCCCGCCTCTCTTTTCTAATTATTTTAACAATTT
The DNA here is from genome assembly GCA_009363875.1 of Mikania micrantha. Taxonomy (NCBI): domain Eukaryota; kingdom Viridiplantae; phylum Streptophyta; class Magnoliopsida; order Asterales; family Asteraceae; genus Mikania; species Mikania micrantha. The sequence goes on along the minus strand of CM018694.1, from coordinate 87,511,719 downwards.
TTAATAATTATATATTATGTACTAGTATAAAACCCCATGTATTACACGAGTTGGATAATTAAAAAAATATAATTTTTTAATATAAAATAATAATAAATTTTTAATAATTATAAAACTATATTTTAAGATAAAGTATAATTGAAATATTTTTATAGTTTATAAATTATAATAAATTAATAAAATATTAGAATAAGAAAATGTATATTTTTTTACCATTTAATTATATAATTTAATTATTAAAAAATTATAAAGATATTATAGAAGAGAGAGAGGCGGGAAAAAATTTTCAGATTACACTAGAACGTGACAGGTGTCACCTAAAAATACCATTTTATTATAATAGGTGGATCTTCTTATTCTAATAATTTACTACTTTACTAAAACTTAGTAAACTATAATAAGATTTAAATTATATATTATCTTAAAATATAATTATATAATTACTGAATATATTTATTATTTGTTTTATAATTTTTAGATATTCACATTTCTTATTTCACAAATAGTTGATAAATCTAATATATAAATTTTTATAAACATTATTATTTATAAAATGTTATAATTATTCAACACATGTAATATATGAGTTTATAATGCTACTAGTCATTAAAAGACTATATCTTAATGATTAAAAGATAACTAAAGATAACTTAAAGTATGAATGATGAAGATGTTTATTAGTCTCTTAACGTTCAAACTTATGTTACCTTTTAACTATTCAAAAGATATGAATCATTAAAAAGCTATCAAACAACCTCTTATATTTTGAAGGGTATATATAGTCTCTTTGCCAACCATAGATCGTGAGATAAGATGCCTCTATATGTGTGTGTTTAAATTCATATATTTGTGAGTTTGTTTGGTAGTTACATTGAATTCACTCTTGCCCACTATCTAAACTCTAGAATTCTTGTAGTCAAATAACTCATAAAACGTTCCAAAACCCTCCCATTTGTTTTAAAAGTTTATTCAAAAACTGCAATTGGCATAAGAATTATGAGCAAGTCTTTAGACATTAAGGATAGAATCAAGAATATCATGTTACTAAGCTTTCGTCAGTCTAAAACATTGAAGATTAATGAATCCTCTTCAATTTTTTTTATTAAAAAAATTGTCTAATTCGCCGATAGATTCAATTCATGTGTTTTATGTTAATGTGTTCCTAAAATATGCCTTTGGATCTCTGCTGACATATTTTTTGTGTTTTGTCGTTTACCTAAAATTGATGAACTTGAAGATGTATAGCACTAGAACTTAGAGGAATTTATCGTAACATACACAATATACAATCCATACAAAGAATGCAAAACAAATTTCTTTTTTTTTTTTCATCCCACCTATTGCCCATTAAAATTTTCAAAACATATATTAAAATACTTTACTTTTTTCAATAGGAATAAAATTAAAGCAAATTATAACAATTAGTTCATATATAGTATGTTTCCAAATACTTATCAAACTTGATTTTATATACCAATCAGTCATGTTTACTAAAACCCCTTTTTGGCTTGTTCGGTTTCAGATAAATTCGGAAATTAAAACCAAATATTAAACCGATGGTAGAAATCAGGTTATGGTTTATGCCATTCTCGAGTTAATTTTAACATATTTGAATTGGCTTGGCTTCGCAGGGTTTGGTTTGGTTTGGATTTAGTACTTGGGTTCTGATCAAAAAACATATTAGTAGTAGTGACGTAGTGTAATGTGTTTGTTTGTTTTGGACTAACCGGTTCATTTAAGAGTCTGAATCTGTTCCAAAGTCCTAAATGGACCGGTTCCTCCAAACCATTCCACCCAAGGAAAGAAAGCGCTGGGTTCGGCCGGCCAAACCCCTCGGTGACCCGTTAGGCCGGGTCCTTAACCGCCGCTTGTTTTACCCACCGGTTCCAAACTGTCGGTTGTTGTTCATTTAGGTTTCGATGTCGCTTCACAGTTCTTGATTTACAAACGAATTCGGTTCTGCTAATTAACCGACCAGACATGCTTACCTTCGAGCCAACTAGGCATGCTCGGTGGTTCGCACCACAGGGCGGAAACGAGCGATGATGGAGGGGCCATGGGCTGAGGCAAGGCAGGAAGTGACGAAGCGACGATGGCGGGCTGGCGGCGACCGGACTGATGTGAAGGAGACGGGTTGAACCACGAACTGGTGGGGGCTGAGGTGGCAAGGGTTTTGAACAAAAAAAAGATTTTTTTGTATATTTATTTTCATTTATAAGTGAAACCAAACAATCTTAACCGGTTCAGCACTTAATAGTTTAGACTCTCTTAATCATTCAGCATTTAATGATACATACTCAATCAATTTTTTTTTGAACGGCAATATTATCCTACTCCTAAATTACACCCAATATTCCCCATTGCTTGAATTTGAACCCAAGACCTCCTTTCTAAGAGGCAATGCCTCACTCAAATGGCCCTTAGACTACACAGAAGAAATTAGGTCTGGGCTTATGATGTAGCGATGGGCTGTGTGGGGCTTGTGCACAGGGCTGAATGGCTGAATGTAATTTACCATAAAAAAAAACGCATCAACACATAAAAAAAAAACGTTGGGAGATAACGAGTTAGGGTTTGTTTATGCTCCAACAGTTGTGAACAATAAATTGTGTTGACAATCAGAGCGAATAAAACGAACAAGAACTCAGACTGACGCTTCTTGTTCTCCAAGCAAAGATATGATCACAATTACCATATAATCTCTATTGAATTTTGATTGATCGATTTGACGATGGCTCTTCCTCTTGGCAAGCTGACGATAATTATCGGAGCAGGTATCAATTTTCTTATCGTCATGCTAGCTTTTTATATGAAACTTGCGAGTTATCAATGGTGTTTGTATGCGACTGTTAATTTTCAGTATTTAACTTGTCTATTGGTTAATCTGATTATCGAACGTTACTAATTGTTAGCGAAATCTATAAAATTGCGTTGTATTGCATTCTGTTTATGGCGGAGGGGTTTGAGTTGTGTTTGATTTAATGTCAAATTGTCTTCTTTAGGGAAGACACATTTCTTCACTAGATTCACCATTGAGCCACCCAACTAACGATTTGTAGCCTGCATCAATGTCACTGAACAAAATGGGATCAATGGAATCTCATAATGCATTTAGCTTCTCAAGTTATATTCTACTTTAACGAGCTTGAGTTATTTGATTTCTACCCTACTGTGATTGGGCAAATTAAATTTTGCATATAAAGCGCTTTGATTTTGATTGTTTTTTCTTTTTGTCATGTTGGCTACCCAAAAAATCCATCTGTAGCCTTTTAATTTGAAGCTTTTCTTGCACTTTAATAGTTTGATTTATTTTCATAATTCTTCATTTGCTTGATAAAAAAACTAATCGGGCTAATTGAATGCATCATTTTGTATTTGTAGGCCTTATTGGGTCAGTTCTTGCCAAAGAAGGTCGCATACCTAGTGTTTCTGATTTTTTTTCTGGTGCTTCGAAAGTAAGTATTTTCTTTTATAGTTAATTACTTTGTCCCTATATTTTAAGATCATATATTTTAATATATACACAGATGATAAGTCCTATTTTTTGTCGTTTTGAGGTTTTATGCCCGCTTTTCTTTCTAGGTACTTAAACTAATTAGTCATGATGAGAAACCTGCTTCAAAACCAAAGCCACTCAACGATTCATTGTTGGCACAGGTTTAAATGTTCATTTTGAACGATTCAATCACATATTATATGATGATCATTTTTGCTTTACATGTGTTGTCAAATTACTGGATTATTGTCTTATGTTGTTTATAACAGGTAAATAGCCTAAGGCAGGAGCTGCAACTTCTGGCATCAAATAGGCCTGTTACCATTGTGACTTCAAGTGGTTCAGGAGGTTTGTTGATGATATAAAAAATTTAGTTCACATGCAATTGCATTAGTCTTCACTGTGTTTTTTTTTTCTTCCATTTTTTTGTATAACACTCACTCCAAAATTCTTGATGCATTTTCATTCTTGCAGGCAGCAAATATGGTGTCGTTATCATTGTTGCTGTTGTAGGATATGGTTATGTTTGGTGGAAGGTAATAATAAGAAGCTGATATTAACTTAAAAATCTGATTGTTACTGTTTTCTTTTAACATCCAAAATCCTCTATGTTTTCTAGTTGCATTAGTATGTAATGTATAAAAGTGCTAAAACTTTGCTTTATTTGTTTTTTAAGAATCTGCTAAGTTAAGTTACTTTGCTTTTTGCTACAGCTTTTATAGTATTTTGTCCTTTTGTTATCAGGGGTGGAAACTTCCTGATATGATGTTTGCTACAAAACGCAGTTTATCTGATGCAACAAATGCTGTAGCTAAACAACTTGAGACAGTCTACTCTTCACTTGCAGTATTGCATTCATTATTTTCTTATTAATTATCCAATAGATTATTTCTTTATATACTTTTAAGCTGGCTTTCATTTAATGTTTTCAATATAAATTTGGTTAAAGTTCTTGTTTTTGTTGTTTAGGTTACCAAGCGACATCTATCATCAAGAATCGATCGTGTTGATTGTAGTTTAGATGAAGTTGCAGAAATTACTGCTACTACAAAAGACGAGGTACTTAGAGATAAAGGTTAAATTAATTTATAAAATACTAAACAGTTGCATTGAATTTTGGAATTTTTTGTTAAAAACCTTGTAGGTTTCTTCGATACGTGGAAAAACAAAAGTGTTTTCTGAGGATGTTCAGTCTATACATAACAAGGTCTACACCCTGGTGTGTGGTTTTTATTCTTTTCCTTGTGACTTTAAAATATGTTTATTTATGTTTTGTAATGTCTTAATAATTTGTTGTTACAGGAGAGTAGGCTGAGTATGTTTGAATTGAAGCAGGTGATTATTGTTGTCTCGTAAAATATATAAAATGAGGTTAAAGTTATTGTATGCTTTGTTCATACTGCTAAATTGACATGTGTGCAGGATGAAACAAACTTAGGAGTGGAAAGGTTGATACGCACTGCCATATCAATGGAAAATCAGGTACAAAATTATACGCTCTTAGTAAATATTAATAAGAATTATGAAATTGAATTTTGTTACGGATGATATCTGCAGTCCTAGTAGATGTTCATTCTTTAGTTGATTTTGATTATTTTTAGTTAGAAACTTCTTGAATTGCATTGGAAAGGTTCATATTCTTTTAACCCTCTGTTCACGTTATTCGCGCTTTCTTTTGTTTGTGCCAGTTTAGTGAGAAATTTATACACATTATGTTAATCATTTTTTGTCCCCTTGTAGGGAGATCAATCCAATTCATCAAAGCCCGCTCTTGAAATGCCACATAGGGTACTCTTTCTAACTCCATGTTTTATTTGTCTGCTCTGCCTTAGTTCACTTCACTATAATCTACATATAGAGGTAGCAGGATTGGGTTTGGTAACCGGTTGAAAAGGATCATTTTCAAGCATGGTTGATAATGATTGGGTCAAATTGGGTTGACTCAATAATTTATTATTTAAAAAGTAAATTGATATGTGTAAAAATTGTTTAATGTATTAATAAGACTCCATAAAACGATGGTACAATAAAAATTTTAACTTTTTGACAAAACCTTTCACTAGGTTGTATGCGCTGCCCCACATTCCTTGCTGGGCTAAATTTGTTTGATTTGGCCCTTTGAAATAAAATACGGCGTAAATTGAAGCATTTATTAGTATTGGGTCGTATTGTCAATTAACTGCATATTTAAGTGGCATGTTATGCATGTTGACAAAAGAACAACAATGAACCATAATTATTAATGTTGGATATCTTATCCATCTATTTCTCAATGCAGGCTATGTCTTTGCCACCAGTTCAGATAGAGGAGCTACAATCATCCCCCCCTGTATCTCCCAAGGTATATTTTCTATCCATTTTAGTATAATAACTAGTTAGGGTTGCCTTTTTTCCATATGGATTTCATCTACGTATCATGTGATAACTCAATCTTAACCCTTAAACCCTATCTGGGCCGTCCATTTGGAACCTTAAAAATAAATATGTGGTCCACATATGTATATTATTAAAATGGACTAATGAATTTCGTCTTTCAGACTAGGCAGCCTTTGGAAACTGCTGTCTCTGGTTTAAAGGTTATTCCCGGACTAATCGTTTACAGTTGATATTTGTGAAATGATTGTTTCTTTTTTCTAATTTGGTCTTGTGGAAAATAATACGTTTCAGGTCCTGCATGATGACCCTGAAGAAGTTGGAAACACTCCTCGGGCATCAAACAGGTTGAACATTACAGAAGAAGGAAGCTCAAGCTCTAACGTCTTAGGACGGACATTTTCTGGTTTGAGTTCTGTTTTCTCACGAGCCCGGCCTCCAAGTAGACAGTAAACAAGCTTGGCTGTTTTTTTTGGTACTGATCTAAACATGAACATAATTTTTGTAATTAACAGAAAGAAGGTAATGCCTTAGTCGGGCCGGGCCGGGCCTGGTTTGGGGGAACTATCCCACAGGTATAGCATGCTTAGTTTAGTCTGGGGATTGGTGAAAGTCCAGAAATTCTGTGTACTATTGAGATTATTAGGGATTTTGTTATTTGAATTTGAACATTCAAATCACATATTGGCCATTCAGTCTTATTAGTCAATTTTCATTGTATTTTCTCCTTTTTGGGTTGGAGTTTTTGCTGCTGCTGCAACTTTTGGCAAATCATATCCCCCTCAGCCTTGCAGTTCGATCCTTCCCGGGAGGTTTGGTTTATCCAAAGTAATATCATCTGGACTAAACATATAGTTTTAGCCAAGTGTAACATTTCTTATATTACAATTGAAACTTATCTTTCAATTCATTAGGAGGATTTTTGTTTTTCATTTTTTTCAATGTTGATGGATGAATTTAAAGTAAACCTAATTTACAGTAAAATTTAAGGTTTTGTTGATTTTCTGTTATATTTTTTAAAATTTGCCATTACCAAATCTAATTAATGACTAATTAGCTTTCTAAGATTTACATTCAATCAAATTTAACTAAAAGAGTGCTAGTTATAGCCCTGTTTGGTTCTTGGATTTTGCAAGAATTGAAATAGAGTTCATCAGATTCCGTATTTGGTTGGCAGAGGGGTATTAAACTTAGAATCAATTCCACCATTTGATAGGATTTTCAAGATTTCTCTCACTTACCCATAGAATTTAAAATCAAAACAAAGAAGATGAATTGAAATTAAAAACATTGTACGGAAGCTCACTTGCATAATAAAAACCATATAAATCTTGTGCCGACAGAACCTTTTAGTTTGGTTTGATTTAAATGATCCAACTAGTATTTAAAGGATTATAAACACCTTAATTTGCGCATAGAATAGTCAAAGGTTTTTAGTTCATGTGAACATTATTATGAGTAGAAAAGAATAAAAAAAGGTGATACTAAATGAAAGGGTAATTTATACTATAACCTTTTAGCTTGTTTAACACCCTCATTTTTTCTTCATACATCTATGTGGTACATAAGTGTGGAAAGAAAATGATAGAAGTCAAAAAAAAATTGAGAAGACAGAAGAAAAATATGACCCGTGTAAAAGGGTTTGTTAATTTCTTATAAGTCAAATGCACGTAATTCAAGTATCAAGTAATCAAACAACCTTCACTTGAATTTAACCCATAAAATTAACATGATTTCAATTCATTGGTTAAATGTTTACTTTAGACAGATTGAATATATTTATATATTTATATATAAGTTATGGTTAGGGAAATTGAACATAGTTATGGAGTAATGAGTAATCTAAGGCCACTTGCCTCACCATATCGTCGGGCAAGTGGCGACAATTGAACAAGAATGGATGCGGCGGCAGCAATGACATAAGTTTAGTTTTTGGTTGTTAGCAATACTTAGCTTAACTGTCAAAAAAAAAAAGAACCTATCATAGATTGATATATTGTTGAAGTTAAAAAAACAAATGAATAAATAAAAAATATATAAATTTCCTAGAACAAGCATTTATTCATCCTGTCATTAATTAATATGGACACCAAAAAGCTTCAATCCATGAGTCTTTACATTGCTTGTTTGGATCATCTCATCATCCACCTTCTGATCCTCAAAACTATCTTCATCTCCTTCCACACCAAGCTTCAAACTTGAATCAATATGGCTTGTAGACTTACACGTGTCAATCACCCAGAAGCCCATATTCTGCATTTCAAGATTCTCTTGATAGTAAAAGGTTATCTTGTCCTTTGGCATCAGTTTCTTATCTTTCACAAACTGATTCCATCCCCTAGTGAACACAAAACTTTGGCTGCTTTTCCAATAACAATACCTAAATTTCCACAATCTTTTTTTAGTATCATAAAACGAAAGATTTACCTCGTCATTAGCAAACCCTTGTGCCACCTCATCAGGTACACGTGGAAAATATCTCACAGCATATTTCTTAGGTATAACCAGTCTATTAAGCTTACCAACATCACTTGGTGTTAACTCCTTTTGAAAAAGAACCCGACAAGAAAACCCAAAACCACGTTTTTCAACCGATAACATGTTATCACTCTCGTTATCCACTTTCATCTGTCGTTGATAATCTTCAAACTTAGCTTGATATGATCCATCTTTGATGATAGCTAGAATTGTTTCCATGCAGTAATGACTTTGGAAGCTTGCTTCTAGAAGAGTTGACTTAGTCAACGGGAAGTTTCTTGGTGCATCAACACTTCTAAGCTTCATTGATGCTCTATCATAAGCAATTGCTGCATCTGTTTCAGATTTGAAGGTTCCTAACCATATTCTTTGGTTATTTGTGTATATTTGAGCCCCCCAATTTCCATTTTGTTGCGGGACTACCCCTTTGTATTTCTGTAAATAACCATACTTATCAATTTCTTTGAAATAATTGTCATACCGGGAGTCCAAATATCTCTCCATTACTTCATAAGCGTTTAAGATCCTTCTGTTGGCCTTTTTAACCTTTAAAGAACACTTGTATAATGTGAGTATTCTACTTTAAATAAACCATAAAACTATTTATTAATTTTTAAATTCTTAATCAAAAGTTTACTTTAAACCATCATTGTAAAACTTATGTTATCGATTGAACATACTTTACAAGTTAGAAAGTTTCAAATCAACTTGGACTATAAAGAACTAGAAGAAATATAATACAACATATAGGAAACCGATATAAACATGGGTTGGAGTAGATGATTATTTAATTTTATAAAAGAAATAAAAAATAAGAAGAATGAACACTTGAAGAACATGATATGATCTGGATTTGCAGCTAACCTCTGGTTGTATCTGAATAAGCTGGGACGAAGATGGTTTTGGAGTTTAGGATGAAGTGTTATATACACACATAGATTGGTGAATTGAATTCTAGGGAAGAAATTGGAGTGATTTATGGAATTATTCATAAATCGAGCATTACCAAATTTAGATTTCCAAAACAATCGGGAGCCAATTTTGTAAGAGATCTTAATTAAATTCAAGAAATATATTTACGATCCCACAAACAAATTCTTTTAAATTTTATGATGATTGGTATGGATTTTGTTAATAAGTTCTACATGAAATCTATTCTTAATATATTCAACTCGTTTTTATATATTACATGCATTTAAAATAATTTATTCTAAAACGGCTAGTTATTACTTATTAGTCAGTTTTTGTGCATAGATTATTACATGCATTTAAAATAATTTATTCTAAAACGGCTAGCTATTACTTATTAATCAGTTTTTGTGCATAGATTACCTCCAATATATACGACAACATTTAAAAATTCAACATCATATCGTTAAATACTAACAAATATTATGCGCTAGGTTATAGGCCCGTGTATACACGGGTTTACGAATAAAAAATAATGTGATTTTATAATTATTTATTCATGAATTTACATAATCAAAATAATTTTTTTATATCTTTTTAAATTTACATGATTATATTAATACTAATAATATTAGTTATACCTTTTTTATATAGAAAAACTTTAAAGATAAAAATTTATAAAAAAGTTTTCTTAAAACATATATATATATATATATATATAACATTAAACATAGATATATTAAACATTTACACATGTTAAATATTTGAATTTTAAAATTATTTGTTTAAAATAATATAATACATATTTTTCAAAGATGTTTGATAAAAAATAAAAGAATTGATTCATAATTTAATAATATTATTTACTAAGTTAAATAAAATCATTAATATTTAATAGGAGAAAGAAGATAAAAAAATCAAATTTAATAAATAAAAGCATAAAAATATTAATTATGAGAGAAATGTGGGAAAAAAATCTTTAAGTGACCTAGAATGTTGACAGGTGGCATATCAAAACATTTATTTATTATATAGTATAGATATGCATATATATATTTATGCTTTATGTCTAAAATTGCAGTGTCACAAACATTTTTCTACACTAATTTAGCCTCAATAATAAAAGGTTTAGTTAAGTTTTGTTAATTTTTATTTTTTTGTTAATTGTCTTAGTTTGGAAACAATGTATTTGTAATCTTAGTGGCTAGCAACTTAATTAATTATCCAGATAAATTGTTCTAGTGCTAGAAGACTCACCCTCCAATATGGAGGTCAAGGGTTCTACTCCTATTTGAGACACTTTGATAGATACCAGGTGAAGGGGAGGAATTGTGAGCTTAATCTCGGGTTCTGAACCGATGGGGGCGCAGTTTTTACAGCAAAAATAAGCTGGTTTATGCGCACCAGGTGCAGCTCTTCCGAAGGTAGCGTCTGGTAAAACGGGCTATCGCTCCCTTGAGGAAGGGGTCTTCCGAGACCTGCTGGCGTGGTGCATATGACACGACGTTACACTCGGTTGTCGCTGTTAAAAAAAAGCGACTTAATTAATTGCCAGCTGCTCGGGTTTTTTCCATAGATTTTTTTCAGCTGTTAAAAAATAAACAAAAAACAATGACATGAAATTTATAAAGTATTGCTTCATTATCTTGTGAAAGAAGTGTCATTACTCCTGAAATTTAGTATTTTTGCATGATTTTATTAATATTTATTTTCAACAACTTTCTGTTAATAAACGTATATATAGTAGTTGACTAATTTTATCTGGCAGCTTGATTTACGGAATCGTGAAATCTACCTTACCATGTATATTGGCGACGCAATTAGGATTCCAATCGCCAAACTAATTCACCCCCTTGATTTTAATTTGGATATGCCACTCATTCCTTACCATATTTGTTGCTCTCTCTCTCTCTCTCTCTATATATATATATATATATAGGGTTAGGATATATTGAAAACCTTTTTTCAATAAGAAAACTTTGAAAACTCAATTTGAACCATTAGATCTTTAGATGGGTGGATGAGAATAAAAAGGTATTTTTGATTTATTAATTTGATTATAAAATGGTTATAATAGTACAAAAATGGCAAAAATGTCTTTTACAAGATTTGTACTTTTTGGATTCTTTTTTAATAAAAGTGTATAACCATATGTACACAATACACACACACATTTCATAAAATCACTGTCATTAAGGACATCGGCGACGACGGCGGAGTTCGACGGCGAAGAAGAAACTTCAACCCCTCGGCGGAGTTCGACCACTAGGCGACGGCGGCGCAACGGCGGAAAACACGATTGAAGATTTTTCAGCGTCGACCAAAAGACAATCTTGCTCGGCGACGACGAAGAACTTCCAGCGCTCGGCGACCGCGACGGCGACCTTCAACCTCTCGGCGACGGAGACCTTCAACCTCTCGGCGACGACAGAAAACACAACGTTGATCAAGGGTTTTTAATATCTTCTTCAACAACGTCGATCTTCAACCTCTCGGCGACGGCGATCTTCAAATGTTTAGATCTGGACGCTGTATCAAAAGTGTAGATCTGGAATAGGAACATAGTGACTGTGAAGGTGGTGACAGTCTTGGTAAAGGGATCACATTTCTTTTAACTCGTGTTACTGAAATTACGTTTGTGTTACGTTTCTTCTACGTTGAACCTACATTGAAATTACGTTTCTGTTACATTTTTTCTAAATGTGAAGGATCCAAGTTAGTTAAATTTTTTTATATATGTAGCTTCACAAAAAGTGGTATTTTTTTGTCTAAGGCTTTAAAATTGAATCTAAACGCCTCACATCGTTGTTAGATGCTAGTAATGAAGATAACCAGTTTGATGGAGCAGATTGAAGGCTGGGTATGTCAAATTTTGCTACAACTTGGAGTGTTGGAGTTTCACAGGTTGGATGCGTTGCAGATACATCGATAAAACATGGGTAAACAAACATTAAGAACATCTAATATACACCCTTTGAAAAAATGTACTTAATGTAAAAAAAGGTTATTTACATTAAACTTACATATTTGTTACTTCTTTGTTACATCTTTGTTACATCTTTGTTACGTAATGTTCATATTATTGGGTTACATTAAATTGCTAACAGATAGTTCGGGTGAAAAAGCAAAAGTTTCGACACAGTTTGATACAGGAATGAGTGTGGATAAAAAGTCTCTGCATCTTTCAAGGGAAAAAACAAAATGACAAAGACATTCAAATGAAGTATGGATCACATTTATTTTAACTCGTGTTACTGAAATTACGTTTGTGTTACGTTTCTTCTACGTTGAACTCACATTGAAATTGCGTTTCTGTTACGTTTTTTCTAAATGTGAAGGATCCAAGTTAGTTAAAAAAAATTTATATATGTAGCTTCACAAAAAGTGGTTTTTTTTTTTTGTCTAAGACTTTAAAATTGAATCTAAACGCCTCACATTGTTGTTAGATGCTAGTAATGAAGATAACCAGTTTGATTGAGCAGATTGGAGGCTGGGTATGTCAAATTTTGCTACAACTTGGAGTCTTGGAGTTTCACAGGTTGGATGCGTTGCAGATACATCGATAAGACATGGGTAAACAACATTAAGAACATCTAATATACACCCTTTGAAAAAATGTACTTGATGTAAAAAACGGTTATTTACATTAAACTTACATATTTGTTACTCCTTTGTTACGTAATGTTTATATTATTGGGTTACATTAAATTGCTAACAGATAGTTCGGGTGAAAATGCAAAAGCTTCGACCCAGTAACAACAACCCTAACCACAACCAGAACAACAACCAGAACACTCTCAAGGGGTGTTATGAATGTGGCAAGCCGAGCCACATGAGGAGGGATTGCCCTCAGTTGAAGAAGACCGGAGGAGGAGCGGCCAAGGGACGAGCTTTTGTGATTGGCTCGGGGGAAGCCAAAGACGATCCTAACATCGTAACCGGTACGTTTCTTTTAAATAATGTCTATGCTAGCATATTATTTGATATCGGTGCCGATAGGAGCTTTATATCTAGTGAGTTTAGCAAATTACTAGATATTACCCCAACACCACTAGACTACAAGTATACCGTAGAGTTAGCCGATGGCAAGCTGATTGAAACACAACACGTCCTTCGAGGATGCGTCATGACATTGGCAGACCACGAGCTCGAAATCGATTTGATGCCAGTAACTCTCGGAAGGTTCGACGTAGTCGTGGGAATGGATTGGTTATCCGCTAACCAAGCCGAGATCGTATGCAACGAGAAGATCGTACGAGTGACGTTGCAGAACGGAGAACAGATCTCGATTCAGGGGGAAAGACGGGGAGTACCTCTGAACATCATGTCATGCATGAAGGCGAACAAGTATCTACAAAAGGGATACACTGCAATACTAGCCCTCATCGCAGAGCAACCGAAGAAGGAGAGGAAGATTGAGGACATCGCTGTAGTCCGCGATTTTCCCGAAGTGTTTCCCGAGGATCTACCTGGACTACCCCCGAAGCGACAAGTCGAATTTCAGATAGACCTCACACCAGGAGCAGCACCGATTGCTAAAGCTCCATACCGGTTAGCACCGACTGAGATGCAGGAACTGTCTAACCAGTTACAGGAGCTGTTAGACAAGGGATTTATCAGACCGAGCTTCTCACCTTGGGGAGCACCGATCTTGTTTGTGAAGAAGAAAGACGGATCATTCCGTATGTGTATCGACTATAGAGAGCTGAACAAGGTGACGATCAAGAATCGATACCCATTGCCACGAATAGACGATCTGTTTGACCAGTTGCAAGGGTCAAGCTACTATTCGAAGATCGATTTAAGATCGGGTTACCATCAACTAAGGATACAAGAGAATGATATTCCTAAGACTGCCTTCAGAACTCGATACGGACACTACGAATTTCTGGTTATGCCCTTCGGACTAACCAATGCACCAGCTGTATTCATGGACCTCATGAATAGAGTATGCAAACCCTACCTTGACAAATTCGTGATAGTGTTCATTGACGACATACTGATTTACTCAAAGAACCAAGAGGAACATGCTGAACACCTGAGACTAGTCTTGGAATTATTAAAGAAAGAGCAGTTGTACGCAAAGTTCTCCAAGTGCGACTTTTGGATTCGCGAAGTCCAATTTTTGGACACGTTGTTAACAAACAAGGGATACACGTAGACCCAGCCAAGATTGAAGCCATCAAAAACTGGGAAGCACCCAAGACTCCAACCGAGGTGCGACAATTCCTAGGATTGGCCGGGTACTACAGGAGATTTATTGAGGGATTTTCAAAGATCGCTCAATCACTGACATCCCTGACACACAAAGATAAGAAGTTTGATTGGGGAGACAAACAAGAAGTTGCATTCAACTAGTTGAAGCAGAAACTATGTACTGCACCCATCCTATCCTTACCGGAAGGATGCGACGACTTCGTGGTGTATTGTGACGCCTCGAAACAAGGACTCGGTTGTGTGTTGATGCAACGTGAGAAGGTGATAGCATACGCTTCACGACAACTGAAGGTGCATGAGAATAACTACACAACTCATGACCTTGAGTTGGGAGCCGTGGTATTCGCTTTGAAGATCTGGCGACACTACTTGTATGGCACAAAATGTACTATTTTTACCGATCATAAGAGCCTACAGCACATTTTCGACCAGAAGGAGCTAAACATGAGACAACGAAGATGGGTCGAACTCATCGGCGATTATGATTGCGCTATCAAATATCATCCAGGCAAAGCAAACGTAGTGGCAGACGCGTTGAGCCGGAAGGAAACAACAAAACGCGTGCGCGCCCTACAACTCACGATCCATTCTGAATTGCCAAGTCAAATTCGAATCGCACAACAGGAAGCCCTGAAAACTGAAAACCTCACTCTTGAAGCCATGCGTGGCATGGATAAGCAAATAAAGGCAAAAGACGACGGAGCTTATTATTTAATGGATCGGATATGGATTCCACGCTACGGGGGATTGAGAGAAGTAGTGATGGACGAAGCTCACAAGAGCCGGTATTCGGTACATCCAGGCTCTGACAAGATGTATCATGATTTGAAGACAACTTACTGGTGGCCGAACATGAAAGCCGAGATAGCAACTTACGTGAGTAAGTGTCTAACATGCTCAAAGGTCAAAGTTGAGTACCAGAAGCCATCAGGGTTACTTCAACAACCGGAACTACCAATGTGGAAGTGGGAGCAGATTTCCATGGACTTTATCCCTAAACTACCAAAGACGTCAAGTGGTTGCGATACCATCTGGGTCATCGTAGACCGACTAACGAAGTCTGCGCATTTTCTACCCATCAAGGAAACCGACAAATTGGACAAACTCACTCGCATCTATCTAAAGGAAGTGGTTACTCGACATGGAGTACCAATCTCAATCATATCTGACCGCGACAGCCGATTCACATCGCACTTCTGGAAGTATTTACATAAGGCTTTGGGTACGAGATTGGACATGAGTACCGCTTACTGTCACACCCCGAGCCGGCGGGGTAGGATCGGGTTTCCCCGTCGGGCGGAAGGTTCCCGGGGTGCAATATCGTGAGTGATAATCAAAGTGATCAGATTGTTTACATTGCACATGATATATAATTGAGAAACTTGCTAAAATAAAATAGAATTACAAAGTTAACTTACATCAGTTAAGTTTATAATTTAACAATGTAAATCTACTATAACATCATAAATCTTTAATCTTGTATCTGCACAAGATATACAAAATAATGGTGTATGATGTCCAAAAATATGCAGGTCCAAAAGCTAGGTCCTCTATCTGTAACCTAGTCCAAAAGAAACAACTCTTCAGTTGACCTGTTCGTCACCTGAGAAGTCATGCAAAAAGATCAAGTCAACACATGGTTGGTGAGTTCATGTAGTTTAGTATTTGAAATTGATTTGGAAATGATTTGATAATGATTTGAAGATGATTTGATAATGATTTGAAAATCCCTTTCGGTAAAGACCCTAACCTCATTAACTTCAATGTAATATCCATATCGGTATGCTTATATATAGGGCATACCCCTGAGTCGAGCCTACAAGCCCGCCCAGACGCCATCCCACCACATACTAATACGCATATGACACTGTTGTTAATGATAATTAAGCATTTTTACCCTACACACCTCTGATTTAGATTTTGTTTTCCCAAAACTTGATTTACCTTTGATTCTCTTGAGTTCATCATAGATATATGATTTCCCAAAAGTCAGTAATAGAAATAAATGTTAAATATTTAATTTAATAAATAAAACATTTAATTACAACTAAGACATTATGATTGGGCCTTATTTGACTCAATCAATTAGACTTAGTTGTTGGTGGTTGTCCAAGTTGTAACATCTCACACGTGACCCATGTCAGGCATAACTCACAAGGAGTACACCTGAACTGAGCAGGATTTTAATGATGCCCGTACAGCCTGACCAATTGGTCTTCTGTACCTGAAAGGGACTTTAAGGATATCCTTTGATTCTTGATCTCTTGATTCTCTTGATTTGACTTTGATAATGATTTCATTTGATCGTTCATGTTATTGCCCGTATAGCTTGACTACAAGAGTCTTCTATACCTGAAAGGGACTTTATATGTGTGTTACACGTGGTCTTGATTCCCTATACAACTGACATCCACCTTAACTTGAATATTAATGACTTCATTAGATTATAATGATTTCATTATTTCCATGATTCACACACATTTATGATTTCTGATTCCTTGAGTCTCTTGATCTTGATCTTTTGAATTCCCAAGATTCACAATGATAATTGATTCTTGATTATGATTAATTGTTCTCTGATTCCACACTGAATTAGATTTCCTTTGAATACGATCTTTTGATTTTGTTCATTTGATTTCACTTTGAATTTAAATTCTTGAATTTGAGCTTAATGGACTAAGGGTTGATTTGGAGTTTGAATTAAAGTATTACTTATAAGAGTAATTTAATTAATTTGATAATTTGATCTGTTTAATAATTTCCTAGACAGGAGTCTAGGAGTATCAACAAACATATATATGTAAAACATATAATAAATAAAAGCATTTAAATAACAGTTTAAATAAAAAAAACAGTTTACGCATGCTTCTCAGCCCCGCGTTTTAAAACAAAATGTTTAGAAAAGAGACAATGAACTCACCTGTGTTGCTGTGCAATGAATCACAAAAGATAATACGCGCTCTTTGACTGTTGCTTATGTATCTTTAACACCTGAGTTGTTTAAGAGATTTGAATACGATAAGTCGTTATAATTGACGTCGTAACTAGGGTTTGGTCTCGGTGTGCAACTAAGTGTCCAACATTACTAAAGTGTTTCTAGGATTCTATCTAATTAATCTAACATATTACCCATAAGTGAACCCCTTTATCCCACAGTGTTAATTATAAGTCTTTAATTAAAACCTTTTCAATTTAATTCATTTTAAGTTAAACATTTATTTAGGAAAGTCATTTAATTATATCAATAAGGTTGATAATTTAAGTATCTTTTATGAAAAATATAATTAATTTAAGAGACGTGTAATTAAACATGATGGGCTTATATTAAACCCATTGGGCCATCCTTGGCCCATTTATAAGACTTTGATTCGTAAATAATTTTTTTCCAAATACTTTGAATTAACTAAAGCTAGATCGTTTAGATAAACCATCTAGGTTAGTTGTATGTATTTATAGCTTTTTCTAAGGCTAGTTGTTAAGAATTAAATCAACACCCAACCCTTCTGTTATAGTTTTGATTCTCCATGAATTCTCAATGTTTTCGGTCCAAATAATGTTTATCCCTTGTGTTCAAATATCAAAAAGGTTTTAGAAAACTTCTTGACCTTACACTCCCAATTTCATTATCTTATATTAAGAAAAGCCTTAATTGTTGTCACATGATAATGTCATGTTAGTTTTCCCCATTGTTCAAACTCCATACCAAGTTCACAACCCAACCCATTTAAATCCCATGTGTTGAAACCATAGTTTGCTTCCCATGCACACACACATACCCATGCATGCGTTTAAGTGAAACCATCTCATATGCATATTTGCATGCACTAATCTTGCATGGAGCCGTATGGTGTGTGTTGAAATTTAGGCTTTCTACTCCAACCTAGGTTCGGCCGAATGAGATGGAGCATTAGCCGAATAGGTTTTATCCCACGAATGAACTGTGGCCGAAAGAGGGTAGATCGAATGGGTATCGGCCGAATCAGACCTGGTCGAATAGAGACTGTCGAATGAGGCTTGCCCGAATCAAGACTGGACCGAATAGCTGGTTAGCGAATGAAGCCATGGCCGAATAGGGTGGTTGGTCGAATGAATGGTTGCCGACCGAATGAAGAAGGGACGAATGGGTGCCTTGGCCATTCGGCCGAATGAAGGTAGGTGGCTCATTCGGCCATCTGGGTTCATCCCCATTCGGTGGTTCGCACGGTTGGGTGCAGCCATGGATGCTCGAGTCAAACAACCATATCTCGAGATGATGTTGGTTCCTATGTCATTCTAGGGTGTAAACATGTGAATCCTAGGGGTTGAAAGGGTTTAAAACCGGTTCTAAGCAGCTTCGAACAAGAGGGTTTTCAAAACCCTAAAACCGAACTAAATTCGTGATTTTACCTCAAATCAGGTGGAGGAAAGCTTAGATCGGTTGTACTTTCATGTTCTACAAGTAATGGTGGTCGTTTAGACACCAAAATGGGTCGATTTCATGAAGAAATGAAGAAGAACTCTTAGAGAGAAGGTAGAGAGATTCTAGAGAGAGAGTGACGGGAGAGAGGTTGAAGATGAAGTGGTTGTGGGTGAAATGAGGGTTCAAAAGCCTCATTAAAGGCTTTCAACATACCCAGGTATTCGGTCTCGTTCGGTTTTCGCTCGGTTTCGCGTAAAGACGTCGTTTTCATTTCGTTTTCGTAATGAAACGTTACGGTTTTTAATTAATAGAAATTATAAAATTATTTTAGGTTGTGATTCCTAATAGATTAACTAAATATCTTTTGTTTATTTTAAATTTACGAGAATAATTTATTTACTGTTCAAAATCGAATCGTACGGTCGTCGCGCGTATTCGTTCGAATCGTCACCCGTACGAACACGGCGATAACTATACTTTTCAATATTGTTTTCTAATTATTAGATATCATTCAGAACATTAAACTTTCAGATTTATTCGTACAGATCGTCACCTATACGAATAATCTGTCGGTTTAGCATTCACATAACAACATCCGTATTGTTTTGTTTTGTAAGGCCTCACATACGTTTATACATAATAAAATCATAACCAATAAATCCCATGATGGTTCTGTGTTGCCAGATAATTATCTGACTCAAGAACCATTGTTCTGGACTTGTTTCTCTGAATTGAATCTGAACTGTGATATGATAGCCTGTAATGACAATGATATACAGAAGATAACTGAAATATGTACCTGATTTACTGTTCACGTACTGTTTACGATCACTGTTCCGGTGATGGTTCCGGCACTGATGTTACAGTCTCCCCTTGTTGGAGAAATTTCGTCCCGAAATTTAAGAATTGTTATTGGTTGCGACTTCTTCTTCAAACAGTTGGGGATACTTAAACTTCACGTGATCTTCGCGTTCCTAAGTAAACTCAGATCCGCGCTTTGAGTTCCATTGAACCTTTACAATTTGAATACGGCTTCGCTTCAGTTGTTAAACCTTGCGATCCATAATCTGTAAAGGTCCTTCAATAAGGTGTAACTGATCATCAACTTGAATTTCTTCGACTGGAATGACGAGTGATTCGTCAGCAAGGCATTTCTTTACATTCGAGACATGAAACACGTCATGCACACTACTGAGTTCATCTGGTAGTCTCAGTCTATACGCTACAGAACCAATACGTTCAATAATTTCGAACAGTCCTACGTATCATGGTGTTAACTTGCCTTTCTTTCCAAAACGTACTACACCTTTCCATGGGAAAACCTCTAACATGACACGGTCTCCCACTTGGAATTCCAACGGCTTTCGTCGTTTATCGGCGTAGCTTTTCTGTCTGCTTCTTGTATCTTGTAATCTTCGTTGAATCTGGGCAATCTTATCAGTGGTTTCCTGAATAAGTTTTGGCCCAGTTACACGGTTATCCCCCACTTCAGTCCAACAGATCGGTGACCGATGTCTCGACCATAGAGAGCCTCGAACGGTGCACCTCCGATGCTACCGTGGTAACCGTTGTTGTAGGGGAATTTAATCAGTGGCAAATGAGAATCCCAATTCCCATCCAAATTTAATACATAGATTCCTAACATGTCCACCAGGTCTGAATTGTACGTTCGCTTTGACCGTCTGTTTGTGGATGGTAAGCTGTACTCATATTTAACTATGTCCTTAGAGATTTCTGTAACAATTATCAAAACCATAATGTACATCTGCTATCTCCGTCAGGGATAATAGACAATGGCACACCGTGACGTACCACTATCTCATTGATATATAGTCTCGCCAATTTATCCATCGTGAAAGTCTCACGTATCGGCAAGAAATGAGCAGATTTTGTCAAACGGTCAATGATTACCCAAATCGTATCATGACCACTGGAAGTGCGGGGTAGCTTGGTAACGAAATCCATAGCTATTTGTTCCCACTTCCAGAGTGAAATTTCAGGCTGTTCCAGTAACCCTGACGGTTTCTGGTGTTCCGCCTTTACTCTTGCACACGTAAGACATCTGCCGACGTATTCGGATATGTCTTTCTTCATCCCCGGTCACCAATAAAATCTCTGTAAGCCTCGGTACATTTTATCGGTGCCCGGATGCGCTTATTATCTGGCGCATGTGCCATCTCAAGAATAAGTCTTCCTGATTTACCTATCATCAGAATCCACCCACTATTTTGATAGTAGGTATTTCATCCAATTTATCTCAAACTGTCTTTCAACTTTACAATTTGACACACTCCTTAAATCTTTCGTAGATGACTCTCACAACTATGGGTGTTGATCATCGGATCGAAATCCTTAAGTCACACATGGTGAATCATTAGGTTATTTGATATAACCGTATACATACTTCACCATCTGTTTAATCTATTCTCGACTGTGAAAGTGGACTTTATATATCGGGAAGGTCTACCTAAGATGTGGTAGTACTATTGGAATAAAGGTAATGATTTACCCCTTTTAAGTAATCCTATACTCATCTGTGAGGTGATGTTTATCTACCTCACTCCTACCCAAAATCATGTGACTTACGGAAATCCATTATAAATGTTGTTTTCAACTGTTACTTATTCTTATCCTTACTTCACAATTTAAGAATTTAAAATAGAGTTGTTCTTCCTTTAACAGCTCTAGATTATCCCTGAGATGTTGTTCGCGTTCTGTCTTGCTGCTAAAATGAATCAGTATGCCATCCTTAGTGAAAATGACAATTTGATCCAGATACCATATGCACACTCGGTTCATGTAGTTCATGAAAACCACGGTGCATTCTTCTATCCGAATAGCATTACCATAATTTGGAATGCTCATCTTTTATTCGGAATATTTATCTTTGGTATATCTTTGCCTTGCATTCCTAACTGATTTCTCTTGGTCTACTTATCCTAGTTTAACTATGATTCTAGCACAGTTCTAAAAACATCCTTTCCTGATATCCTAGAACCGAGGTTCTCTAATTTCAAATGATTTGAGTTCTATGGTTCTAGGTGAAGAAATAATAGTTTACATACTAGCTTTAGCATCTAACTATCTACTGCCTTCTAATGTTCCATTAGATAAGGTTATTTTCCTAACTATAGTAGCTAGACTGTAATTAAGAATCACCCTATTTGTATTTATTTACTTAACGTTTATTTGACCTAAGGCTTCCTTAGGTTACTATTCTTATTATCTTATTTACAACTAACTTCTTACAGTTTCCTTGAATTCATTGTTTTCAAAGTCACGACGGAGTATGCTTTTTAAAATTAGCACTCCAATAAGCAATTTAACATAACAGCATGAAATATGCATACCTGTGGGGTCATCGGACTCCGAATGTTCCCCAGGAGCTGGTAAAGCAAGTAGTTCCTCAGTGACTGTTGGGTCTGCGGAAGGTCTTCGCCTAGGGCAGTCCCTTTTGAAATGTCCAAGCATTCCACATGTGTAGCAGTTGTTATTAGGAGAGGATATAGAGGCGTTCACTTTTTGTTTCTGTTTCCTAGAGGAAATAAATCGGCACTGTTGGATCCAATGTCCGTATCTTCCACAATTTAGACAGTGTCGACAAGGTTTCTTCTCACCATGGTGAAAACCACATCTGGCACATTTAGGATCTGCACCAACGTATTGACGGGGAGTAAAGGTCATTGGTGACCTACACTGCCGCATCCAGTGTCCCGTCTTTCCACAGCGCGTACATTGCACACATGCAATTTCAGCTCGATGATAGTAGTGACAAGCTGAACAGAGAGGGGTTTTTCCCTCAAAATGAGCACTGACTCTTGTGGTCGGATCTGGTATATTTTGACTGATAGGTACAGCTTCAGTGTAGTCCACGGTTCTCTTTCGCCTTTTTGCCGAACGATGTTTAGGTTGTTTGCTGGTTTCTCCCTCTTCAGGTTCCTTCTTCTCTGCAGAAAGTAGTGGGAAATTCCTAGCAAACTCCTCATTGTTCCTGATCTGGGTGATGATTCCTGGGAGAACCGCCACCAACTGTTCGGTGATCAGGGTTGCGAGCGCAACAGCTGCTGATTCCGTCTCTTGTGAAGGAAGAGGCGGTGATGGTTGTCTTCTTGGTGACATTCTAATCACAACCAATATAATATTGGTTAGTGCAATGATCGAATGCAGAAGACACAATGCAAGTAAATTCCTAATTCCTATATTCTCTACATGCGGGGTCCCTAGGTTATAGTCTAGGCCAAACCGTTTAAATAAGTGACCTATATTTCTCTATAACCATGGCTCTGATACGCTTACTGTCACACCCCGAGCCGGCGGGGTAGGATCGGGTTTCCCCGTCGGGCGGAAGGTTCACGGGGCGCGATATCGTGAGTGATAATCAAAGTGATCAGATTGTTTACATTGCACATGATATATAATTGAGAAACTTGCTAAAATAAAATAGAATTACAAAGTTAACTTACATCAGTTAAGTTTATAATTTAACAATGTAAATCTACTATAACATCATAAATCTTTAATCTTGTATCTGCACAAGATATACAAAATAATGGTGTATGATGTCCAAAAATATGCAGGTCCAAAAGCTAGGTCCTCTATCTGTAACCTAGTCCAAAAGAAACAACTCTTCAGTTGACCTGTTCGTCACCTGAGAAGTCATGCAAAAAGATCAAGTCAACACATGGTTGATGAGTTCATGTAGTTTAGTATTTGAAATTGATTTGGAAATGATTTGATAATGATTTGAAGATGATTTGAAAATCCCTTTCGGTAAAGACCCTAACCTCATTAACTTCAATGTAATATCCATATCGGTATGCTTATATATAGGGCATACCCTTGAGTCGAGCCTACAAGCCCGCCCAGACGCCATCCCACCACATACTAATACGCATATGACACTGTTGTTAATGATAATTAAGCATTTTTACCCTACACACCTCTGATTTAGATTTTGTTTTCCCAAAACTTGATTTACCTTTGATTCTCTTGAGTTCATCATAGATATATGATTTCCCAAAAGTCAGTAATAGAAATAAATGTTAAATATTTAATTTAATAAATAAAACATTTAATTACAACTAAGACATTATGATTGGGCCTTATTTGACTCAATCAATTAGACTTAGTTGTTGGTGGTTGTCCAAGTTGTAACCTCTCACACGTGACCCATGTCAGGCATAACTCACAAGGAGTACACCTGAACTGAGCGGGATTTTAATGATGCCCGTACAGCCTGACCAATTGGTCTTCTGTACCTGAAAGGGACTTTAAGGATATCCTTTGATTCTTGATCTCTTGATTCTCTTGATTTGACTTTGATAATGATTTCATTTGATCGTTCATGTTATTGCCCGTATAGCTTGACTACAAGAGTCTTCTATACCTGAAAGGGACTTTATATGTGTGTTACACGTGGTCTTGATTCCCTATACAACTGACATCCACCTTAACTTGAATATTAATGACTTCATTAGATTATAATGATTTCATTATTTCCATGATTCACACACATTTATGATTTCTGATTCCTTGAGTCTCTTGATCTTGAACTTTTGAATTCCCAAGATTCACAATGATAATTGATTCTTGATTATGATTAATTGTTCTCTGATTCCACACTGAATTAGATTTCCTTTGAATACGATCTTTTGATTTTGTTCATTTGATTTCACTTTGAATTTAAATTCTTGAATTTGAGCTTAATGGACTAAGGGTTGATTTGGAGTTTGAATTAAAGTATTACTCATAAGAGTAATTTAATTAATTTGATAATTTGATCTGTTTAATAATTTCCTAGACAGGAGTCTAGGAGTATCAACAAACATATATATGTAAAACATATAATAAATAAAAGCATTTAAATAACAGTTTAAATAAAAAAAACAGTTTACGCATGCTTCTCAGCCCCGCGTTTTAAAACAAAATGTTTAGAAAAGAGACAATGAACTCACCTGTGTTGCTGTGCAATGAATCACAAAAGATAATGCACGCTCTTTGACTGTTTCTTATGTATCTTTAACACCTGAGTTGTTTAAGAGATTTGAATACGATAAGTCGTTATAATTGACGTCGTAACTAGGGTTTGGTCTCGGTGTGCAACTAAGTGTCCAACATTACTAAAGTGTTTCTAGGATTCTATCTAATTAATCTAACATATTACCCATAAGTGAACCCCTTTATCCCACAGTGTTAATTATAAGTCTTTAATTAAAACCTTTTCAATTTAATTCATTTTAAGTTAAACATTTATTTAGGAAAGTCATTTAATTATATCAATAAGGTTTATAATTTAAGTATCTTTTATGAAAAATATAATTAATTTAAGAGAAGTGTAATTAAACATGATGGGCTTATATTAAACCCATTGGGCCATCCTTGGCCCATTTATAAGACTTTGATTCGTAAATAATTTTTTTCCAAATACTTTGAATTAACTAAAGCTAGATCGTTTAGAAAAACCATCTAGGTTAGTTGTATGTATTTATAGCTTTTTCTAAGGCTAGTTGTTAAGAATTAAATCAACACCCAACCCTTCTGTTATAGTTTTGATTCTCCATGAATTCTCAATGTTTTCGGTCCAAATAATGTTTATCCCTTGTGTTCAAATATCAAAAAGGTTTTAGAAAACTTCTTGACCTTACACTCCCAATTTCATTATCTTATATTAAGAAAAGCCTTAATTGTTGTCACATGATAATGTCATGTTAGTTTTCCCCATTGTTCAAACTCCATACCAAGTTCACAACCCAACCCATTTAAATCCCATGTGTTGAAACCATAGTTTGCTTCCCATGCACACACACATACCCATGCATGCGTTTAAGTGAAACCATCTCATATGCATGTTTGCATGCACTAATCTTGCATGGAGCCGTATGGTGTGTGTTGAAATTTAGGCTTTCTACTCCAACCTAGGTTCGGCCGAATGAGATGGAGCATTAGCCGAATAGGTTTTATCCCACGAATGAACTGTGGCCGAAAGAGGGTAGATCGAATGGGTATCAGCCGAATCAGACCTGGTCGAATAGAGACAGTCGAATGAGGCTTGCCCGAATCAAGACTGGACCGAATAGCTGGTTAGCGAATGAAGCCATGGCCGAATAGGGTGGTTGGTCGAATGAATGGTTGCCGACCGAATGATGAAGGGACGAATGGGTGCCTTGGCCATTGGGCCGAATGAAGGTAGGTGGCTCATTCGGCCATCTGGGTTCATCCCCATTCGGGGGTTCGCACGGTTGGGTGCAGCCATGGATGCTCGAGTCAAACAACCATATCTCGAGATGATGTTGGTTCCTATGTCATTCTAGGGTGTAAACATGTGAATCCTAGGGGTTGAAAGGGTTTAAAACCGATTCTAAGCAGCTTCGAACAAGAGGGTTTTCAAAACCCTAAAACCGAACTAAATTCGTGATTTTACCTCAAATCAGGTGGAGGAAAGCTTAGATCGGTTGTACTTTCATGTTCTACAAGTAATGGTGGTCGTTTAGACACCAAAATGGGTCGATTTCATGAAGAAATGAAGAAGAACTCTTAGAAAGAAGGTAGAGAGATTCTAGAGAGAGAGTGACGGGAGAGAGGTTGAAGATGAAGTGGTTGTGGGTGAAATGAGGGTTCAAAAGCCTCATTAAAGGCTTTCAACATACCCGGGTATGCGGTCTCGTTCGGTTTTCGCTCGGTTTCGCGTAAAGACGTCGTTTTCATTTCGTTTTCGTAATGAAACGTTACGGTTTTTAATTAATAGAACTTATAAAATTATTTTAGGTTGTGATTCCTAATAGATTAACTAAATATCTTTTGTTTATTTTAAATTTACGAGAATAATTTATTTACTGTTCAAAATCGAATCGTACGGTCGTCGCGCGTATTCGTTCGAATCGTCACCCGTACGAACACGGCGATAACTATACTTTTCAATATTGTTTTCTAATTATTAGATATCATTCAGAATATTAAACTTTCAGATTTATTCGTACAGATCGTCACCTATACGAATAATCTGTCGGTTTAGCATTCATATAACAACATCCGTATTGTTTTGTTCTGTAAGGCCTCACATATGTTTATACATAATAAAATCCTAACCAATAAATCCCATGATGGTTCTGTGTTGCCAGATAATTATCTGACTCAAGAACCATTGTTCTGGACTTGTTTCTCTGAATTGAATCTGAACTGTGATATGATAGCCTGTAATGAAAATGATATACAGAAGATAATTGAAATATGTACCTGATTTACTGTTCATGTACTGTTTACGATCACTGTTCCGGTGATGGTTCCGGCACTGATGTTACACTTACCACCCACAAACGGACGGACAGAGCGAGCGAACCATACAAACACTCGAGGACATGCTTCGGGCATGTGTTATTGACTTTGGTAGTAGCTGGGAGACTCACCTACCGTTAGTTGAGTTCTCATATAACAATAGTTACCACACTAGCATCCAAGCTGCACCATTCGAGGCACTTTACGGACGTAAGTGCCGATCACCCATTTGCTGGGCGGAAGTTGGGGACAGCCAACTGACCGGTCCAGAGCTTGTGCACGAGACGACTGAGAAGATCGTGCAAATACGCAACCGGATGGCAGCAGCTCGAGATAGACAGAAAAGCTACGCTGACAAACGACGCAAACCGTTAGAGTTCCAGGTGGGAGACAGAGTGTTGCTCAAGGTCTCGCCTTGGAAGGGAGTCATTCGGTTTGGTAAACGGGGAAAGCTGAACCCTCGTTACATTGGACCTTTCGAGATTACTAAACGAATAGGCCCGGTGGCCTACGAGCTAAACCTGCCAGATGAGCTGAGCAGTGTGCACAACGTATTTCACATCTCGAACCTCAAAAAGTGCATATCTGACGAGACACTTGTTATTCCCCTTGAGGAGATACAGATCGACGAACAACTGAACTTTGTTGAGGAACCGGTGGAGATAATGGATCGGGAAACCAAGAAGCTCAAACTCAGTAAAATACCGATTGTAAAGGTGCGATGGAATTCGCGACGAGGACCGGAATTCACATGGGAACGTGAAGACCAGATGAAACAAAAGTACCCACACCTGTTCGCGGAACAGACAAACACTGGCAACACAAGTTGAATTTCGGGACGAAATTCTTTCTAACAAGGGGAGGATGTGACACCCCGTAATTTCCAGGTCAGCAACTTATTTATTTAAATGACTATTTAAATGCTTTATGTACACGTGGCACTAGAATTAGATTAATTTAGTGTGACACGTGGCACGACAGTACGAACACTGACACATGACTAGATGATTCGTGGAATTATCGGCAAACAACACACACGTGTCAAAACACACGAACGTTGGTGAACGTCAAGCACATTGTGTAGCACAACACTCGAAACTTCGCAAAACACTCACACATTGAACTAGGAAGTTCAAACAAGGCCAAACGATAATTCGAAAACGAGGAAGCGGCGACGAACGGATCAACTAATGAAAATGGGCTTATTGGGCCTCCCCAAAACCCGTCGCGCTACGCGAAGGCCCACAAAGAACCTGTCGCGGTACGCGACAGGTGGGCGGGGGAAATTTGAACCCCGAATCCTCTCGCGCTACGCGAGGACTCCTCTTGAACGTGTCGCGCTACGCGACGAGACCCAGTTCGCAGAAAATCTTTATAAACCCAAGAAAATCACATCCTACTCTACCTTAATCATTTCTCTCGACCAAACACGCCACCCCTTGACTGATTTCGTCTTCTACCCCCTGCTACCACCATTGTTACCCAAAAACTCCATTGTTGAAGGCATAGATTGAAAATTTGAAGCTTAGAAGTGGAAGGGGATTGCTAGGAACTTGAAGAACCACCATCACCTCCCTTGTTCTTGACCCAAACCCACGAACCAGAAGTTTAGGAGCTGTTACCATCATCATCTCAGGAACTTTGAATATTTGGAAGGTAGTACATCATTCCTTGTAGCTTAAAAGCACTCACAAACACACATGCAAGTGTTAAATCACACATGCAAGCACCTATGATGCTTATACACGAATTTGTTTCTGGGTTTGTTGATTTAGATGTGTTTTATGATGATCTAGGATGATTAGAATGCATCTTATGATGATACAAGATGTTGTGTATGTATAGATTTCATGTTTTGTTCATAAAGTGTTGAATGATGGCCATGCATGTATGATCCATGATGATAGGAATAATCTTGAGCATGTTGATATGCTTATTGATGATAGTAGAAGGATTACTCATGGTGGGATTTGGTTAAAATGGTTAAAACTATGAGTTTGGATGAAACTTGCCATTAATAGTAACTTTTTACTTATGAAATGTGAATGAGGATGATACTTGGTGTCATGCATGTTCATGGATTGTTGCTTAGATGTTATTGGGATGATGTTAAGGTTTAGAATGTGATTTTGATAATGTTTAATGGTCATATTTAGCGTTATTACTATTTTTAGTAACTTTTTGGGTCAAAATGTTGATAGATGGCAATTTGGGTTATGTTGACATGTTTAAACTATGTTAGATTAATCATTAGGATGATTTGTGGTATAAGGATGGTTTAGAAATGTTAAAATGGTCATTTCTATGCAAAACTAGAAAGTTACTATATTTAGTAACTTTATTTTTACAAAAACCGATTTGTCAACGTGTTGAATAATCTGAGCATGCTAAATGGGTTAATATGTTATAACATGATGATTAGATGCTAAGTTAGATGGTTTCCGATGTTACGTATGTTATAAATGGAAACTTTCCATTTTAGGAAACTTTTATGTGCAAACATGTTGTAAACAACTTATGTGAAATCGTATGATAATGTGCTATGTGTTAACATGATCACGTAGGACTATTGAACATGCTAGAACTATAAAACCGATATGCTTTGTGAACCTTCCATAAATGGAAACTTACTATAAATAGTAAGTTGTCCATAGACGCGACTTGCGCGTTTTGCACACGACAAACACTAACACAATTGCTACACGAGTCACAACCGTCACACGGTTCACCAACAGGTCGTTGACTTGACACGGTCAAACTTGGTCAACTCTAGTCAAACACGGTCAAACACGGTCAATGTGGACCAACACAGTCAAACACGGTCAATGTGGACCAACACAAGCAAACACGGTCATTGTGGACCGACACGGACAAACATGAACAACCGAGGGTTGTTGGACACAAACACGAGCACTAACACAAACACTAGCACTGTCACTTACACAAACTCACGAACGGTATACGATATAGGTTGCCGGTGACCGACGTGCCTACTACATCAGGAGCTTACGCATACTTACGTTCACATCACTAAGGTGAGTTTACGGCCCCTCTTTACTATTTTTCAAACGCTTTTAAATAGGGGGAGAATACTAGTTGCATCGAGTCAAACATCTATTACTGTACAAACATTTTGTGTATGCTGGTTTATTGGACAAACATTAAGTGTTGAACTCGTAACAAGCCCTCACAAAGTCTTACCGTTAATGTACGAACAACGTGGTAGGTTTGAATGGATCCATTAGGGAATGACTAACCCCACGGGGCACCATGTTGACTGGATGTCATAACCTGTGCAAACTTGACCTAATTTACTGTGTGTACGAGACACAGTGGAGGCAAGGACAAACAAGTCTAGTTCGGTAGTGACGCACTGACACTTTGGGCCTAGGGCTCGGTACTAACATTTGATAAACAGCATGACACACTTTCTTACTATATGTATATCAAAACCTGTGAACTTACCAACCTTTGTGTTGACACTTTTCTAACTTGTATTCTCAGGTAACTAGCATGGCTAGCAGGAGGACAGAAATGCACAACTTAAGGAACGAGCATTAGGAACCTACATGCATTCTGTCTTGTCATTTTTAAAACAATCTACTTTTAATCTGTTAAACAATGTTGTGTTAAACTATTTACATTCCGCTGCATTTTGTCAAACAATTGATTTCCGCTGCAACATGTTATGATAATTTTTATTCCGCTGCAAACTATCTTATTAAGTGTATGTGTCAAACGTATGATTTGTTAACACATATAGAAGTGTTCTATATGACCTTGAGCTGTGATTCTGACCACGTCACACCCACGTGGACTGACACCACGAGTGGGAATTTGGGGGTGTGACATTTAATGTGTAATAAACTCGTAAAAAAGAAAAAAAATTGATGATACAGATAATTTTGAAAGGGTAGTGTGAAAAGTATGAATTATTATCAAACAAAAAGTACAAATGATGTGATGCGTGTTTTACAAAAAAAAACTTTTCATTAATGAATAATATGATGTGGGTTAGATAACCTGACCACAATAGTACACCAAATCTCTGCAACTCTCAAATAAAATATTAAAAGAATATATGAAATTAAAATCTAGTTTCAAACGAGCGGGAAACCAAATAATTTCAATTGCAGGTCTAACAGGTAACAAAACGTGAATTGCAACGTAAATTACATGTTACAAATAATAAAAATGTGGGCTGAAACGAATACGGAACAAAAAATGAAAAAAAAAGTGCAATAAGAAAGTGGAAACAAAATTAATTAATCGAACTAATGAACGTTGAATGTGTAATACATTAGTAACAATACACATGATTTACTCGTATAGGTAAAAAAATACAAATCTTAAAATACACACAAGAAATATACACACAAGAAATGATGTAAAACGTATGTAACAAAATTAAATGATGTGTGCGATGTATGCAAGATACACTATTTCACAACAATCTAGAGAGAAATAAGAAAATAATAAAAAAATACATACATGGTAAAATGACGAAAATTACCTTGGGATTAATTTAAAGGGGACGATGATGTGGCAAAATATGGACCACATATTGGAGTTTTCTCAGTTTTCTTAATGAGTGGTGGTTTTCATTTTATACTTTCCATATATATATATATATATATATAATATATATATGCACACACAAAATTTTTTCAAAAGTACATTTTTGTACCGATTTATATTTAACTAGGCAGTAACTCTTTAGCCTTAACTCTATCTCCCCGAATTTATTGAGCGAAGAGGCCATCTTTCGTTAGTTTTACAGTGTGGGCACACTTTATAAATCAAGGACAAAATTATATAGAACACTCCTCAAAGAAATTAAAAAATTGAAAGTTTCATCTTTTGTCATTATTCTTTTTGTTTTTCTATCAAAACAAGTTGTTGCCATTTACAACTATAAAGTTAATAGTTATAACATTTTTTATTAAATTTTTCCATAATAATCAAATTGCCCTTATAGAACCTGTAACATGTTAAAGTGTTACATGACCTTTTATGTAATCTATATATACTAATAAATCAAAATAGTTGTAGACACTTTTCACAATTCTAGATCACCTATATTTTGGTTTCCTGTTTCTCTCTCCTATTTAATTATCTATATTTATTATTTAGTTAGAAATTAGGAATTAAGGATTATAATAATTAATATATTTTAAATTAATTATATTTAAAATTAAATCAAGAGTAAATTACATAAATCATCCTTTATATTTACTCATTTTATGGATGACATCCTTTATTAAAAATAGTTTCAAACAACATCCTTAAAATGGAAATTTATAATGGGTTTCATCTTTTATATTACATAAATCATCCTTTAATTATATCACATAAATCATCCTTTATATCAAGAAAAATGTTGAAATCCATTATTAATTATCATTTTTAAGGATGAAATATGTAATTTACTCTTAAATCAATTATGATGTTTTTAAGTGAACTTATTTTTTTATTTAATAACTTTAGTCCTTTAAATATAACCGAATTCAAATGATATTTCTTAAAATATTTATAAATAAAACAATAATGTTACTAATTTTTTTATAATTGCTTTTAAAAATTTTTAAACATTTAATATGATTGGATTATTTAAATGATAAAAATATATTATATTGAAATATAAAAAGTAAGTAATTTATAAAAATCCAAGTTATATATATTAATATAAATTATAGATAAAGTTTATTTAATGTGTTAAAATGAGAATAAATATACTTTAATTAAATTATTTATGAATTACATTACATAAAAATATTAACACGTTGTTAAAAATATTAAAATTAAAACATAATTATGCATTAACAAATTATGTCATATTTTATTCAACCATTATAACCATGAGTTTAGTAAAACTTTGCAATGTACGTGCTTTTTAATTACATAACCTTTTGTCAATAGATTTGTATATGTAACATATTATTTTTTCAACCCATGTAATACACGGGATTTTAACCTAGTTTTGTCTAATAAATAAATAGATAAATAAATAAATACATATATATATTATTAATATTTTCTTAATATGGTTTATAATAACTATAAAAATAATGTTTCTTCTTTTAAAAAACAAATAAAATGATTTTTTTGTTTTTTTCCATAAAAATGTTTTCTTTAAATTCTTTTAAAAACGTTTTTCTAAAATTCTTTGAAATGATATTTTAGTTTTTTAGTGAAAACAATCTTTTTTTTTACTTTTTAAAAATATTTATTGAACAATAATTTGGCTTAGATTGAGTATTTAATTTTTTTGCTATAATTAAAAACTAATTTATTAACTTACATGAGCTAGCCTTGGCCCAAGCTTCACTTAATTACAAAGCAAGTCAGTTTGACTTGTCCATAAAGCTCAATCACAAACGAACTTTTTCAAGTAAGTTTCAAGTAAGTCATGAGTTTTTTCGACAACTATTTGAAATATTTTGATTAGATGCTTTTACATGAAAGAAAAGGAATATAATTGCTTAAGGCTGATGACATAGTGATTGACTCACCATAAATAAAACAGATTTGTGAATCTTTGGTACATAAACAAACCAAACATACAAAAACCGTAAATTAGATCTTTTATGTTATTCTCTAAATGAACAAACAAAAATAAAAGCTTTTGTGCATTAAAGTACGCTAACAAATCTATCTTATATAATAAATGAAGGTTTTTTGCCACATGTCATGCATTGAGGCATGTTTTGATTCATTTTTCAGCCTTAAATTTTGAGCATTAATTCATTTGTTAACAATTCTTTATTAATAGTAATAATTAACTAATTTGACCAATTAATATAGTAATTTATTTTCTTAAAAAAAATCCAAATATTCATTCTTAATTTTTTATATGTATTAAATTTAATCGCAATTCAACTTCATTGAACTAGGATAACAAAAATATTTATATGATAATTTATATTTTAATAGAATTAATATCGATACCTTAAAAACGTTAATACATAGTTATACATATATTCAAGAATTAACTTAACAAAATGTACTATCCTAACTTTAAAGTTTATTGTTTTAATGATTTGTTTTAACGACTCTAAGTATTAACAAATTAAATTGTATTTTATTCAACTTATGTAATGCATATGTTCATTTAACTTTTTTATTGTAAATTATATAACATTTTATTTGTTCAACTCGTGTAACACACGGAATTTAACCTAGTGTATTATAATAAATCAAAGTTTCTTTGGACACATGTCGTTTTCTTAGAGCACATCAACTTTGATTTCTTGTCTCCCACTCATTTTAAATACACATCATGTTAAATAATAATATAAAATATTAATATTCAAAAAGCACATTTTACAAAAGCAATTTATTATAAATTATACAATTTTAAAAACAATATTTTAAAAAAATATTTCAGGAAACAAATATTAAAAAATTAGTGCTTAAAAAAATAATATATTTATTTTCATTGATGATCAACCCGTGTTACATACGGGATACTAACCTAGTATAAAGATATATGCATTGTATGTCCATTTATGTTTGTAAAAAAGTCTTTACATTTTGCGTTTGTTGATTCATTTACTCTTTCATACTCATTTTATCTATTCCCTAAATTTTAGGCCAATTACCTTGTAATCTCATTTTAGTAAATTTAGATATCACCTGTTATATATTTATTTTATTTTTTATTCTTATTTTTATCGATTCATTAATATACTAGGTTAGCACCCCGTGTATTACACGGGTTAAATAAAAAAATATAATAAATAATCATTAATTAAATTTAGACAATGTAAGAAAATTTTTAATATAAAATATGACTAAAATTTTGTTTCTTAGTCTAAAAATGTTAAAAAAAAGAGTATTATGTGTATTTAATATGAGAGAGAGGCGGAAAATCAAAATTGAGTTGCTCTATAATCATGCCATATGTCCTTAAAAACTTTGATTTATTAGAATATATAGATATAAATTTATATGTGTTTATTTATGTTCATCAACTATTCATTTATAATATTATCAAAGAAACATAAACGAATGCAGGCACATTTATTTTTTAAATGAACGAGCACAAATAAGATACGATGTTTGTTTAGTCATTTAGGTTGGTTCAATTGTTTAGTTGAAACTAAACGAACACTTAAGAGTTTACCCTTCATGTTTGTCGGTTCATTTATTAACTAAGTGAAACTACCCGTTAATCGGTGTCAACGTAATGATCATTAATTGTCAAGCAATTTAACATAACTAGCGGCAATGCAAATACAATTACAAACATTCACAAAGTAATGATCATAAGTGTTAAACAAACACAAACACAAACATAAACATAGAAGTCGTATGATGAATTCTTCAACTGTAATATTCCAAAATGCTTGATATATATATATTTTTTCACTCCATGGGTGAATAATATTAATTAGGGTCGAAATCCGCCTTCAGACTCATAAAAAACTGCTCAAAAACCACCTGCAATCATCGACTAACACATGATACACAACTACAAGGATGGCAGTTGCTATTCACAATTTTTTTTTTTTTTTGGGGTGCTCTTTTAAAGCTTCCGGGGGCCACAAAAGCGTTCGAAATTCCTTTTTTCTTTACAATTGCATTTAACGAATTTACCGCATTCTAAAGTTAATAAAAGAGGTTAGTTTTTGGAATTACTATATGTTCAAACCATGATTAATAAATGCAAACTAAGGCAAATGAAAACCACACATTGGTCGCACATGATTAAACCAAACAAATATATTATAATATAATAATAATAATAATATGAAATACTAATCAAAAGTTTGTAAAAACACTTTGTTCTAAAGAAACTTAGAATTATGTAAAAACCAACTGTTAATAACTGACCAACCCAAACTAGGTTGAACCAGAACCAATCAATTTCTTGACATCCCAGCAGCCTAGCTCTCCTTCCTTCACTTTCTTTTACCTGAGCCTCCAACTCGTACCAATTTCACAGGTATTGTCGATGAACTGCTACAACATGACATACCCGATCGCACCCCTTCCTACAACAACAACACGTACACAGTGTAATCCCACTTTTTGAGATCGCACCCTTCCAACCTCAGCCATTAATTAATGTACCTACATCCTTTCACCCTTACCCTTTAATGTAAGAATATGATTGGTTGTACATCACATCCGTATAGTGCCTTAAATGCAAGTTTGCATACACAGAAATATTTTAAATTTTGATCCTATAAATCTTCTTCTTCTTCTTTTTTTAACGGCATTTGATCTCAACGTGTGAACCACTGATTTCCAGGCCACGTCACCAAGGTCTAGTTACCATGACCTCCGTTGAGACCCCACCACCACCACAAAAGGAAACCGCACCGGAAAACCCCCTGACCTCCCAAGGACCCCTATTTCGCCTTGGGAGGGATTTGAACCCGTGACCTCCCACAGGGAAAGCCAAGAGGGTAACTATTAGGCTAGAAGCCCTTGGTTAGATAAATCTTCTAATTCACGTGAATCATTTACCCTCCTCTTCTAATTTAATGTAATGTAATTGTTTTTTTCAAAAAAAAAAAAAGAATTATTTACGCATATTATATGTTACCCTATAATATATTTTTTGTTATGCAATAATGCAAAGCATAATAGCTAACTTATAACTTAATTTATGTAGCTCTCCTATTTTCTTATAATCAATTTTTTTTGTGAGGGGCTGTCGATGCATTTATCTTAAGTTGGATGAAAATTTAATGATTCACTCTTTTGGAAAGAAATCGTGGAAGATTGTTCAAGATTGCAGATTTGGTAATGTTCTCTTGGCTATATAAAAGGATTACTCTCTTTCAAAAAAAAAAAAACATAGAAGAAACAATATAGTTTACAAGTTTTATGATTGTGTTAGTTTTTTGGTTCAAATTATTGCTTTTTCTTGACCACAATCTTAACTAGTAATTATGGCTCTATAATATTGGTTGTAATATTGTGAATTTGAATAGTAAGACTGATTCACTTTTTTTTTACGATAATTTAATAATCAGGGATTAGTTATTTAAACAAGCAACTTTTTTATTTTAAAACCTCACCGATTATATGTGTCTCATATGGCCCCCTTTTACACATAATGATTGGTTACGTATACAACGATATACGTGTATAGACCATAGAGGATGTGTTATAACATCAGAATAACATGAATTAGTAACAATCATGTTTTTGAGCATTCTAGAAATGCAAAATTATGTTAATATAAATTACGTAGGGAAGAGATGAAACGTGTTGGCATCAAAATCATTCATTATACAGCGAGGGACAGTTGTTGTCTCATTTATATATGTACATCAACAAATATATCATCATCATATCCATAAGTTGACAATACATCTACTCATTTATAATTTATATAATTATTATTTTGTAAAATTAATTATATGTTTTTGTCTTTTATGCTCTCAATTTTCTTCCCATGGTCCGGCGTCTAATCGCGATTCTATATTATCATTTCAATTTTCAACATCTCAGAAAACAAATGAATAGACGCTACATTTTGACTTTTTATTAATAAATGAAAAATCAAAATTAAAATGAAAATAAAAAGAGAAATAAAGGAGAGGTTTGTTAAGCCACGTCAGTCACCTTTTTCTAAATTTACGCGCTTTGCGGCGTGGCGATTGTGAACGTGTGGCCTTTCAGATTCAAGTTAGATAAGGTTCCACGTCATCCACAACGCCGACAATTTCCAACTTGACTGGCGCGTTTATCCACGCTCCCTCTCTTATCCAATCCCTTCATCTCTCAAAAGCACAATTTTAGTCCTCCAACTATCAATCAAGCTGCAATTTTAGAGTTTGTTTTCCTTAATGGTTCAAAATAGAAATGTGCTCTCATTATTTTATTTCATGTGCTTAAACTATGTCTCCCCTTAATTTAGGCTTGAATATTGACTCAAAACAAAAATAATTTTATTGAGAGAATTACATATATCCCTCTCTTTTGAGGTCTAATTACATATATACCTAACTGAAAATTTTAATTACATATATACCCAACTGAAAAAATTTAATTACGTATATACCTAACTTTACTATTTTTAAACAATGTGACAAACATACCCTTTTTAGTAACCTTTGAATTCCACACACATACGTAAACCTCATACGCAAACACCAAATTCGTTCATCGCTCTCCCCATACGATTGAAGCTCCGTCAATTAAAAATGAAAAAAAAGACACGAAAATGATAACAAAAAAGAAGCAAAAACACTAAAAAATGGGGAAAAGCGTAAAATAAGGATATATTTGAAGCAAGGTAAAATAGGTTTAATAATTTTTTTTTATAGTAAGAGTAAAATAGTAATTTATTAATTCATTTTAATTAAAATGGGTATATTTGAAATTTTAGCATTAGAGAAGGTGATATATGTAATTAAAAATTTTAGATTGGGTTTATATGTAATAAATAAAATTTATATGGGGATATATGTAATTAAAATTTTGGATTGGGTATATATGTAATAAATGAAATTTATAGGGGGATATATGAAATTGCCCCAATTTTATTTTGCTAAACAATTATTATATTTTTAGATATATCAAACGAGTTTAGATAAGCAACATCTTAACATAATATACGTCAAGATAAGTAATCAAAAAACTATATATGTATAAAATTAATTCTAAGGAGTAATATAAATTATTTGATAAGAAAATTACAAAAGATTATTCAAATAATCTAAATAAATTATTTTTTTAGTTACAACTTATTTTAACTCAAGTTAAATTGATTCTTTCTAAAAACAACCCATTTATGATGCAAATTAATTTTGTTTTAAACTCGGCCTTATCCAAATTCATCCCGATCTTTTACCCATCTCATCCATTTTGTCAACCTTACATTGAATCAAATCATGTGTTTAGTTTTCAGTTATTTTCAATATGTTTTATTTTCCTAACTTTACGATATTTGGTATTTTATCTTATATTTTACCTTTAGTTACTTTAAGTACTGTAATAAACTAGGGTGAAACCCGCGCTTCGCGGCGGTAATCGGGCCAATTGATAATAAAGTTCTGACATAAATGTTTACCTTTGTAAAAATGAGCATTGGAAACATGAAAATAAATCTATAAACACCAAATAAAAAATCCGAAGATATTTAAAAAACATTTATACCCGCGCTTCGTGGCTTTAATCGGGTCAATTGATAATAAATACAACACTTGAACCATATTAAAAAAAAATTATACCCGCGCTTCGCGGTGTTAATCGGCCAATTGATAATAAATGCAAGACTCGAACCATGTTAAAAAAAAGAATTTATACCCACGCTTCGCGGCGTTAATCGGGCCAATTGATAATAAAAGCAAGACTCGAAGCAGATTAAAAATATATATATACCCACGCTTTGCGGCGTTAATCGTTGCAATTGATAAGAAATACAAGACCCGAAACAGATTAAATAAAAGAATTACAACCGTAGCAGCGTCGGATCCTTACAAAAAAATACCACTGTTCGGATATCGTTACAAAAAAAATGGGATTACAAAAAAAGAAGGAAATACCATTGTATCGTCATACATCCTAAACAATAAATCAAATCGTCTGCAAAAGTTTTGAGTGTTTGTTAATTAATTATTATTATTATTATTTAATTATTTTATAATAATTAGTATTAACATTAATCATTATTAATTTTGACTTTGATTAAAAAAAAAAAAAAGAGGAAGTCATTGGGCCCTTTTTTTGACTTTGGTTAAAAAAAAAACACCCAATTATTATTATTATTTAATTATTTTATAATAATTAGTATTAACATTAATCATTATTAATTTTGACTTTGATTAAAAAAAAAGAGGAAGCCATTGGGCCCTTTTTTTGACTTTGGTTAAAAAAAAAAAAAAACCACCCAATTACCACTGTAGACTCAACATACAAATGTATGTTATATAATATTTTCTTTGGCTGTCATCATAAAGCAACTTTTTTAGTCTCTTAGGAGGAAGGAACCCTTCTTAACCAAAATTTACCTTGAAATTTGATATTGTTTTTTAAAGAAAATATAAACAAAGCGGTAAATGCTAAGCAATAAATGAGTTTCATCACATTTAAAGAGTAAAGTCAAGTACTTTTATTTCGAGCCGGTAGAAATTAATAATTTATCTATAATGTTGGATGGTCATGATGTCAGTTTGTTCGAACGATTGGCTTTTGTTGTTAAGCTGTTAGGTTTGTTCCCGAACGTTAGGCGCTCATGATGTTGGGTGGGCGTTCATGACAAACAAAAAAGTAAAAGAATAAACATTTTTTAAATTAGCGAATAGTTAAGGGACCAAACTTGTAACTTACGCCATTTAAGTTATCTTCATCCACTTCTTCATTTATTTAACATCAATATTCTTCATTTCAAGATAACCCAACCCAACCCCCTCACACTTTCTCAATTTTCTACCAATATTATAACTTCAACTGTTTAATCTGTCTCTATCTGATCGAACCAGATAAGCCACACCCTGCAGATGTAATTCTAATTCGATTCCAGAATACTCGAAAAGAATCACAAAATCCACTTGCAGAATCATATCCAATTCCGTTTAATCTAACAGAGTTTATCCAATCGCCTCGATTTCTGCAAATAACTTGTTCCATTCGCCTCTTATATTGATACAATTCGGATAACCAGTATTCTCGTGGATCTAAGCAACATGATGACAAGGCAATCTCACCAAGATCAACAATCTAGGGTTTTCTACGAGCTCTCCGCTTTGATTTTAAACCTGATTCGGTATCCTCCGACGTCGGTTCAGTTTTCCGATGAGCGGCCGCCGAGGCCGGCTCCGTTATCGCAGATAACGCCGGCGGGATTCGCGTCGATGTTGTTAGGGATTTCGTTGGCTTTGATGTTGTGTGGATCGATAACGTTTTTCATAGGGTTTTTGTTGATGCCGTGGGTTCTTGGATTGGTTATGTTGTTGTATGTGGTCGGAATTGTCTCCAGTTTATCGATGCTCGGTCGTGCAATTTTCTACCATACCCTGTCTCCATCTTCACCTAGAAAGAACGTTCCTGGTATGATATCATTGTCTCCAGTTTAAGCTTTGAATAGAAGAAACTAGTTATAGCTTTCATGGCTTATAGGAGAATCAGTAGACAAAGTAGGGATTTTTTTTTTATGATAGAACATGTCAAAGATTAACGATGGCATTTGATGCAGTATTAGAATTATCAGGGCCGTCTCTGAGAAATTCGGTGCCCTGTGCGAATATTAAAAATGCGCCCTATGCGCGTGTGCGCATATATACAAATTGACGATAATTAAAACAACGGTAAAAATGATGCATTTTAATATTTCAAATAACCAGATAAAACGTGATGCTCTTCTAGCATTTTTTGATGCAAACTTATTGATTAAATCTCCATAATCCACATTGTCTAGTATCTCATTCTTAATAATATTATTGTCAATTCATTAAGTCTTTTTTAAGACATTATCAATCGTAAGTATGACTTAAACAACTTCAATTTTGAAAAATTTTATTTCTGCAGATGTTACAGTGACCGGAATAGTCAACAAGATTCTATATGCAATTGATGCATTTGAAAAACAATCGACTTGTTTCAAATATTTTAAATATATATAATTAAAAATTGAATTGTTATATTTGTTTGTTGTAAAATAAATTAAAATATATATAATATATACAATTTTTTAAAAATTTAGGGCCCTCCAAAAAATTGGGCCCTGTGCGGTCGCACCTCCCGCACATGCTCTAAGACCCCCTTGAGAATTATTGGGTGGTGGTTTGTGAATAAATTTGCAGGTTCAACATATATGATTAGTCCACATGTATAGAATCTTTAATTATTGCTTTGATAAATGATTACATGATTATTTTGGAATTAGATCTTGTTTTTCACACTAGTTTCCTGTTTTGACAAATTGGGTTAGCTTGAAGTATGCATTACCATGGAAAGATTTGAATCTAAGATCATTTTGAAGCTAAATTGATATGGTGAAGTTAATTGCTTGAACCAAACACATGTATATCGAGTTCAAATTTGGAAGTATTCTGTTTGAAATCAGTAGGGCCCAAGGAGTGCCATGATGTCAGTTTTTTCTCATATTTTTCTAGCAACATTCATGAGTCTCTCTGTATCTAATGGCATTTTCTGTTTCTATGTGTGAGATATTAATTATACACATACACCCTATAAATTTGGATGCCAGTGATCTTGAAAAACTGTAGGGTTGTGATTAACACATAGTGCCTTTTTATGCAGCATGGAAACTGTTGTGAAGTGGATGTGAGATTGTTAAACTGCACAGAAAACAGTTGATTATGGAGCATATTGAATGTTTGTTTCTGAGCAGGGAGGAGAAGGTAAATGGAATGAAACCTGAGCTTCTTCAAGTATATTAGTGCAGGAAGGAACTCTTGATGTTAAAAATTATTTATGAAGACACATACAATACATAGACTTTTAAGTTTTTTATTTTTATATATTTTTTAAGAATGTTGGTGTTGTGGGTATGCATTCTTTACTTGAGGAAGCATGGTGGGTGTCCAAGGTAAAGTGTTTTTGGTGCTTATGATGAATTATTATGTATGTTGAAACTTTAATTAAACATGCCACTGCTGATATTATGGATTTAGTTCCTCTCATGTTTCTTACTTATAGTTACTACTCTTAATTTTCAATTGATTTGCTGCATTTCATACACTTTCTTAGAATATTATTTTGCAATGAATCTGAGTTCTGTAATGATCTTACAGGTGATATAGTGTGTATGTTTCTGCAACATTGTTTTCTTGACCCTAATTAATACCTTTCAGAACACAACTAACAATTTTGCAGACAAGGATTGGGCTATGAAACTAGGTTGCAGGTTAGCAGATAAAGAGACTGGCTATGCATGAGGACGCTATGGTGGAAGTATTCTAGAGGAAAATGCAACCAAATGAAAGCTGGGTTCCATTAGTCAACAAGTTAAAGCAACCAAATGGTTTATGGCATATTTAGGCCATGCGTAATCAGTAGACACGACATTAGTAGGATCGGTGTGAGTGAAAAAGGTGTGTTTATAAGACT
The DNA here is from genome assembly GCA_009363875.1 of Mikania micrantha. Classification (NCBI taxonomy): domain Eukaryota; kingdom Viridiplantae; phylum Streptophyta; class Magnoliopsida; order Asterales; family Asteraceae; genus Mikania; species Mikania micrantha. The sequence goes on along the minus strand of CM018694.1, from coordinate 87,468,544 downwards.
TGAGAGTAATAACCAAACGAGTGAATAGAAAGTGAATAATAATCTGAATTAACGTTATTAATTGAAATTTAGAAAATAAAAATTGAATTGATAAGGGTTCACATGTCGGTTATAGTGCCCACCTATAAAGCCTACTTTCACTCCTGTAAGGCTCCCTACAATGCGCATTTGGGGAGGATGCGTTAGGTCCACGTGGACATTACACTTTAGAAGGATGCACTGGAATGTGCTGCCTAGGAAGTTGCACTACAATGAGTGCACTTGGCCAAGTGCAATTACTTAGAGTTAATGTGGGCCCTATTTTCTAAAATCATCATAAATATATATAAAATAAAATTGTGATGTGGAAAGAGAGAATGCATGTGGAAAATATGTATTGGAGTTAAAAAGAAGAGAGAGAATGCATGTAAAAATTACGAGTAAAAAGCTGATGCGACAGTAATGACTAGGATGCATGTAACAAATGCATGCTTATACATTGCGGGTAGTCTAAGGGTCTTGCTTGTATGGCTATGGAAGAAACCTTTCGAGCCCTGTTCGTAGAACATGAAAATTTGATGCAATGGAGATTTGGTTTAGATAAGTGACTGTGATATATCAAAAGACTCGTTGCTAGTTTTTTGATGCTCTTTCCATGAATGAATCAAACTCGAGCTTAAGGAAGCATATAAACAAACCATTTTGGAAGACATTATAAAATAATTTCAAGTCCCAACAAACACAAATATATAGTGAAGAAATATTTCAGTATGTGACAGAGCCACATAGGTATAATTTAGGATTGAATGACAAAGTTCGTGATTCAAAAAGCTTTGTTTAGTCATTTCTAGAACACTCGATTTCGAGAGAAAATGCAACCTCAATACACATGTAAAGATATAATTTTATTTTTTGAAAATTTAAATGTCAGTAAACATGACCACACTTTTGTTTGCTCTATATTGTTTACCCAAATCATACATTTATGTCACCCTTTATTGGGTGACATATGACGAAACATGCAATTACAAGGATGGAATGTCGGATATACAAAATATATTACATTTTTGATATGTATGAAAACGATACAAAATTTTCAAATGAAGAAACAGATTTTTCAAGTTAATTTAAAATTCTTGTATGATTTTTATGCATTAGCCCAACATAAACATATAAAAACTCCAAAGCACATCAAGCTCAAGTAGAAGCAGCAAAGCATAAGACATGCAATACCATTCAAAATGACATGACAAATAACAAAAGAGTAACACCTCATCAAGCAAGCTCCATTGTAGAGCATAATGAATTTTATATCCATTGTTCATTCTAATGATATCATAATTTACATCTTTTGGCTTGATGAAAATGAAAGAAATACGATTTTTCAATTCTAACCCTCATGATTCACTAGCAACCCAAGTTTACAGTCTTTACAAAATCTACGATTGCTTAAAAGATCAATTGGAATCATCAATCGAATTTAAGATGCAACAAGCCTCAAAAATAAAACAAAAATAAAAATCTTAAAACAAAAGTACACGAGAAGGTAAAAGAAAGACTATCTCCTAGCATATCCGAACCTATCTTTGAAGCCCACACATGTTTGCAACAATAAAAAATAAAATTGAGTTATATTTTAAAATTTGTTGAGAAACTATTAAAAAATAATAAAAACTACATTTATGTTTATTATTTTTCTAAGTTAATAATTGATAAAAAAAAAATGGTATCGCTGAGTGGAAGCGGTTTGGGAACCGACCCTGTTCTAACCGGTCCTACACTTCTAGCATGTATCGCCTTCAATCACCGAATCGGTTCCTGATTCTACCCTTGAAACTTGTTTGGATACCGATTTCCCTGGGAACTGGTTCCGGTTTAAAACAAAACAAAACATTAAAAAAAAAACAGAACAGTTTGTGCACCTCCTCTAATCAAAGCATAAACACACGTGCACACAAAAAAAAACAAAAAAACAAAAAGAAGCATGTCATATTTGATTTCTTCAAACACACCAGAAAACAAGCACAAAAATGCATATTATCATGCCATGTATCCCCTTCCAGTACTGCACAATAAATGAGCTTAGTTTTTGATGAAATACCAATGAGGAAAAATTAAACAATCATGACCAAATTCTTCTCCAATCAAGCGGCAGATGTAACCTGACCAAGCTCAAGCATAATTTAACCGGAAAATGTCATTCAGAACATAAAAGCTTGACTGTGGTGTGGGCATTAGATGGAACATCTGAAAACAACAAAAGAATGAAAATTAACGTGTAAGATTAGCTAGAAAAATCTTATCATAGCACGAATGAAATAATGACTAAACTCTTAATCATAGCATTATTGAACTCCTCTTCCAAATTCTACATATGATAAGATAAACTGATTTTAAAAAGTGCAAAAAAATTCTGTAATGCAGTAAAGTTTGCAAGAAAAAAGGAAGATCTATAATCTTTAATATGGTATATAATCAGTAATAGTTTTAGGGGGTGATTGGGGCTACTTATCAAAATAATTTATCCTTTTTATAGAGTTTCAAGTGTGTGAGGAATTCTTAATCTAAACCACTTGTTTCAGAAAACAAAAAGGATATAAGAAGTATATAGTTTGCGAGTCCCAAACACCCCTTTAGTCAGCAAAGAGATGACAGGTAACAAGAAAATGAGATGATTATTGTCTAATTTAGACATAATTATTAATTAGAGATGTTAACATGACAAATGAATTGTGAAAGGATGTGACCTCCAACGCAAGAACAATGTATACATGGGACAAGTATCAAATCTATGCTTAAGTGTGGTATGTTTTTCTACATTTTCCATCCTAATTAAGAAGCAACAAGGAAGAATGCTATCTTGATTAAAAATACTACACAAGATTTCTCTTTTAAAATTATGTAACGATTAACATTGAAAACTGGCATGACAATGAAACTTGCATCAAAACCACACCATATTAGCTCATGAAGTCCTGAACCAATCCATAGATTCAGTTTTTGGGATTGCTTGTTATGAGCTTCTTGCTTCTAGAAAAAATGAGATTGAAATGAACAACTTGAAACTGCTTATTCAAATACATTATTACACTTGCACATTATTAGATAAATAGTTTTGGACAGGCAATCCCATCCACCCTCACAACAGCATACATGTATTAGAACAAAGAAGCAAATAAACAGTTCTAATATACAATCCCCACCCTAAATTTGCAAGTAAACATTGTAATGTAACTTCAAATACTGGTGAACAAATCTTAATCCAGTCAAATATATTTTTAGGTTCAATCTTTTATAATCAAACAGTTCTTTTGAAAGGGAACTACAATATGTTGATCACCACGCAACCTTTCACATACAGTCATCCACTATAACATCATTGATCAAATGAAAATCACAACCATATATAACACAAATTAATGCAGCTCTACAACAAGAATTAACCGGAACATTAATAAAATACTATCAATCAAGAGGTTTTAATATTGCAGAATATAATACAACAATTCGAATCTGCCACCTATCGACGATATTATATCATATACGATAAACCTATTCGCAAAATAAAGCGAAATATCGTATAATGTACCTGACTGAACTTTAGAGCATGCTGTTCGCCGGCGAGTTGCAGGTTACCGGAAACAAAGACAAGCATTCCGCCGGAAGGGCCAGACGGCTGACAATCTACTGTAGTGATGCTGTGCTTGCACTGTTGGAACGGAAGTGACGTTTGGCTACGATGTTCGCAGATCCCTGTATCTTCTGACCTTCAAATGTCAACATAGATGATTCCTGATACAGATTGGCCAAATTAGATCGATTAGTATCGAAGGTTGAGTAGTAGTGTTCCACGAACGCCTTCGCTACCGCATCTGGATCCATCTTCACCGCTCGCCGCCGTTGATTGTAGAGACTAGAGAGGATGAAGAGGGCTTTTGAGTTGATAAAAAAGATATGTAGAAAAGGGTTTTATGTATTTGAAAATATATTTTCAAATCGCCCACTATTGTTTGAGAATATGATATTTCGTGCCCTTTTCTATTTTTTTTAACAGTAACTTTTTAATCTTAAATCTTAATTACTTTCTTTACAAGTTTAACCACTTGTTATTTATATGCCATGTATAAATGGTTTTCTTTATGCATGTTATACGGTCGACACTTTTCTATAAAAATTGTTTTTCATTTAAATAAATAATGTTTCTCAAGTTGAATTGGTTTACATTCATATAGTATTTAGAGACAAATGTGATTTGCATTCGTGTTGTTTATATTTTACTGGAGATTGCAATCCACTTTTTTTATTTTTGCAACTTGTAACTTTGTGTTTTTAATAGTCTGCAACCTACATCAATTCAGTTAAAATTAATACAACTCTGTTAAAAATGACTTTTCATTTAAATAAATAATGTTTTCCAAGTTGAATTGGTTTAAATTCATATAGTATTTAGAGACAAATGTAATCCTGTTTATATTTTACCGGAGAATGCAACCTTTTTTTTGTAACTTGTAACCTTGTGTTTTAATAGTCTACAACCTACATCCATTCAGTTAAAATTAACATAACTCTGTTAGTTTTGAGAGACAACTTGTAATTTATTATTTATTATTAAATTATAAATGACATTAATTCGAGCCTTCTTTGAAACTCTTTCCGGAAATTTAACCTTGGCTTTGTTTCCTTTAAAAAGAAGGGCCGCTTCATCACATGCTAGTGCTGCTACTTTGACTATCTCGAATGCCCCAAGCCACGCGTAATCACGCATTTTAGGTTTTTCTAAACGGAACTTCTTGATTTTTCAAATGAAAGGTCATGGGTTCAAATTCTTTAAGGCGAAATAGGAATCGTTAAGAGATCAGGGGGTTTTCCGGTACGGTTTCCTCCTGGAGTTTTCCTTTCAAAAAAAATTAAAATAAGTGTAAATAGTTTTACTTCAATATAATTTTCTCACATGTTCATAATTAATTTTATGGTGTATATATGTACATAAATTAATTCCACACCAATTTTTTCGTGTTTAAAATTGTATCAAAGAGTATGTATATATTAATACTAATACTGTTAATGAAAAGAAGCCTTTTTTAAAATACAATCTTTATTTATTTAAGATCTCTAAGTTTAAAAATATATTAATATCAATTTCCCTGAAAGAGTCCTTGCACGAGTTAATGTCAATAAATCACATTTGAGTTTAATAATAAATTAAAATTTCAATATTCATAAACTTACAGATTTGTGTTAATTTCAGCTGAATGAGAACATATTGTAGGTTTTTAAAAACTCACGGTTATAAGTTGCAAAAATAAAAAAAATAAGGGTCTTAACTTTTAACCTCTGATAAGAAATGAACTATAGAGCTTTAAATTGCATGTATTTAATTAGATATATCCATTTTTTAATATAGAATTATAACAAAGCAATAATTTATGTTCGTTAGATGTTTTCTTTTCATGTGTAAAATTATTTTCCTTTTATTCAAATCTGCTTTTAATAGACAACAATTAATATGATATTTTCACATGATCCTAAATATTTCATATCAAGATAACCCATGTCAAAAGTCATATGTTTTAAAGGTTCAATAAATCCAACTAATAAAAACAAACCATTATTAAATTGTTTATGTATGTCAAGTGTATAAACGTTTGGATGGTTTGCATGGATTAAACACTTATATTTGTGATGGTTTAGAAAGAAGCTGGAATCGTTTATAATTTGTTTAAAGTTTAGTTGTTAAGATACTCCCTCGCTGATTCAGAGACATTTTTTAGTTAAATAAACAGTTTTAGTCTTTAACTGATTCAGATGTAGTCTTTTAACACTACTAGAAAAATGATTTTTGCTACCAAAATTTGCTACGCAAATTTTTTTTCGCAAAATTGCAACACATTTGCGGCACTTTTGAGTCGGAAAAAAAATTTCTTAATTTTATGTCTAGTTTGAGTCAAATTAATGACACAATTTAAAGAACACTAATTTTTGTCGCAAATGCGTTGCAACTTTGCGACACATTTCCAACAAAATCGAGCGTAGGAAATTTATCTTTTTTCTAGTAGTGTATAATGATATAGTGATTTTAAACGGTGATTGAACTGAATATACTAAAACTATAATCCAAACACCCATAAAGACATGCATGCTCGTTTAAAAGCCAATCATCTAGAGAACTGAGTTAAAAATTTGTATAAATACGTAGCGCTTATATAGATACCTAATGTGCTACACTTGAAGCAAAATATGCAAATGCATTATAAAATTTTCATGATTTTAAACATAATCTCATTAGTTATTTCCTTGCACCTCAAAATATCACAAGTATATATAATGCTCCATAACATTATTTTTGGTATTAGTTGCATATAAAGTTGGTATTTTTTTTTCCTATACATAAACTCTAAATTGTTTATGTTTTAGTTATACATCTGAAACGTTTTTCTAATATTTATATCACTCAATGTTATAGATATATCGTATGTATGTATGTATGATTAAATGCATGCGAGTTATCATGACAAATGTTAAATTTATTGACTTAGATATATAACTTGTTTTATACTCATTTTATGATTGTGACCTCAAACTGTGACATCCGACAATTTCAGGTAAATTGCAACTCTTACACTCTATGTATTTCACATTCATACTTGTTGCATTTCATTTAATTATGTTTAATTAGATGAGCTAAATACAAACAACTGTGAAACGATAGTTCGAGGAACTATCGAATCGTACATTGCACATTGGTTTTGGAAACCAAGTGTGGCAAACACAAATACTAACGCAAAACAATAATTCAGAGAATTATTGGATTGTGCATTATATGTTGATTATGTTTAATAAATCATGCAAACGGTTTGTAACGACGAACACAAACTATCAAAGGTAATTCGAGGAATTATCAAAACACACACACGAGTCTCACGAACGTTGATGATCAAACAATAAACGAACAACTTATGTGTTATTATATTATTATGTGCTAAACATGTATTAGATGTTTAGGATAAATGTTAGGAATCGAACACGAACGAAATCGAAAAACTAGGAAATAGAGCCTTCGCGGTACGCCCGCGAGATCCCCGGCGGTACGCGAAGAATGAGCAGGAGTTTTGAACTCCGGATTTCTTGGCGGTACGCCAAGGCCATGCAAAAGGATCTTGGAGGTACGCGACGTGTTTTGGGATCAAAAATGAATATTATATTCATCGCGGTACGCCGAGGCCATGCATGACCGACCTTGGCGGTACGCGATGAGTCCCAGACGACAAAACCTTATAAAATCAACCCCATTCTCTTTCTATACGGTTCTTTTTCATTTCCTCCGAACTTCTACCCTCTCTCTCGACCAAAATCTTCTGGAACCAAACCTCCAACCCTCTGGAAACACCATTGGAGCCATTTCTTGGTGATTGAAGGCCATAGGAACATCATAGAAGCCTTGGAAGCCATCCACCAACAAGAAGGACGAATCCAGCCACATTTGGAAGCCCCACACCCTCTGTTTAACTCAAACTCAGGCATCTAAGAGCTCCCAAGGTAGTCTCTTATGCTTATCTAGTGATAGATCGTACATGCATAGTGTAAAAACACACATGCAACTCCATGTGGCTATTGTGCACGAATTTGTTGGTGATTTTGTGTGATATTGATGTAGATCAACTGATTGGATTGAGTTTTGAATAGGTTATTTTGACGATTTGTAGCACTTGCCATAAAAGGAAACTTTTATGTTGCATGTTGTAGATTTGTGATGATCTAGACATGTCTAGATGTTGTAAAATGTATATTGAAGTGTTTAGAAACACATTTGGGTATTTGATTTTGTGAAAATACGATTTTGTGACAAACTTACTATATATGGAAACTTTTGTAAATCTAAAGAGGGGTTTTGATGCTTGAACATGTTTCGGTGATTTGTGATTATTGAAAACGGACCTTTAAACGAATACTTACTATTTTAGGAAACTTTATTTGGGGCAAATGGCATAAATGGTGATTTATGTGCAAACGAGATGTTTTTAGTATTTAAACGTGTTTTTACAAACTTACTAGAGGTATTGATTTTATGAAATGAGATTTCATAACTATGCTTATCAAAAATATAAACTTTCTAAATATAGAAACTTTCCCGAAACGGAAGCGTTACGATTTTTGAAACATAACCTATGAGAAAACATCATGATTAGAGTCATATGATGCATGTTGATGTTTTACTTGCATTTATGACACATAAACAAACTAAACACAACAAACATGTCACCAACGATTCGTCGAGTCAACACACAAACACTCGGTTGAGCACACCGACACTTGGAGTTGTATGGGATACAACACAGCACATAACACATACTCACACCCTATATGATTATAGGTTCTCACTAGTAGGTTGCTAGCATTCCCGAGTTGCGAACACCACATAACACATACTCACACCCTATACGATTATAAGTCACGGTCCTTTTTTTCTATTTTCTACCTTTGTGGGAGAAAATATTGAATACAAACTGCTTTTGAAAAACATACATACTTTTTTGTTACATTTGTACATGCTAATATCACGTATATGCATATGTGTGGCACTCATCCACAAAACTGATAAGTCCTCATTAAACACATCTCGAACTGTTAATAGCGCGACGCTTAGCGTGGTAATTCTGAATAGTACTATTTGGGCTTGACAAGCCCCACTGTCCCGCCCTGTATAGCCACCCCGACTGGAGGTCGGAACAGTGCAAAATTGACCAAACAACATTACCATTGTCTAGTTGGATGGACATGGTGGGAGGCAACATGTTAGCTTCGGTTGCGAACCCGTATATGATATAACACGTATTGACTAGCTATCAATGGATATTGCATTGTAATGAAATGTAGACCTGCAAACTCTTACTTTAAACATTTGATGTTTATTGCTGATATAAAACATGTGCTCTCACCAACCATTGTGTTGACCCTTTTACTCGCATTTTTCTCAGGTAGCTAAGGCACGCGAACGAGGGATTTATGATGCTAGGATGGAGTCCATGCATCTACTTTAGTGTCTTAGTCTATTGAACATTTATTATCATTTGTTATGTTTTGTATTGCTAAACAACTTTAACTGCTTCCGCAAACTATTATATTAACGCGTCCGCAACTTATGAATTCAAACTGATTTAAAACACTTACAATTACTTTCGCAACTCTGATTTTATAAAACTGTTTTGTCCAAATATTTGGATGTACGTATGCAACCAGACATGTAGGTCTTGCAACTATATGACCAGAGACTGCGATCCTGACAGTCGCGTCGCGCCGCGCCCTCGGACAGGCTGGGAGGGCCAGGGTGCGACACAAACCCTCACCAATAGGTCTGTCCATGCGTATCTCATGCTCTTCTTCCAACTTGGTCCAACGATCATATTTGATTATGACAACGGTTGTGAACACTATTGTGTGTGTGTATATAGAAAAGAATAATTTGAGAACCCATTTAAGTTGAAAAAACATATGTATCCGATTTGACTATCAAAAAAATATATATATCTATGTAATATATCTTATTATAAAAATATAAAAAAAATTAAAACTAATTGTTACACATATGTTATAGCAATACATTTCATCAAATATGTTACAGTAAACATAGATATGTAATTGCGTGTAACTAATACATATATTTTTTTATTTTAATTTTTTTCTTATAATAATATATATTACATACTTAAACATAAAAAAAAGATCGAATGTTCCAGAGGGTTTTACAGGTTTTGTCAACTCAAATAGGTTTACATATTTTATACACTTACATGTACAAATCTTTGGAGTGTGTAATTAACAAATGTTTATAATTTAAAATAAGTGTAAATTTACATTAAACTGTCAATATTTATTTAAGGCGATGACAACTTGCACATGTGTAAGATCTTAAGAAATTTAATTGGAGTTTGAATAAGCAAATCAAATTTAATATGAATCATAATATTTTTTAACATTTCAAATGAATGAACCAGATATAATTTAAGAGTTTTCTCTTTATTGACGAACTTTCGCATATGATACAGATATACAATACACACACGAATATACATATATTATATTATATTATATCTATACTATATAATAAAAGAATAACAATATGCCACATGTCATCTTTCTAGCCTATCCATGTCATATTTAACATGTGGCATCTTAATAGGATATACACATGTCAAATTTAAGATAACTATATTTAACGCAATTAATTCAAAGTTCTAAATTTAAAATAAAAATTAATTTCATTTTCTCTAAATATGAATTAAAATCTAATCATTTCAAAATTTATATTTTCAACTAATAATTTTGAAAATTCAAAAATTTCAAGTCATATTTTGTATCGTCTTAAAAACTGTTTAAAGATTTATAAAATGAAATTAAAATTTAAAAAAATATGTTATAAGTTATAAGTAATATGTATATACGTTTTTATTAATTATTTCCTTGTAATGCTTATTTTTTATATAATTTTGTGTAATACACATGTGAATAAACTAGTTATATTATATTTGGATAACGCGTTTAACTTCTCACCCATGTCGCCATGAGGAACGCAATCCTGGTTCTACAGGCTCCTCAATTGGCATTTGGCACGTATGCACGTCTGTTTTTTCCAATAATTGACTGACACGTCATCCAGATACGTGTTTTAACCAATCAGCACGCAACACGTTCAGTTCATGTTCGTGTAACTTTGAAAGTCAACAGGGAGCCTCGATCTCTCGAATCTATCTATATATATATATAATATGCAGCCACACCACCGTTACGGCTATCTTTCTTCAACGAAAACGTGAATTCTACAAGGCGTTCCTACTTTCTCCGGCGCTATCTTCGATCTCTGTTCACAATTATGGTAATGTAATGTTCAATCATTTTTTTTTTTGATGTTCTTACAATATATGCATATATGTATGTATTATTAAATTATCATTATTTTATCAGTAACGAATGATTTCCTTTCGTTCTTCTGCATTAGCATTGAACAGAATTGATTTTAATCCGTTTGAATCTCATATGTAATCGCATTGTGCTATCATCAGCTAATTAGATTCAATTCGATTTCCTCCGTTTGAATCTCGTATTTAATCGCGTTGTGCTACTATCAATTAAGTTGATTTGATTTGATTGTCCTCCGTATGAGTCTCGTTTGTGATCGTATTGTGCTGCTATCAAGTTGTTTTGATTCGATCGATTTCATCTCTTTCCTAGGTTTAATTCGATGGAAACCATGAAAGTTTTGTCGATCTTTTGGAATTAATCTGTCTGATTGTTACATAACGTATTTCTGAAATCATATGATCGATTCATCAAATCAGAAATTACGTATGCAATAAAATAGGCATAGTCTGGATAATGTGGAGTTGGTTCGTCGCATCGTGTGCATGTATTAATAGATTCTTATTTTGACAGTTTGTAAGCCTGTGATCTATGTGTTAATTGTTTTTGCATCTTTCACGTAGACAACATCAAGGCGTCTTGCAGATAAGAAGGTGGGGAAATTCGATAAGAACATCACAAGGCGTGGATCTGTGGCTCAAACATCCTCCAAGAAAAGTAATAACTATCCGGTTGGGCCTATTATGCTTGGCTTCTTTGTGTTCGTTGTCATTGGATCATGTAAGATTAGTTTACAGAGTGATTTGATTTGTTAATCGTCGATTGAAAGACTGATACTAATTTGTCGTTTCTTTTGATCATCCTCCAGCTCTGGTTCAGATAATCAGGACAGCCACAAGTGGTGGAATGGCTTGAAGATCTGATGCATTGATATTACAGTTTTACCCTTGAGAAACAATTGTTCATTGAATCATTGCCTAACACAACAATGCAATATATATGAATTTAATCTACCTTGTTTATAACATCTGTTTTTTTTTTTTAATTATTATTAGTATTATTTTTTCTTCAAAGCCACTTAAACACCTAGGGATGAGAAAAACAAAACTCTAACCGAAATAGCTGAGTTATAAATAAAGTTTATGATTAGGTTATAGTTACACATATATATCGGCATATGACTAATTGAACTCGCATTATAATCAACATGTATATTTTTATGTTTTTACAGATATAACAAATTAATGTACCTAACAAAAATCACACTTGAATTCAAATCTAACCTTTATCCCACAGAAGATGTTATATGTGAAAAGTTCTCTTATAATTTTCTAATTGAATTATATTTTAGTTTTAGTTTATTCTTCCTGATAACTTAAAATAATTCTTGGTAACTAATTTACCCAAGATATAATTAGCTTTGACAATTGATATTAACTTGAATTGAATCCATGAAAGTTCAATGCCAGCGGTAAACCGGACCATTTTTTCCGGTAACCAAATCAATCAAACCGTTTATAACCAACATTGATTGATTGGTTATGAAAAATCTAAAAACCAATATATCAGTTTTAAGTTCGGTTTTTAGATATGGCCAAAACCAGCATGGCCTATGCTCACCAGTAGAAACAGCTCAACAAATAAATGAACTTAGAAACAAGTCTTTATTTCTCCACAGAGTATATATTAAACATATAATAAATGGAAATACAAGGAAAACAGTATTACAACCAGGAATCTTCAATCAATATTATCAAGCCATTGCAGTTAACGATGGATAAAATGCAGTCCCACGAGCAAGCCTCAGTAGTTTCGGCCTACGTGGCGGCACACAATCAGGAACCTTCAACCATTCCTTCTTCAAAACATCATAAGTAACCAACCGGATCATCATTCCGGATTCAAGGGATAACATGATCAAACCACTGTCACCCAAACAGAACAGTTTAACATGTTTCCCATAAAACTCTAAACTCATTACATTTGGCATTCTGTCAACCTCCTTCCATAAGAGAGTCATCTTCTGAAGCTCCCATACAGAAACACAATTGGCGGTGTTCTTTGTCACCAGTCCAACCATCATGATCCTGCCACCACATTCCACCAATGTATGGTCCCTCGAGTATGGCGGTGCTGGGACTAGATACTCCTTCCAAACCCTAGATTCCATGTCAAACGACACGATTCCAGGTGGGTTTGTCCTGAAGAAATACATCAACCCGTTTGCTGCTACAGTTTTCAAGCCAAAGTTCGGTACGACTGACCCTGGCAGCCTTCCTACACATGTCCACCTGTTTGATATGGAATCATAAACTTCATACTCACCATTGGATACAAACAACATGATTTGATAGCCTCCATTATCTGATTTTTTGTTCAAAATCATTCCTACAGATACTCTAAACCCGAGTCTAGCTGATCTGGCGGGTAATTCTTTGAAGGAGTTAGTAAGAGGATTACATACAAAGAACCTTCTATATCCATTGCCATGAAAACAGAGTAGACCACCAGCCGAAGCAACAGGCCAAATAACTGTTTCTGTGGGCATCTTAGGAATAAACAGGTAGCGCCATTTTGTAGAAGCGGGATCATACATAGCTCCTGCGTTGACTTTTTCATGAGTTATGATGTAAAACCAAGGTTGTGGTGGTACAAATTGAGCACATTGAAGTGTGAAAGTGTTGGAATTTAGCAATGAGTTCCAATTTTTGCAAACGGATCTGAAACGGAAGAATGTGGCTATTGGAAGTCTTGCAATCACAGTCTCGTATAACTCTTCTGGGAAGTATTTCCAGATTTCTTCCATTACAATATCGTTTGAACCAGAAATTTTGGTTCGTTTTTGGTTCTTTTGAGTTCTCCTCGATTTCTTGGCCTTCATTATGATATTGTCACAATTGTTTTCCAAAAGATTAATTTCAAGATTCAGAAAACACCATCTGCAAACAAAGTGTGAAAAAAAATAAATAGGCTGTCTGTGTTTGTCTGTTTTTAACTGTGATATGGAATACTCAGAACCAGATAATCAATTGGACTAAAACAGGCTGCAGGGAATAATGTTTCGATGTGTCTTTGCAAATTACGCCCTATTTGCGGTGCACACATATAATGTATATATGTATGGGCCCTTAAGGGGCAAAAGTAAAAGTGCACTAATTTTGACGTTATTTTAATTATTTTGTGAAAATAACGTTAAAATCATTGGGATGATCAACTTCAAACGATAACTTTGAGCCGGGGACTCTTTCGGAGCAGCCTCTCTATCCCAATTGGGATACGGGTAAGGTTTGTATCTATCCTTCCCCCCCCAGACCCTACTGAAAAGTGGGAATATACTGGGTAAGGTTGTTGTTGTTGTTGTTGTGTCTTTGCAAATTAAATTGGTTGTTTGAGTGTTCGCACATTTTGATTACTTAAGGATATAGACGTAAGTCACCCCTATATATTCAGACAAGTATAATACAGCCTAGAATGCAGCAAGGCACAAAGGCTCACTGAACCCTAAAAAAACTGGCATGAAGCAGCAAAAATCTTGTCTGAACCGACCAAATGTAGTTTTAAATGATCTGAAACAGCCAAAAAATAGTCTAAACAAGCCAAAAACCAGTCTAAAACGAACTAAACCAGCTGTAAACAAGTCTGAGACACCTAAAAATGGCATGGGCCGGACGCGCACCTTGCTAGATTCCAGCGTGCACTTTTTAAGCAACTTGCGCCTAGGCTCGGGGCTCACCCTTTGCGCACTGAGCCTTTAACTACCTAGAGTATAATTACTATTAGTTAATTTGTTAAACCTGCATCGAACTGATAATTTGACGACCAAATAAAGACATAATCTTAATAAGGTTCACCATATACAAACGCTACAAACTGATCATATGCAACATGAAAGTGCAATAATTAGATAATCTCATAATTTGACGACCAAATAAAGACATAATCTTAATAAGGTTCACCATATACAAACGCTACAAACTGATCATATGCAACATGAAAGTGCAATAATTAGATAATCTCATAGCCAAACGGATCGCAGATTGCAGATTGCAATGCCAGATAACTGAGATACAGAACAACGAATACAAAATTTTCAAACAAATTTCAAATTGCAAAGGCAAAAGAGGAAAATAGATACTCAAATTTCAAAATCATGTCATGTACAAACAAAGGTAAAAGAGGAAAATGTTTAGAAAACAACCTAACTAATTAGTTCTCAGAAGATGAAGTCAATTTAAAATAAACATCATAGAAATTGTTAGTATTGGAAGCTGGAACTCCGATACATTAGATTGATATCAATTTGCTAGCACCGTAAATCAAATCAAAATATAATCAATTACATGATCACTAGATCAATACTGACACAAATACAAGTATAACTTCATAAGCACCGCATCAAGTAATTGAGGTTTTGATACCCTAAACGAAAACCGAAACGGATCCGAATAGTTAGGTAAACAAGGGGAAAAGAAGAAGAACCTGTCGTCATGAAGTTGCAGCGGCGATGCTATTGCCGCCGGAGACGGCGGAACGGTCGGAATCGGAGGCGGCGGAGGAGGAAAACCATGGAGATCTACGAGTTCTTGCGCTTGATCAATAAGCTGCTTGAACATTGCAAGCCCTAACTAATTCCAACATTTACAGTTGTTCCTCAGTTCACCATGTCTTGTTCACATAAACCATTACAAGCAGTGAATTAGATTATAATATTCAAAAGTTAGTGGATTACCACATAATCAAAGAATATAATTGGTGGTTTTCATGATCATAAAGCTAATTGCGACAGTGAGATTTACGAAATAGAATTATTCCAAATTTCAACCAAAAATGGTCTTAGTTTGCAGATCCAAGAAATTGTTTGTAGAAATACCTGAACAGTCGAACTCCTAAATTCAGCCAGTCTGACCCTTCATATTTGATGACACCAGGGTGCATAACACGCCGATTTGGAATTTTACAATAGTACACCGGTGAAGATAATATAACAATATTTAAGTTAAACCGACTTTAATCAACAGTTATAATTAAGCTAATATATTAACCAACTCATTCAGTTATGGTTATGATTAAGTTAAACCTTTAACCAATTTTAACCAAACTAAACTCATTAGTATATATTTATTTTTTTAATATTTCTATCTGTGCGTATTTTTAAGAACTTATGGCACAAATTGGGTAAAGAAAATTAGCCGTAAATTTTTATTAACTGAAAATATTATCTGACATGTGTGACACTAAATATACGATGATATGAGTTAAAGCTCACGTGATTTTTACTATTTGTCCACAATTTTCAGTTACTCAAAAGTCTTACAAACTTTATTTTGTTTTTCATAAATATATCTCTAATTCAAAAACTTAATTTACAAGATTTCTTAAATTTTCAACAATTTCATTATTAACCGAAATCGAACTATAACCAGTGGTTAACCGATCAATTGGTTATGGTTATGGATTTTGAATTAACCAAAATAGTTGTTTTGGTTATGAAAATGACCATAACAACACTTAAAAGACACATGTTCACCCCTAATTTACACGATGAAATAATTAACGAGATGAGGCATTTGCTCGAACGGCTCGTTTCTACTCGATTTTTTTATTGATTTGGAAAAGGAAGGTTGATCTTGGCTCATATAAAACTCAAGTGGACTCATAACTTAAGGAGCAAGCTTGAATTTAATTTTTTTTTTTAGATTGGCATTTTTAACAACTTCATACAACTCTTGAGCAATTTTGGAATCTATTTTTTTAAACTTTCATAGTAATTTATCTTTCTAGTAAAAGTTAACCAATATATATGTAACTATTTATATCATGTGAAAACTCAATCTTAAAGAGAAAGCTTTTAAAACCTAATTGTGTCGTCCAATTGAAATGTTGAAAATAAACATGTGATTCAAATTAAACCACATTCTTACAAGTGAACACCTTTCTTTATAAGATTAATCTAAAAGTTTTTATCTCTTTCTTATATTACTCAAGCAGATAAATAGACATCGAATACTCAAGTCTAAGCAAGTGATGTATTAATTAAATAGCTAAACAACTTCATTTTCAATAATAACTCCACTTTAATTAACAAAAATTAAAAATCTCACTAGATACAAAATGTTTATTGTTCAGTGACATAATATAGAAGTAGATGAATAATCGATTCCGATGTTAAGCTTTGGAATTGTTACAAAAAAAAAAAGTGACAGGAAGGGTTAATTTGAAAGGAAAATCATTAAAATATATGTTTATCCAACCATGTATAAAAATAAAGGATTGATTATTCACACACCCCACTTTTTTAATTCAACACTCTCGCCGACCCTATACGCTTCGTATAGGTCTATACGTAGCGTATAGCCCCGCGTATATGTATAACTCCTCGTAAAGGAGTCCAATCATTGGTACTGACACCCAATGATTGGTCATGTATAGAGCCGCGTACAGGACCTATACGACGCGTATATGTCCACGTATAGGTGCCCAATCATTGTCGCTGACAAATTCTGACAACCAATGATGTGTGTGAATAACACAACTATGTAATAAACATAGCCAAGAACATTGTAATCGTCAACACTAGCTTTAGAGCCGGAAAAAAATGTCCTAATATTCATACACCACCTCATCTTCTATACATCATACTTAAGTCAAATCAATCACATCATATTTATATAACTTTTACTTATACATATTTTTTAAATATGTTTTAACATAGAAAAATACAAAAAAATATTATTATTGGTATACCGGTGTATAAATGTTAATAGCAAAAAAAAAAAATAATAATTCACATCGCTGTTTTCACTTCAACTCTTTAAGTCATGGTCTGTTGTTATAGTTGGGACTTGGGTATTTGATTGGCCCAATTAGCATACGCCGGATTTATATTAGTTAATATATGGTCCGGTCCATTCATGAAGCCCAAATAATTTACTTTCTTTATGCAGAATTCTAAGATCCAAATTTCCAAACCAAATAAATGACGTGGAAAAAAAATAAATCAATAAATAAAACAGTCGCAGAACTGATCCCAAATATTGGATCATAACCGATTTCGATTTCTACCCTGCGAAAAGCGAACTTATTTTAGACCAAAAAAAACTTAGCAGTTTCTACCTGGTTTTTCTATTAAATTTGTATAACTTATCGAAATCTACTTTAATACTTTGATAGTTTGATATGAGCGTAGACGTGCCATCTGGGTTGAATCACACCTGATTGATATGGGCTGTATGCTAGGATCCAATTAGTAACCACATCCTAATTAAAAACATTTGTAGACAGTTATCATTGATGTCAAATGCGTGTGTGTCTATTTATATATATAAATTGCATTTTCTTGTTAGATGATAAAGCCTTGTATTAAACAAAATATGCATGCTAGCAAAATTAATACTTCAATACATTAATATGAACACATTAAATGAAATAATGGTTTTATAACGTACAAGACAATATCCACACATGGTAATAAAAGGTTAACCATCCATGTCATGACGCAACTTAATCGCCTACCACTGAAATTATTTGCACCAAATTCTTTAGATCTATTATCATCCTTAAAATTTAAGAGATTATAAAAATTTAAAATTTAAAAGAAACTTACTGCCAATCTAAGCCTAAGTGAAACTTGATTTATCATAAAATGGGTTTGGTGTCTTGTTACCACCAATCTATGGGTAGATGGAAGACTAGCACAATGTCACAATACAAAAGTCATAAATCCACTTTCATAGCTCTCGAATGGCCTCTACGCTATGCCGTTTTAAAAAAAAAGGTGAAACTTGATTTATGTTTGAACTTTAAAAAAGTAGATGGAATTTAATGATATAATTCTATATAATATTATGGGAGTATTCTCAACTGTTGTTAAGATCAACAATAACCATAGGATCTTAGCTCAATAGTGCATGTATAAAGTCGGCATTTGGGTTGGTTTCTTCAAGGTTATTAGTGATTATTTACTCTCTCATTCTGTGACAGTTACACAACGATTTAACGTCTTATTTGCGGTGCATGCATATAATGTATGTGTGTGGGTCCTGAAAAAACAAAAGTAAAATTGCACTAATTTTAACGTTATTTTATTTATTTTGTGACAATAACTTAAAAACGTTGGAATGATTAACTTCAAACAATAGCTTTGAGTCAAGGTCTCCTTCAAAGTAGCCTGTATTCCAACTAGGATACAGATAATGTTTGTCTCCATCCTTCCTCCTAATCCTACTGAAGAGTTGTAATATATTGGGTAAGTTTGTTTGTTTGTTTACCAAAACCTGAAAAAGTTGTCGACTTCTCATACTTCTTTTGTCCTCTTTCTCCCACATCGCCACTACAACCCTTGTAAACCATCTCATACAAATGTACACCTCCTGCTCCTCATGAGTGCACATGAAAAACACACCCATGACACTTATGCAACCCTCTAAAGTTATGGTGGTCTCTCCAGTCAAAGCAGGAGAAATCGTCTCTCAAGAATCATCAAGAAACCCCACTTCCAACTATCAAACCGTCAGTTTTCACGTGTACCTTTCTTTTTTGAACAGCTAAATATTGGGATCACTGATCACTGGAGTATCATCGTGCCACCAGCACCCAATCATATCCATCATTCTGAATGAACTCAATAATTTGAGAAAACTCCCTTTTGAGATTCGAACCTATGACCATTTGGTTTTTGAGCCCACCACAAAGATGCTGCTAGGCTTGTAATGTCTTTGGTAAATCATCAGTTATTCTATGAAGTTATGATCATTGTTTCCCAAGAAGATTGCTTTTCTGTTTTTGTCCAATTAGGGCTTGAAATCATTTAAAGACCGATGAGGCGGGCATTGATTCAATTTGAGAAACTCTCCACTAACGATTCAACTTCAACTTCTAAAGATGTGTTTTGTACTGTTGTGTTTGGGTTTTATTTCAGTAGCCTTTTTGGTCTATAACTAATACCTAAAATGTTAACTTTAATAAAATGTTTTGCTTGGAATAAATGTTGTGATATCAACATGCAAATGCAGATAAAGCTTATTTCAAAAGTGTGTTTTGATTGGAGTTTTTTTTCAAATAGGTGTTGATGGAAAACTTATTTACCAAAATGGGTAATTTGAAAATATTTACCAAAATGGGTGTTTTTCATGTATTTTCGTTATTTTGAACTAACTTATTATGATTTTTTTTAATTTAATCAACATATTTCATAGTTAGTTGGTTGAAAATAAAATAGAAAAATATTATAATATATTGATTGAATTACAAAAATAGTTATAAATAAAGAAATAAATGAAAAAACACCTATTTTGGTAAATATATTTCAAATCATCCAATTTGGTAAATAAGTTTTCCACTAACACCTATTTGGAAAAAAACTCATTTCGATTGGGGATAACTCTACACAAATGTAACCAACTTTTCTTATTGTCCCAATTAAGTCACTGGAACTTTTTTCTGTCCCAATTAGGTCACTCAACTTAATATTGGTGTTCTAATCCTATATAAATAACCTGAATAGCAGGTTATCGTTAATTTTCTACATATTTAACTTATTTAATATGTTAAGTGATGATATAATCATTTGATAAAGTAAATAATAAATTAAAAATTATTTAAAATCATCCACATTTACGCATGATATTTGAAAAAAGTTAAGTTTCAAACGTTAAATATTGACACATATTGTTTGAAAAACTTATTTTTTTTCAAATATATTGCGTAAATATGGATGATTTTAAATAATTTTTAATTTATTATTTACTTTATAAAATGATTATATCATCACTTAACATATTAAATAAGTTAAATATGTAGAAAATTAGCGATAACCTGTTGTTCAGGTTATTTATATAGGATTAGAACATCAATACTAAGTTGAATGACCTAATTAGAACAGAAAAAAGTTCCAGTGACTTAATTGGGACAGTATGAAAAGTTGGTTACATTTGTGTAGAGTTATCCCTTTTGATTGTTAGTTATTTGTATTAAACTAGGGTGAAACCCGCGCTTCGCGGCGGTAATCGGTGTAATTGATAATAAAGTTCTGACATAAATGTTTACCGTTGTAAAAATGAGCATTGGAAACATAAAAACGAATCTATAAACACCAAATAAAAAGTTCGAAGATATTTAAAAAACATTTATACCCGCGCTTCGTGGGTTTAATCGGGTCAATTGATAATAAATGCAATACTTGAATCAGATTTAAAAAAAATTATACCCACGCTTCCCGGCGTTAATCGGCTCAATTGATAATAAACGGAAGACTCGAACCAAATTAAAAAAAAAGAATTTATAACGAATCTATAAACACCAAATAAAAAAGTCTGAAGATATTTAAAAAACATTTATACTCGCGCTTCGTGACTTTAATCGGGTCAATTAATAATAAATGCAAGACTTGAATCAGATTTAAAAAAAAAATTGTATCCGCGCTTCGCGGCGTTAATCGGCTCAATTGATAATAAACGAAAGACTCGAATCAAATTAAAAAAAAAAGAATTTATACAAACGCTTCGCGGTGTTAATCAGGCTAATTGATAATAAAAGCAAGAATCCAAGCAGATTAAAAATATATATATACCCATGTTTCGCGGCGTATAATAATTATGTTCCGTTTTTTTTGACTTTGGTAACAAAAAAAAAAACCGTTATTTTGACTTTGGTAAAAAAAAAAAAAAAAAAAAAACCCAACCAATTACCACTGTAGACAAACTTGTAAATGTATGTATTGTAATAATGCATCAAGCTTGACTGGTCAACCCTGATCCTAAACGGTTTCCTTACTTTTGATTTTTATAGAATTTAATTAATAATTAGCTTGCAAGATATGTCTAAAAAACTTATATTTTCTCATTCATAGCTTGAATTTGAATAAACTAATTTGGGTGTCTTACGACCCATTTAATTAACATGTTTCTCTTTTAAGAACTGTTTATTTACTCATTTGATTCATTAGAGAAGAGAAAGCAAACCCGGTCCATGGGCGGCCCGGGGAGGAGCAAACCCGACCCCCGTCCCGGACCCATTTTTTAGGAGGGCACAACAATTTTTATAAAAACGTATATACAGAGATCAATTCAAATGAGAATTAGTAAGGCGAATTGAACTAAAAATAAGCATTTATAAACACATTATTTAAGGGATGCAAAAAATCATTTTTTTTAAGTATAGGAAGTTACTTTCATGCCTTTTAAAATAAATGTCTATTGGGTCGGTTAACGGTTTATTCGGTTTAATCAGTCAAACAAACAAACCAAATTTATAAAAAAATTAGAATTAAAAACCGAAATTCAGGTATGGTTAGGTACCGAACTGAAAATCGAATTCGGAATTTGGATATATCTAGAACCAAAACGAAAACTGAATTCAGAATTCAGTTCGATTTTTCAATTACGAATACGTTTCGGTTTTCGGTATTAAACGGTTTTTAGATTTTTTGAAGACCTCCACTTTGATATTTGAATTAGCTATGGGGCCTTTTTTCCGACTCGTTCTGGGCATGCCAATTCTCAGGGCCGCCCCTGACCCGGTGTAATAGAATTATAGACTAAATGACACAAATTTGATCAATTTGAGCGTTTTGAAAGTGGTAATTTAATGCCTTTAATCAACCAGCTATTCTTATTGACAATTTAGCTTACTGACATATTTGACTGCCTCTGTTGATCACATATCGAAAAGACACCGCCTAGGCTACTATTTTCAAAGTCATTGTATGTAGTATGTCATATATTTCACGTTTTGATCAATGAAAACTCAACACCAAGAGAACCATACCCCATCTAAAACATGAAGTCCACATCTTTAATACTTATGCGACTCTAACGTGCATATTGGTATATTAGCCCATAAGGAGTGTTGTGAAAATCACTAGATGTAAGTCAAATGGTGGGGTTAGGAAATATGAATTAAACCGGATTAATCAGACCGTAAGATTACTGGAATTTTGCCAGAATTTGGCATATTTTCTGATTGATTTAGTCCGCCTACGCCTAATTTTGACCGACTATAATCCAAATGATTAGCCAAAATCAAAGCAACAAACCGCCGCCTAGTCACTATTTAATTGATCTGACCGATTTGTATAACGGTGCCCATAGGTTTGTTAAATGAACAAACTACGCTTTAGAGTATCTATTAGTGAGTTTTAGTTGATTTGGTGTTAATGAATTTAATAAACTTTTGATACGCTAATCAAAAATTGAATTGAGAGTTATCTCAATTAGAGTTTTTGTTTTCTTGTTTGAACCACAAATCTATATATGACTCCTAAACTATCACAAACTAAATTACAAAATTAAAGTTATTTAAATATAAAGTTTATATAATAATAATAAATTACCGATATGGTCTCCGTGGTTTGCTATTATTTCAATCTTGGTTTACAAGTTTTATAAATTACTCATATGATCCTAACCTCTAGATTTTGTAACGGAGTCTTTAGGTTTTCAAATTACTCTCACATATTCGACCAAGTTATCCTTACATAAGGGCCATATATGGTATAAATGTTTAAAGTTTGATATCATATTGGTAATTTATGAAACATATGAACCAAAAGTAAAATACTAGCAAACCACATGTATTATCTTGGTAATTTACTCTAAAATAATATATGAAGTTTATAGAATAATAATATGAACTGTTAAATTATCAAAGCATCAATTTATACTACAAAAACATTAAGAAGTGAAATGAATTCATAGCCCGATTAGTTGTAAAATTATTCACCACCACGCATTTGTGTTATTTGATAACCCTAAGTTAAAAGAGTTAACATTTAAACTCATTATCTTTCTATTCTAATAAACAAAAATAAGTTTTGCCACATGTCACATTCTCATGTTTTCTTGCCACTTGTCATTTCTATATAATCTTATTCAATTCTCTATCTTATTAATTACATACATTCTCTTATATTAAATACTTATAATTATAATATTAATTAGTAATAATATTATTTGTCTTTTTACATGCAAGAAAAAAGTTTTTAATAAATTAAAAATCAAATGTATTTTTATTAAAAAGCACACTTCAAAAAGTTTATAAAATATGAAACTTTCTAAAAATCAATTTTGTTAAAAAGTTAATATTTTTAGAAAATAAAAGTTTAATAAAAAACAATTTTTAAAAAATAAAATAAAATACACTATAAATCATAGTTTTCAAATACTGGTATTTTATAAACACATGATCTTTCTTAAAACAAATTGCATAAAATAGTTATGTTCAACCAAAAGTTATAAAAATGATAGGAAAAATTAAACTTTAGTTATTTATTTTTTTATGATATTATCAAATTAAGTTATTTAACTTTACATTCTCTCATATTAAATACTTATAATATTAATTAGTAATAATATTATTTGTCTTCTTACATGCAAGAAAATAGTTTTTAATAAATTAAAAGTCAAATATATTTTTATTAAAAAGCACACTTCAAAAAAAAGTTTATAAAATATGAAACCTTCTAAAAATCAATTTTGTTAAAAAGTTAGTATTTTTAGAAAATGAAAGTTTAATAAAAAACAATTTTTAAAAATAAAATACACTATAAATCATAGTTTTCAAATACTGGTATTTTTATAAACACGTGATATTTCTTAAAACAAGTTGCTTAAAATAGTTATGTTCAACCAAAAGTTATAAAAATAATAGGAAAAATTAAACTTTAGTCATTTATGTTAAATGATATTATCAAATTAAGTTATTTAACTTTAATAATTATATAAATTGTACATTATTTTCTTGATTTGTAACAATTAGTTTTTAATAAAAAATTTAATGAATTTGTAACATCAGTTAGTTCAAGAATCTGTATTCTTTCAAAACAAGTAGGCCATGTATTATTTTTTTAGTTATTAAAAATTTTAATTTTAAAATACTCATTAATACGTAATCTAATTAATTTATAACAAAATATTGTTTAATTTTTAATTTTTTATTACTAATTATTTAATATTTTATATTTAATTCGTGTAATACACGGGGTAATAACCTAGTACGTTATATATTAAGATAATTGAAAAATAATATTAGATGTACATTAAATATAAGTTTTATAAATTTATATTGAGAAAAACAAAAAGCGATATTATTTAAAAAAATGTTAAAATTTATACTTTGTTTTTTATTTTTTCTTATCACAATTCATTTTATATTGAAATTAGTACACTTGATTTAAATAAACTTTATTATGATTTTGACTACCTCGTTCTTTAATAATTTCCTATTTCCATTGGTTTCTCTCCTCTTCAGATATGCAAATAAACATAAGATAAACATATAAATACAAGTTTGCTGATTGATATATAAAATAGAAAACATTAAAATAAAATTAATTAAAAGAAAGTCTACTTGAATTGGAGCCATTAATTAATTGTTATTAAAGTCACAAATATTGCTTATATTCAAATAACATTTAATAAGTCGACCCAAAACATGTGTGATAGGTGTTAAACCTTTGGGTCTCTTTTAATACTTGACTAACCAAAAGAAACAAGTAAATGTGGCCACAATCAACCGTGTTGGTGGTCTCCAAAGAAATTTGTCCTCCTAAGTAGGAATTGTACTTGGAGACTTTTAAATTGTGTTTTCTTCACTTTAACCACTAAACTACTTTTTGAATATCAGGATTAATGTTTTTGACACAAATTATTAAAGGATAGAGTTCTAATTCACCTATTTAGCTCGTCTAACTATAAAAATTTTCAACTTAAATATGTCAATCTGATACAATCAATTGGATCCCTTTCAACCCCTCATGATATAATTACACGGGAGGCAATTTCATTCGTCACTGTGTTTTTTTGATGTTCAAATTTTGGTTTTAACTTTTTTGTTCCATTTTGATGTTTTTTTTCTAATTTATTGTTTATTTGTTTGGCAGGGAAACTTTCGTCATGGAGAGCATGCGGTAATAGACTTAAAGCCGTCTTTGTTATTTAATAATCACATGATAACAGGAAAAAAAAAATAATAACAGAAAGTTAAAGCGAATCTATTTAATATTTCATCCCACGTGTAATCGCTAGTTATCTATTATACAAATAGAGATTGGTAAATTCTATATAATTTGAAAAAAAAAAGTAATTTAAAAAGTAATCGAGATCTTTGAAGTACGTTTTTTGTTTATTTTGACACTTTATATTGGCTAGGTGCTTATATAAAACTATATACATTATATCTACCTCTTCATCTTATTAATAAGGCGAAGTCAGATTAGATCATTATTAATGTGTTTTCTTTCAAAAAAAAAAAAGATATAGTGTTCAAATCTGAGAGACAAAATACTGAAAAAATGTTGTAAAAAAATGAATGTTTTAAAAGGAGAGATTGGATCAGTTATTCGAATAAAAGATAGGATGGAATAAGGTATTGTTATCTTAAGGTTAAGGTGGCGTTTGATATGCATGAATGAAAGATATGATGGAATAAGTCATTAGGCTAGAATGAAAAGAAACGTGTTTGATTACCACATAAAAATGAAATGCACCATTTCATAAAAAATGTGATTCCTTCACTTTTGATGATTTTCATTATTTGGATTAGAAATGATCCGACCAGTGACCCGACCCATGTACAAAACCATGACCCAATTAAAGACCAAAACCATGATCGAGCTGACCCTAGACTTAACCCATGACCCGAACCATGACGCAAATCATGACTCGATCCATGACCTGAACCATGACACGAATAATGAAAAACAATGACCCGACCCATGAAGCAAACCATGACTTTACCCATGACCCGATCCACAAACCAAGCCATGACCCGATCCAAGAAATGCCTCATGATCGAACCATGAGCTAAACAATAACCTTCCAATGATCCAAACTATGACTCGACCCATGACACATGACCCGACCCATGATTCGAACAATGATTAAAACCACGACTCGACCCATATATTGTATTCAATTTCTTCATTTTTTCATGTCTACTAAACAACAAAAAGTAATGAATCGATCATTTCATTACTGGGAGTAACCAAACAGGACAATAGAATGGTAATAATTCATTTATTTCCCACGTCCGTTCTATTCCCTTATCCATTCATTCCCTTGTAATTTTATTCACTCGTCAAATCCATTCATTCATACTAAACATACCCTAAGAGTTCGAGCCCAAACGAATACATATTTGTACATAAAACTTAGTTTTAAAAAAATAATAATAATTGAGGGGAAAAAAAAAAAAAGAAAAGACCTCCATCATATCTTATTTATATTTCTAACTGGAAGCATGTTGTTTTAAGTTTGGTCGTGGGCATAAGTGGTCCCTGATTAACCTTAATCTGCAGAAACACAGTCAGTACAACGTGTCAAATTGCTTCACAAACTAATTGTTTAATGTTCATCCACATCATTAGCATTAATTAATTTACTGACAAACCATGCATGCCTACTTATCTCCCATAATATAATTCACATGCATATATTTGGAAACGCACCCATGTTCAAGGCAAGCCAGATCAACCATCATAAATCTCGGTCAAAATTTGTCAAAAAGAAAAAACATAAAAAAGATGAAAATTTAGTTAACGAATAAAATATATAAATTAAACACATTATGGCTTGGATATGCCAGGTTAAATAATTTTCTACAATCATTAGGCTTATAGCCTAGTGGTAATCCTTGACCACCAGCAATTAAAGGTCTTGGGTTCGAGTCTCGTCTGGAGCAAAAAATGTTCTGGGTGAGCTACGGGGTTTTCTCAGTGTGAATTTCCTCCTAGATGGTGTGCCAGTTCCTCGATTCGGCACTCGCCAACGCCCAGCTTTAAATGTTTCCGGGGGTTGGTAGCGGTCTGTGGTCGCAGCGCGTGGGTTGTTGGGTCTGAGGACTTGTTTAGCTGTTCAAAAAAAATAAATTTTCTACAAGCATAAGGTTGGTGATATATTGGTACAACTCTACAACCTTACCTCTCTCTCACAAAATACCAACACACCAGCCACCATATATACGGTTTTCATAGGCTTATACGGGCATATATTGAGCCAACATTGTCAGACGTATGCTTAATAATCCTATGTGGCCTACAGATCTATACGTGCAAAATAACTTTTTTAAGCTCAAATTTTATGACTTAATATACGAATACTTTCCAATAGACTATAACAACTCTATTCCACATTAATAGCTGTATTTTTGGTCTGTTTGTGAGATTGTAGGCATGAATAATAACGTCATTTTTGTTTTTAGAATTTTTTTATTAAATCACAATAAGTATTACTATTTATATTATAATATATATATACCATAAACAATTATTATACTTAACCAAATAAACAAAAATGCGTCTAACATGAATAAACATTAAACTACCAGAAATTTTATACATGAATATAACATGTTTGTACACCAAAAGATTAAAAAAAAAAAAAAAGCACAAGAGCAAGTAATTATATATAAGTGTCATAAATAGAATTTGTCTCGTTGTCTTCATTTTGTTGAGGCAGTAGTGGTGCAACAATCTCTATTATTCGAAGGTCAGATGTAAATTGTAATAGCATTAATGGCTAAGGGCTCTAATTGCATCAAATCCTTTTGTTGTTGTAGTTAGTAGGGATGTTCAAAAAAATATGTATCCGAAATAACCGAAAAAATCGGATATCCGAAAGTCGTGTATCCTAAAATTTGGATTTAGATACCTATTTTGAATATTTTCGGATAGTTCAGATATACGATATCCGATATATTTTTTTCGGATAATTTTTTGGATATCCGGATAATTTTCTGATATTTCGGATACTTTTCGGATATTCGAATATCCGAAATATATTTTTTATTTTTTTTTTTTTCTAATTTCAGATATTTAAAATCCGAAATTTTCGGATATCCGAAAATGAACACATCAAATTTTGCTAATATGTATTTTTTGCAAGTCCACTATTGCATAAACAATGCTCAAAAAATTATCAAGATTATACCAGGAAGTTTTAAGATATCTCTTTAAAAGTAAATGTAAATTAATTAAACGTTGACTCTGTACTATATTTGTTGTACAATTTCCAAAATTGCAAATGTTGATTAATCTATTGCATAACATAAAGAAAAAATAGAAAAGACTAAAAACGAGAAATATAAATATTACTTGTATATCTATATATTAATTAATCATAGATAAAGTTTCTTGTACTCGATTTGGTATGCAGTTGAAACTCAATTAGTAGTTTTCACATGTATTCTAGGTCGTCCAGCTACTACTGGGGAGAAAAAAAATCTTTTAATTCTGCGTAATATTCATGAGAATATGCATCTATATAGTAAACACAACATCCGATAATATATTTTTACAAACATTAATTAGTGCAAGGCCTCAATTTATTTATGACTCGTGGGTTCATGTGACACAATGTCATCTATTGTTGGCTCAATATGCAGAAGAAGTTTTCCTCTCTTTTTTGACTTATGAAACAAAAGTTACACAAAAATTCTTATCTTTGAAAGTAACACCAATAATCTTGCAAACAAGATGTTGTACCTATTTGTTTGTATCTTGTGTCTATTATTAACATGTGCGAGAATATGTTCCACATGCAAAATGATTTTAAGTGAATGAGAAATAAATATTCCAAGACATTGGCTTCATTTACCTAATACTCATGAATGTAATTGTTTGAAAGCAAAAGTAAGAAAACAATATAATTTGCACTAAAATATTTCTGCATCGGTTGTCTTTATGCACCTTCTAATGTTCATTATATACGATTAACGTTCATTATATACGATTCTGAGTGAAGCATGATACACACCATCGTTGTTGATTAACTCTAGTTAGTCTTTTAGAAGACATGTATGTTCGAATTTTGGATTTGAAACATGAATTTGAAAGGTTTTCAAACTTCATAACAGCCTTGAACTTGAAATTGTTGTTCTTTTTCGTAAATACCCTTAGAATAAACTTTCAAGGGTTTCTTTGGATGATGATCATAACTCTAGCCAATTTATTTAATAAAAATTATTATTAATTTTATTGGAAAAAAAGGATTTTCTCTCTCTCTCTCTCTAGTGATGGAAATTTGGAATCTGAATCACAATTATTTAAAAAATAAAAAAATTGTTAATAATATAATTACTTGGTAACTGTCAACTGTTTGCAAGTTGTTGATTAAATAATTTTGGCGTGCGAATCTTCGATCCTGATTTTTCTAATAATTATTAGTATTAATACTGGTTGCTTTTAGAAAGAAAAAGAAGAGAAAAAGGTTGAAAAAAAGAAAAAAAAGAAAAGTCAATATTCACTTGAGAGAAAAGAAAAATCATTACATGTTTTTAAACTTTAATTTCCTACGAATTTGTTATGTTTTCAAAGTCGCATATATATAATTACATCTGACGGGACCATCTTGTGAATTTTTGGTAGATTCGTATAAGGCGAAAATATTAATTTACATTTTCTTGGTTATATAATAATTTATATAATTAACTTTCCAGTTGCATATTCATAATTCATAAACTTCTATCAAGCTTATGTTTTGAGCCGCGAACTCTTTTGTAAGAGTCTTTTTATCCTAAATTAAGATAGAAGTAAAGTATCTTTTTATCCTTTTTCTTTAAATACTACTGAAAGTGAGAATATTCTAAGTAATTGTGCTTAAAAGATTGGTTTTTGTATCAAGCTTTAAACATTGTTTGTTTATCAAGCTTACGGGGCATCTAAAAGGCTAGAACACGAGCCGCTTCAACAACAAAAACTGAATGATATTGTGATTATGGGCGAGTTATATAAAATCATCTTTTCTTTGGCTAGATACAGCCTTACAGACAAGGTGGAAGATAAAAGATTGGTTTTTGTATAAGTTTTTCTAGCTTCTCACTGGTTATTGTGCTTAATGTATAGGATTATTTACATACATATATATATATATATAATGAGAATTTTTATCACATATTTAACAAATCCATAAAATCAATTACATATTTTCCCTTTGAAGGGATACATATATAATTGACTAGTTTATTTAGAAAGTGATATATCTATAAAAGAGAAAATACATAATTGATTTTTACTTAAATATATATGTAATAAATGATATTTGAAAGGAAAAAAATGTAAATGCCTATAATACACACACGATGGTTGTTGAAAAGAAAAACATATATATACTGATTATATAATTATAAATATAAGTTAATATCATATGTCCTAGGTTATCATTGTATATAATAATAAATCAGTACAAAAAATTCTTAGAATATATATATGTATGTGTGTGTATATATATATATATATATATATATATATATATATTATTCACTTACCATACTATCTCTTTAATTAAACTAACAGTTACATCCTTATTTCGTGTCTTGGACACACCAGTTTTAAAAACCTTAAACGATATTTTATCGGTAAAAAAAAGACGCACCAAAAGACCCCAAAGATGGGATTCTTTTTATTTTATGACACTTACTTTTAGAAAAACCTAAACATAAATCTTTAGTACACTAAAAGCACAAAAAAAAAATAAATAATAATAATAATAACATTGCTTGATTGCTCATAAAATAAGTAAATAACTCAAGCAAGAGTTCAACCAGGAGAATGCACCTATTTTAATTTTTAATTTAACACCATGGCAACATCCTCAGATGGTATAATAGTTTAACAATAATATTTTATCTCTAAACCAATATTTTTTCCAGACAACTACCATATATATATATATATCGTGTAGGTGAAACATGGTTTTGTAATAGAATGGAATTTTTTCCAGTTGTATAAAAAACATTTATCAATATATATATGTTTTTTATTTGTTTGTTTATTTTTAACTAATTTATAACCTTTTTATATATCAATCAACATATTATCATTTTTCTATATTTTTTTCAATCAACTCACTTTATTGTTTCTATTTTTATAATTCATTATGGTACCTTCTATTTTAGTTTTTTCAAACCATGTTAAATGCAACAAAAATTTTGTCTAATAAACTTCAAAAATGAAACTAGAAATAAAAAATAAAATAAATAAAACTTGACGGTCGTAATATCAAATATAAACTAAAATAAAAATATACAATAAAATCAACTTGAATTGATATTAGTATCAATTATAAAATCCAATAAAAATATTAAAACAAATAAACGAGCTTTTTTTTTCCCAAATATAAAAAAGAAAAGGCAAATTGGCTTTTAATAATCCAAACTTTGATCAATTAGCCGCTGTAGGTCCCAACTATGAAAATCCTCAATAATGGTTCGAACTTTCGACATATTTACCTGTAGTGAACCGCCGTCAAAAAACCTAACTGTTTCGGTTAAAAATTAACAAGTATAACTTTTAGCAAAACCGAATTAGTTTAGTGGGGAATTGTGTTTTATAATTGAAATATCCTAAAAATATCTCTGAGGATCCCTAGGGATATTTCAGAATATAAAATAAAATGAACAGCTTGCACACGAGATTTATACGAGAAAAAGCCCTTAATCCCTTAGGATTGCCGGCATAAAAACCTCGGGAGGTGACAATCGTCACTTTGCCTAGTTTATATTAAAACAATAAAATGAAATTACAATACAAGAGCACAATCAATAGATCACTAAGTGTTGAGAATTCTGGAATTCGTGAATATGAACAAGAAATAAGCAAATATCAGCTCGGTGAGAAGTGTGTCCCTAGGTCGATTGTTGCCTCATTTTATAAATACAAAATCAATACAACGGTAGTCAAAGTTAGTTCCACAATATTCGCTCCACTTTTAAGTTATGCGCCAACTGATTCCTTGTGACCGTTACTAACTTCTCCATATAATCCACGATTTTCTCCATATTCCGGATTAATAAGAATAATAGTTGCTTTCAACCTGTTGACTCATTTCAAAATTTAGTAACACGTGCTAAATAATAAAATAATAATAATTAAATATGAATCATTATTATTTTTTATTCAGGTCATCAGATCATAGAAATTCATATTCGCAAATATTCCTAAATATTCCGAATTATTCTGTATCCCTAATTATTCTGGATTATAAGACTAAAATTTTACAGGTATAACAATTGCCCCCAAATTCTTATTACCGTTCCAATTTGTATTAAGAATTTGAAATTAACCGTTTGTTTTGGCTATTGATTTAAAATTTGAATTTTAAATTGTGATGTGAACGTTGACAAGACAGTTACTGATTATGGCGGTTTCCCACATATTCCCAGCCGTTTGCGCAGGATATAATGATCATCTTGCCTCCTTTAGATGCCATCATCTTCAACCGGATCTTGTGGTAAGTCTCCCTCCTTTTCTCTTTCGATTTTTAATTTTTCTTCTTTGAAAATGTCCGGATCATCTTCTTCTCTGATTTCAACTCTGATGATTTCACCGATCAAAACATTTTAACCTTCAATCATCAAAACAGAAATGTTTTTAATGACGATCGAATTAAACTGCTACGTCTTTCAAAAACCTTCCCTGATGAAACCATTTTTCATCATTTTTCTGAAAAACTCAAAGTTGATCACGTTTCACCCACTTGGATATGTTTTCCGGAGTATCCCTTCACTTTGGGTTTAAAATTCCCTTTCCCCGATCTTATCTTTGATTTTTTCTTGACTACTAAGCTCTGTTTTCCTCAACTTAAGCCTATAGGATAGCGCCTTTTTTACACCCTTGACAAACTAAATCAACACTTTGATTTAGAGATCGGTATTCCCGAAATATCCTTGATGTACCAACTCAAAACCCACGGGTCATCCCGTTTTGTTCTTCAAAGAAGAAGTGGGACTCCTATTTTAGTTCCAGGAATTACTCTAAATGAGGATGAGTGGAGAAATAGGTTCTTTTTTGTGAAAAGAAGCTCTATTCCTCATGGGGAAGTTCTTCCTCTCAAATGGGTGGAAAAGGTTAGGATTCTTAGGATTTTCTATATTAATTGAGATGTATTATTGTATTATCTTACTCATTATGTTTTTGTTATTTACAGCTTCCAAGTTTGAATCAATCATCACAGAAGAAGAAGAAGAAAGTAGGAACAAAATTCGTTACTTGTTGCAAATCGACGAACAATACAGGAAATTCGGTGCCAATCTTGAAGCAGCTATTCCAATGGCCTCAGGTAAAAAAAAATTTGTTTGTTATTCTAAAGTATTCTGTGACACCTCGTAATTTCCAGGTCAGCACTAACTTTATTTTAATAATAATGTGTATTATTATTGCATACGTGGCACTAGAATTATGAATGCTTAGTGTGACACGTGGCACGACAGTCTAAACGCACCGATAATTCGAAGAATTATCACACAACACTCGCACGTAACTTGAATAACGAACGTTGGTGAACGGATCAAACCCCAGTACACTATCACTGCACTTAGGTTCGGGGGAACCTAAATTAGTTAGAACGATGCTCATATATCGAGAAACGATGTCGAGAAATTCGCGAAAATCGCTTCAAACTATGAAATTGGGCTTATTGGGCTCAAGTGGGACCCATCTCGGTACGCGATGGGCACCCAAATGGGTCTTCGCGGCACGCGAAGCCTAGGCGGGACATTTGAATTTCACCAAAAAGAGTCACATTTGAATTTCACCAAAAAGAGTCACGGTACGCGATGACCAATCATCTTCCACCACCGCGGTACTCGGCCTGTTTCGGGAACAGAATGGTTATTTTAATCGTCGCGCCACGTAGGGAACTCTTTTAGTCAGAGGTCGCGGTACGCGACGAGCCTATTTACGAAGAAATCTTTTTAAAACCAATGTTAATCATTCTGCTAGCCTCTACTCGTTTTCTCTCGACTGATACACTCAATCTCGAACCAAGACCCTCTGTTACAACCATTTCTCACCAGAAGGAAGCCATCTTGAATCCTTTGAAGGCCATTGTTGAAGATTGGAGGTACAAGGAAGCTTGGGGTGACCATCTTGTGTATTCCACGACTTGTGCAAGTCCATCTACAAGATCTCAGCCACGTTCAGAGCCTCTCCAGACCTGCTCAAGCCCCACCTCATGATAAAGAGCCTTGTAAGGTAGTCTCCATATTCAATCTAGTCACAAAATCACTCGAAATCACTCATGCAAGCCATATTGGCCACATGCACCACCATCACCACTTGAAACACGGATTTCTGATCTTGTGAATCTGATTTTTAATGTTGTTAATACTGATTTGATGATTTCATAATGATCTATGATGATTTTGATGAGATTAGATGATTATTTGTCGATTTTGTTATGAGATGGGTACTTTAAACCACATGCATGCACGATCCATGAAGTTTCGCATGATTCTTGATATTGAAATATGGTTATAGATGAGATTTGTGATGATTTGCAAGAGTTAGAAGTGTCATAGATGTCAAGGAATGGTTATTGTTGATTATTGCTAATTTTAGAAACTTTAATGGTGATTTTTGATGAAATAGTCACTTGCATGTAAATAGATCAATGATATATGCTTAAAATAATGATTAGAAACAAAAATGATGGTTAATGATGTATTAAAATGGTTAGAAGCATCAAATGTATGATTTTTATGAATGTTACTAAAAATAGTAACTTTTTGACATAAGGTTGTTCTAGGATGATGAGTTTGATAATGTTGTGTGTCCAACATGTTCCTTTGATGATAATATGATGATATTGAAGGATTGATGTTGTAGAAGAAATGGACTTTGTGTACTTTTCATAGGTTACTAAATATAGTACCTTTATTTTGCAAAGACGATGTTTGGTCATATGCTAGTCGTAACGGATATGATATAATGGCTATTTAGAACTAGGATATTGATAACTAGTTGATGTTGACTATTAAAACTTGATAAAACATGCGTATTTGTGCAACTTTCTAAATATAGTAACTTTTACGCGCAAAACATGCTAAACCGACTATGTGTGACTAAGTGCTATATGATAGCATGCTCACTTAGGATAAATATGCATGATAGAATAATCGGATTGTGATTTTTGCATGACTTTCCAAATATGGAAACTTTCCTGAAATAGAAACTTACAATGAATAGTAAGTTTTCTCACGAAAGTGACTTTGGTATCCGTACACATCACACGAAACTAAACCGCACGTTACACGAACACTTGATCAAAAACCGTCACCAATGGGTCGTTAGTTCAAACACGGTCAACTAGACCCACCTAATAACTTGGAGTTGTTAATTACGAACACGGTCCTATGAGACCCACATGTATGCAAACACGAACTCATAGTACCTATGTGATATAGGTAACTACTAGCCGGCAAGCTACACTACTTCCATTAAGACGCACTTCTCAGACTCAGGTGAGTTTACAGCCCAACTTTTACTCTTTAACTGTTTTACTTAACTTTTGGGGTGAGAATAATATGCAATTGTTTTAGAAGTATGACTGGTATGTTGTAAAACCATTTTCGAGTGTAACTATTATCGCATTAAGCCCTCACTTATCCTTACCGTTAGTTGTAACAAACGAGTCGTTATTACGTAGTACTACTGGGTTTGACTATCCCCACTCGGCACCAATGATGACTGGAGGTCATAACGAGTGTAATATCGATGTTGATGTCGGGTTCAGCGATGACCCGCGGAGGCAAACGGAAACAGTCGAGTTTCGGTAAGATGAACTGACACACTCCACGGATCGTAGATCCAACAACTAAACTTAACATACACAATATATGTCTGTTTACTTTTCTGTCTGTCTAAACATGTGAACTCACTAACTTTTTAGTTGACACTTTTCGCATGTATTCTCATGTAACTAATGGATCTCAAGCTAGGATGCGCACGAGGATGCACTAAGGAATCTGGCTTGCATATAGACTCTTGTCCTAGGCTCGATTTGTTATTTCCTAAAACAATTATCTTTTGTATTATTTGATACAATTTATATTTTCCGCTGCAATTTTTAAATGCTATTGTAAACATTTTCCGCTGCGTATTATTAAAACTCGCATTATTTTACAAAACTGTGTGATTGTGTAACTCATATAGAGTCGTTCTATATGACCATGAGCTGTGATCCAGGCCACGTCACACCCGCGCGGTCTGACACTGCACGTGGGAATTTGGGGGTGTGACGTATTCTGAATTATTACTAAGTATTCTGATTTATTTTGTAGAATCAACTTTCGACCTTGAAGACCTCAATGCTTTCTTTGCTGTTAAAAAAGAAAAAACAAGTCCTGTTGCCCCCAAGTCACGTGCCATGACTACCCGTTCCTCCAAGACGTCCAAAAAACGTAAAGGGGTAGACACTGTTGACCTCGAAGAGTCATTTGACCTGTCTATTTTTGACCTCCTGAAAAAGGTATACTGATTATTTTGTCTTTAGCATAATATCTCCACATATTCTGAATGATCTCTATTTTGTAGGTTTCTGCCAAGTATGCTTCTGAGAAAGAGCAGTTTGATAAGCAGATGGAGGACCTTGAAGATCAAAAGAAAATTTTCACTGCCAAAGCCGGACATTACGAGAAGGAGCTCGCCAAGGTCAAGAAACAGATGAAAGAAATTGAGGCCACTCATAAGCTCCAATTCAAAGAACACATTGAAGGGGCCAAAAAATCCACCGCCATTGCTGTGTTGAGGGCCAAGATCCAATTGGTAAACCAAGCTAAGACCGAAGGTGTGGAGTCAATGGCCAAGGATATGAAAGAATGGGGCAGGATACTGGCGAACCTGGCAGGTGACAAGGCGGAGGCTTCTGTGGAGGTAAACAAGGCTGGCGAGGTGGGAGAGACCAGTAAGGTGGGAGAAGGTGTCACACCCCGGGCCAGCGGGAACGGATCGGGTTTTCCCGTCGGGCCGAAGGTTCCCAGGGCGCGATATCGTGAGTGATAATCAAATGATCAGATTGTTTACATAGCACATGATAAATAAATGAGAAATGCTAACACATACATGATATAGAATTACAAGATTTAATTACAATGTATCGTTCATAATTAAATCAAGTAAATCTACCAAAAAGAATCAATGTAACTATATCTTGTATCTGTACAAGATATACAAAAGATGATTCATTGTTCTTGTCACCAAAAGCATGCAACTCAAAATAAAGCTAGGTCTTCTAAAAGTCCACTAGCTTAATCCTTGCATGTAAGTACCTACACCTGTTCGTCACCTGAGAAAACATGCATTTAAACAAAGTCAACACTAGGTTGGTGAGTTCATAAGTATGTTAGTTGAAAATCTTGATTCATTCACATGCACAATCACAATGTTTATAATGTTACTTGTATGTTGTATGATTACCTGTTCACCAAATGGCTTCTCAATAGTTATGTTTACAAGTATTATATCATCCTAGTAATGATGCTTATATATAGGGCATATGTAAGGGAACTAAGCCCTAGCCAACATCCCACCACATCATTACTAGAACTCCACACTACTTGCAACACAACTATTGATTTCCATCTCACTTCCCACTAGTTCATCTCATTGTTTATCCCCTGTGATATCATGTATTGAAATATTATAATAAAGAGTCGTTGTCATCAAACCGTAGTATTGATAACTCTTATATGTATTAAGGATATTAGATTTATTCAATCTGTTCCTTATATTGTTTTGAATCTTGTAAGTTAACTGTTGATACACTTTTAATTAATAAAAGTGTTAGTTAACCATTTGTAATGTATTCTCAATGCAACGTATAGAGCCTAAAAGGAATCCATTGCAATCCTCACGTAATCAGACTACAATGCATCCGATTTACCTCTATCCCGCCGTGTGTTCTCAATGTAGTTAACAAGGTTGAATAAGAACTTGTCTTATTACGTTGTGTTAACAGATGTGAGAATGATATTATTATCATGAAGATACGTTATCATGATTATCATTCTGAATGATCCATATGTTCACCATGTTTCCATTAAGCCGTGGTAAGAACTAGTCTTGCCACCCTTAATCCGCTCAGGTGGTGGATTGATAAATGCGATCATACTATCTCATAGTATGTTTTTAGGGTGTAACTAAGTGTTATAAATGCTTGACTTATCACACTTAGTCAATTATAGTGTGGAATGATATTTAGAAGATATTTTATCTTCTAATCATTAATGTGTTGTGTAGTGTCATCATGTTCCACTGTAATTGTTCTCATTGTTTGTCTATGTATGAAATGTCTCAATGTTTGCTCATGTAAGAATAACTAGGTGTTGTGAGATAAAATCTGACAACTATGTTATTCTAGTGTGTTGATGAACTATGAAATTATGTTATCATATTCATCTGAGTTTCCCTGTTGTCTCATGATCATACAAGCATGCAATGATAGGCGATGATAAAGATTTCAATATTATCTAAATCAAAGCATAAACAATATGTTAAGCAAAACTTTTAAACAAGTAAAAGTAAGCATATTTCTCAGCCCCGAGAGTCTAAAATCTGTAAGATTAAAGTAAAAGGGGGCATATGAACTCACCTGTTGTTGTAGGGTTGACTTAGCTTAAAAGAAGAAATGCACGCGCTCCTTGATTGTAATTGAGTTTGTTTTCACGATCCTGTATTGATTTACATTGTATGTACCTCATAAGTATGAGTGTAATTGTTTGCGTGTGTGTATTGGTGTTAGCCCTAAAGTTGGCTAACAATTGTAAGTTGCGATCATCATTCGGCCCAGTGTACTTGTTAAGATCTCTTCTTAATAACACTTAACCAAATTAGGTTAATGTTGATGTACATTGTTTTTGATTTCATACACATCTTGACTTAATGTATTGTTAATAAAATTTCTAAGTATAAACTTAGGTTTTACATGAAAGATTATCAATCATTAATGTAGTGGGTTTAACTATGGGTTATTGTCCTCCCATTTGTATTAACATTTCCCACTCCCCACTTTTTATTAGATTTACCTAGTACATAATTTAATTACATACTACGCATGATCATTGTTTTGTTTAGGTGTTAGGACTAGCCATTATTTATGTGGGCCGAATGTCATTAATATGGGTTAATCCGGTTGTTCATGAATCCATTTAACAATAATGGATTTACACATGCATCTTGGGCCGAATTAACTTTTATGAGCCAACCGTTTTCTGTTGGGTTTAGACATTTGTCACTGGGCCGATTTGTACAAAGGTTCTGGGCCAGCTAGCTATTGCGTTGGGCTACAAAAGGTTCGGCCAAGCATCATATGGGCCGGCTGTGAGGGCTGTTGGGCCTTGAGCTGGAACTGGGCCAAGAAATATGTAAATAGCAAATTCACAAATTCCTTGGGCCGGGTGTATGTGTTTAGTCCTTTGAGTTGGTCATGGGCCTAGGGAATAGCATGGCCTGGATCATGGAGCCTAGTTGGTCGTCTCTAAACCGTCCCACACCAGCGAACCTATTTTCACTAACAAGGGTTCGGCCTCAACATTGGTTCAACAAGTAAAGGGGTCGCTCCTGCTTAACAGGTTCGTTGCATGGCTGTATGCATGGGTTCGCCAGAGGCCATGGTTCGGCTAGGTTCTATCAGCAAAGGTTCGCTGCAATCTGAAGGGTTCGGCTACTGTAAGTAGGTTCGGGAATCCTATGGGTTCGCAGCCTCCATGAGGGTTCGGGAATCACCAGAGGTTCGGCATGTGACAAGGGTTCGCTTGCAAGGAGGAGCCATTAGGTTCATGCATGACTGAGAAAGGTTCGCATCACCAAACATGTTCGTCTGAGTCATGGGTTCGTGGCTAAATGAGGGTTCGTTCGTAGTAATGGTTCGGCTCTCTATCATGCAGGCGAACCTGTAACCGAGTTGCACTCCCCCTTTGTGTCTCGATCTGGTTTTCAAAGGTTTACTCATGGTTTGGTAGTTGCAGCAGGTTCCCTCATGGTCGCATGGTTACCAATAGGACGATTACGAACGAACAAAGACATGAAAACCCTAAAATTTCAGATCTTAAATGCCTCGTACCTCGATTCTGGTTGAACAAACGTGTAGATCAGTTGTACTTCCTCGTAGAGAACTTCTCAAGCTTCGTTTAGACACCGAGTTTGCAAGATTTCATCAACATTTGAGAGAGTTAGGAGGATTTGAAGATCAATTCTTGTGAAAGAAAATGAGAAACATGAATGAGAGATTTGAAGAGAGAGATGATGAGTTAAATGAAGAAAATAGCCTCATTTGAGGTTTATATACCCTCGGGGTATTCGGGTCCGTTTCGGTTGCTCGGTTTGCGGTTTCGTCGCGTATCCGGGACATTACGCGTAATATAAATGTTTTAAATTAAAAGAAGTTAAATTAATTATTTTGATGAGTTTCAAAATTGTAAAAAGTTTAATATTTTATTTTATTATATTAATTTCGTTCGGGTCGTGTTTTCGTTTTCGTTTCGTCAGATCGCGTCACATCGCGCGTATTCGTTCGAATCGTCATTCGAACGAACACGTCGATGGCTTGGCTTTCCGACTTTTGTTTTCTACCTTCCAGTCATCATTTCAGAATGTTAAACTCACAGATATGTTTGTGTGAATCGTCACCCACGCAAACACACCGTCAGTTCGTTATTCTGAAACAACACTGTAAATTATATTTGAATTGTGTTTCCTCACTGTCGGACTCAACTAACATCCTGTTATCACATTGTTTTCACATTGAATTGTCGGCCATCTGATTCCTGTCATCTATGGATATCATATCGCAACCGATTTGTTATTGTTATTCACTTGAACACTGTTGTTTCTCATGATTTGTTGTGTTAAATGTACTTAGGTTTTCACTTACGTACACACAACTAATGTTTCAAATGTATGTTGTACTTACAGTATTTAAGTTTACACGAAAATACGTACAACTTTTTCTTGTATTTAGAATTCTGTTAATACAAGTGTTGTTTACACACATGTATTTACACATAGTTACTGTAGATAGTACACATACCGTACGAATTTGCAGGCCGGTTAGGTACTAGTTGTCACAGAAGGCGAGGCAGCAGGTGTGGAGGCCGGAGCTGGTGAACAGGAGGTGATGATGGGCGATGATGACAACGATGCTAAGGTCTGAGCCCATCTTTTTAATGTTTGTGGTTCTTGATGATGTAACTCTCATAAACAATAGTTTTTTAGGGAAGTCCCCTAGTTTAGGCGCAGGCAATATAAGAATCAATGTGGAGGGACCATGAGTTTCATGGCGAAGCCTTGATTCTTTTTTAACTTTTGTTAACATATCAAGTGGAAGGACCATGAGTTTCATGGCGAAGCTTGATATGTTAATATTTTAACTGTTTTTGGTTGTGGATATGACATTCAGTATTTTGGGTAGTATTTATGTGTTTTATATAGTTATTTAGCTTTTAGATATCCTTAGATATCTTGAAATATTTTGAATGTTGTTATTTTGTTACTGAAAGGTATTCCTGAATATCTCCAAATATTCTTAATTATACTAGATAACTTGTATTCAGGTAAAAATATTAGTATTAATAAATACCAATGTTTGACATAGTTTGACTTGATATATTTTAATTATATTATACACTTAACTTTTTCAAGTGATTTTTGCTTAGAGTATCCACGTATATTCTTTCTCAGGCATATTTAGGAATACTTGAGAATAATCTGGTATATTCTTAAAGTGTTCTGAATTAGATTCAATCCAAATATTCAATATTGTATTCAGTTTTAGAGATGTCATTTATCTCAAGGTTTTTAATTCATTAAATATTATTTAATAATTCCTCAAGTATAAATGTTTTCGATGACATTTTGGATGTTTAGTTGTTTATCTGTTGAAATATCCTTATATATTCCAAAATATTTTTGGTGTTTATGTAAAGGATTGAAAAAATATTATAAGTTTTGATTGGGTATGTATTAATAATATGTTGAATACTTATGAACTTAATTTTTCAACTGTTCCTTATGAGTTTTCAAGTTTCCTTGAGTATTCTCGATAATATTTTGATTATTTTGCAGGTTATATATGTGATTAACCCTTGTACGATTTTCATTAGGTTTCGAATATGTCTAAACTAATTATACACGCCTTAATATGTTCAAACACTCTCAATATTTCTATTGAGGCATTTTTTAGAATACTTTTGCTTAAGTTTAATCTATATCAGATATACTTAGGAATCATTAGGAATAATTCAAGCTAAACTTATCCTAATTCGACTAAGGTTTTAATTAGTTAAATGCTTATATATATATAACTTATACATATGTTTAAATAATATCATTAGTCTAAAGTTATATTAGCACATTAAGTAACTAATAATTTAGTTCAACATAGAAGTGTTCAACATATTCCTAAGTAAAATTAAGCACAATGCATATATATAGAAAATAATTTAGGAATAAAGAATGGTTGAGAAACAAATACCAATTTCCAGAGATAACAGGTTTAGTTCAAATCCTCTTTGTTCCTGTCAAAACATTATAAGAATTTCATACCTGAATATCCCCAAGTATTTTGCGATATTCCTAAGTATCCTTGATAATCAGTCATGCATAAATAGAAAAACATAAAAAACTTGGGACAAGCCCAAGGTACTGGCGACATGCCGATTAAACTGGCGACTAAGGCTGAAAATACTGGCGACTATGGCCGGAATACTGGCGACTAAGGCTGAAATACTAGCGACTAAGGCCGGAACACTGGCGACAAGGCCGAAAGATACTGGCAACAAGGCCGAAAGATACTGGCGACTAAGGCCCGGTTGTATGGCATATGAATGCTATAATTCGGAGGATCCCTGGTAGTAGTCTTTAAAAATGAAATTGTTAGCCACTCATGCGTGTACTGGTCCCAAAATCTCCAACTATACTGGGATATTTCGGAGGATCCTTAG
This sequence comes from Mikania micrantha, assembly GCA_009363875.1. NCBI lineage: Eukaryota > Viridiplantae > Streptophyta > Magnoliopsida > Asterales > Asteraceae > Mikania > Mikania micrantha. The sequence continues at coordinate 87,425,005 of CM018694.1, read as the reverse complement.
TGTTTCGGGTAAAAATTAACAGGTGTAACTTTTAGCAAAACCGAATTAGTTTTGTGGGGTATTGTGTTTAACAAGTAAATATATTGAATATCAAAAATATATGTTCAATATATCCCTAAATATCCCTGAGGATCCCTAGGGATATTTCAGAATATAAAATGAAATAAACAGCTTACACACGAGATTTATACGAGGAAAAGCCCTTAATCCCTTAGGATTGCCGGCATAAAAACCTCGGGAGGTGACAATCGTCACTCTGCCTTGTTCTTATTAATATAACAAAGTAAATAATACAAAGAAAGAGCGCAAACGATCGATACTAAGTGTTACAGAGCTTCTAGTGTGTGTAGATTGATGTAATGCTGCGAATATATGTGAAAGAAGTCAAAAAGTGTCCTGGTGTGTCGAAAAAATGTCCTCCTAAATCGATCAGATGCCTCAATTTATAGTAAAATACAATTAACAATATTCCCGAATATTCCGGCGAGAATCTCGGAATCATGACCATGTCTTCAATTGTGGCAGCTACCACGTCCATCAAACGTGTGGAAGCGCTTCTGTCACCTAAACCCCGGATCTTTAGGTCAAATATAGTCAATATGACCGTTGGTGACTTGTTCTCCACTTGTAGCCGTTATTTAGCATATTTACCACGTTTTCTTTGACTTTATACCGACTTTTAGGGTAAAACACGTCCACTATAAGTTACCTGCAACACTAAGTCAAGCTATACAGAGAAAAGATCATTAGTGACGTTAGTAATCAGGATATTTGAGGATATTTGTGGATACTTAAGGATATTTGAGAATACTTAAGAATCTCATATTCCAGATTATCCTCGGCTATCCCGAATCTCAGACCATAAAAATTGACCCACAACAATTGCCCCAAAAATTTTGTAAGTTGTTTTAAATATATACAGCTTTAAAATTTTTCAGACTTAAACATTTGTGAGGATTTGTCTTGATATTCTTTGAGATTTGGGATTTACAAGTATTCTTATCTCCATATATTCTTCTTTAGAGTTATATGAAACTTCTAAAACTTTATTGTTTAGGTTATCTTTTAAGCTAAAACCCATTATGCGGAACAAATTGTCGAATATTTTAACGCAATAGTTTGAAATATTTAGTGATGGTGCAAGGCCATATAATACTTTGATAATTTTAAGTATTATAAATAAGTCTAATTACTATCAAATCAGGTCTATTAGCTGGTAACTTATGCTCAATATCTTCTAATGGTTTTACATATTAAAATATCTTTGAATAAAGAGACTGTATATACCTTAAAATAGACATATAGTTTAGGAAAACATACCAAATATGCTAAGAAAAAGCAATCTAAAATATAAATATATATTACAATATTTATCTTTAGCTAAACATTATTAATGTGTTGAGTGGAGAAATTATGAGTTTCATGACAAAGCCTAACGTGTTATTTTTAACTGCTTTTGATAATATAACAGCTAGTTTTTCGGTTAATGTTATAGTGTTCATAGTTGTTTATTTTCAGTTATCCTTAAATACTCTGAAGTATTCTGAATAATAAATACTACTGTTCTGTTTGATTTGAGTTATATGTAACTCTTTATACGTCAAACATTTAAGTATACTTAGGTATACTTAGTTCTTTATAAATAGTTCTTTATAAGTTTTATTAGGTATACTTAGGAATATTTGAGAATAATTAAAACAATAATGGGCTAATTGAATTATAGTCTTAATTATATGGTTTAATGTAGACAATTCAGGTTTTTGCCTAAATGTATTAACATCGTGTCATTATTTGTTTAAAGTTTCCTTAGTACATGAAGTACTTGGTAATTTAATCTAACATGCCCCTAAATTTAAATGTTCGTATGACATATAACATATTCCTAAATAGAAATAAGTACAATGTATATTATCAGGCATGAGAACATATCTCCAAATAGAAATAATCAGAAATGAAAAGCATTATGGTAAATTAAAAGAGTTAAGAAACAGGTACCAATTTCTGGAGATAGTAGATTTAATTTGAAATCTTCTTTGTTCCTGTCAAAACATCAAAAAGATTTCATACCTGAATATCCCCAAGTATCTCGTGGTATTCCCAAGTATCCTTGAAATTCAATCCTGCATAAATAGAAAAACAAGAAAACTTGGGACAAGCCCAAGATACTGGCGATAAGGCCGATTAAAACTGGCGACTAAGGCCGGAATACTGGCGACTAAGGCCGGAATACTGGCGACTAAGGCCGGAATACTGGCGACAAGGCCGAGATACTGGCGACAAGGCCACTGGCGACTAAGGCCGAAATACTGGCGACAAGGCCACTGGCGACTAAGGCCGGAATACTGGCGACTAAGGCCGGGATACTGGCGACTAGGCCGGAATTCGGAGGATCCCTGGTAATAGTCTTTGAAAATGAAATTGTCAGCCACTCATGCGTGTACTGGTCCCAAAATCTCCAACTATACCGGGATATTTCGGAGGATCCTTAGTTATAGCCCTTGATAATGAAATTGTCAGCCACTCATGCGTGTACTGGTCCCATTATCTCAGACTATAATAGGATAAACGTGCGCAACTGGCGAGGGCATGAGCCCTAAGTCTTCATGATATTCTGTTGAGTTTTGATTTCAGGTCAAAACTTTGCAGCTGGACATAAAGTCAGTGCGGGGTCTTCATCAAGTTCTGATTTCAGGTCAGACCTTGGGTTAAGACATAAAGTCTCATCTCTTCTCCTGCTATACCTACAAGACAATAAGATTTTTGGATAGCTGGGAACCAGGAATCCTGATGCCCTTCTTATGCTTGATTAGTAGCACGGTAATTGGGAATATACAAGAATGTGTAAGCATATACAAGAATAGTCATAAATATTCAGAAGTAAGAATACAGGGTACAACTTAATATGTTTTAAACAAAGTATGACTTAAGGTGAATAGCATTCCAAGATCTTGGAAGAGGTTCTCCTTCCATGTTGGTCAATTTGTATGCCCCTTTTCCTGCTTCGGAATCTATCTTATAGGGTCCTTCCCATTTCGGAGCGAGTTTTCCATCAGCTGGATTGGTAGTATTCTGAAATGCTTTCCTTAGTACTAAGTCACCAACTTGAAATCTTCGTATCCTAATATTTTTGTTATATGATTTGGCTATCTTTTGTTGATATGTCGCCATCCTTATTCTTGCAATATCCCTAAGTTCATCAATAGTATCTAGATCCTCAGAGAGTGTTTCCTTATTGGATTCTAGATTTTGTAAGCTAGATCTTGCGGTAGGGATAACCATTTCAGTTGGGAGAACGGCTTCAGAACCGTATACTAAAGAAAATGGCGTTTGACCGGTTGCATTCTTTGTGGTTGTTCTATCAGCCCATAGGACAAATGGAAGTTCTTCAGCCCACTTTCCTTTCTTGGATCCCAACTTTTTCTTAAGGTTATTAATTATGATCTTATTGCTTGATTCCGCTTGACCATTAGCTTGAGGGTGAACAGGTGTAGAGGTGATCATCTTTATGCCCCAGCTTTCACAGAAGTTTGTGGTCCTTTTGCCTATGAATTGGGACCCATTGTCACAAGTGATTTCTGCAGGTATTCCAAATCTAGTCAAGATATTCCTCTTTATGAATGAAACTACTTCTTTTTCTCTAACTTGTACGAAGGCTTCTGCTTCAATCCATTTTGAGAAGTAATCTGTCATAGCTAGCATGAACACCTTTCCTCCAGGAGCTTTAGGCAGCTTTCCTACTATATCCATTCCCCATTTCATGAATGGCCATGATGAGACTATTGGATGTAGAGGTTCAGCTGGTTGATGAAGTATATTGCTATGTCTCTGACAAGCATCACATTTCTGGGAATAAGACATTGCGTCTCTTCTCATAGTTGGCCAAAAGTATCATGTTCTCAGGATCTTTGAGAATAATGCTCTACCCCCAGTGTGATTTCCACAGTCTCCTTCATGGATATCTTTCATTACTTCCAAACTTTCGGGTTTCTCCAAACACCTTAAGTATGGGCCTGATATTGATTTCCTATATAAGATATCTCGTATGATTGTGTATCTAGATACTTTTGCTTTAAAAGCTCTAGGATTTGTTTCTTCATCAGGTATTTTCCCTGTTTGAAGATAGTTCTTAATAGGGATAGTCCAGGATATTTCATGTGCTTCTGAGTGAAGAACTTCGGTGTTCTCGGGTTCACTATCTTGATCTATATCTTGCATATCTATAGCTGGTCTTAGAATATGTAGGATAGGGATATTAATATCCTCAGGAATTCTTAGGGATGATGCTAAGTTCGCCAATGCATCCGCTTCGGCATTCTCATCCCTTGGTATTTGAGTGATATCGAATTTGTAAAAATATCCTGATATATCCTTAACTATTTCTAAGTATTTTGCTAATTTATCTCCTTTAGTCATGTAAGAACCGTTAAATTGATTGGCTATTAGTAGGGAATCGACAAAAACATGTAAATTTCTGATGTTCATATCCCTAGCTAGTTGAAGTCCTGCTATTAAGGCTTCGTATTCTGCTTCATTGTTAGTTGCTTGAAATTCGCAACTGATCGATTGGGGTATTATGTCCCCCTGTGGCGATTTTAGTATAATGCCTAATCCTGTTCCTCTTACATTCGAAGATCCATCTGTGAACAAGGTCCACTCACCAGTATCTTCGTCTAAGATTCTTACTTCTAGATCCACTTCTGGTTGTAGATCACTACTAAAATCAGCCACAAAGTCTGCTAAAGCTTGTGACTTAATTGCTGTCCTTGGTTCATAGATCAAATCATATGTGCTGAGTTTAACTGACCATTTTGCCATCCTTCCTGACAGCTCAGGTTTTCTCAGTACGGATTTGACAGGATAATTTGTTTTAATGTGTATTCTATGCGTTTCAAAGTAATGTCTCAGCTTAGTTGATGCCATAACCAAAGCTAAAATTAGCTTTTCCAAATGAGAATATCTAGTCTCAGCATCTACTAAACTTTTACTTACATAGTACACAGGGTGTTGCGATCCCTGATGATCCTTAACTAATACTGCACTTACAGTCGTTCGGGATACTGCTAAATACAGTGATAGAGGTTCACCATCTTCTGGTCTCATGAGTAATGGTGGTGAGGACAGATATTCCTTCAGATCTTGAAGTGCCTTCTCGTGTTCTTCATCCCACTGGAACTTCTTATTCTTTTTAAGGATATCGTAGAATCCTTTGAATTTCTCAGAAGATCTTGAGATGAATCTATTGAGTGCTGCTATTCTTCCCGTTAACCTTTGCACCTCTTTTATGCTTTTTGGGGATTTGAGGTTCAAGATTGCTTGAATTTGTTCCGGGCTAGCCTCTATTCCTCTTTTAGTGACCATATATCCCAAGAACTTTCCTGATCTTACCCCAAAATGACACTTAGATGGGTTAAGTTTCATATTATAGTGGTCCAGGATATCGAAGGATTCCTGAAGATCCCTAAGGTGATTTTTAGTTATCTTTGATTTGACCACCATGTCATCAATATATACTTCCATAGTGTCCCCCAGTTTCTCTTTGAACATCATGTTAACGAGTCTCTGGTATGTGGCTCCAGCATTCTTCAAGCCAAAAGGCATTGCTGTATAGCAATATATTCCTGTTGGCGTCATGAAGGCTGTGTCTTCTTGGTCCGAGGGTTCCATTTGAATTTGTTGAAAGCCTGCTGATGCGTCCATGAAAGTCAACATTTCATGTCCTGCTGTCGCATCCACCATGGAATCTATATGTGGTAATGGAAATGGGTCTTTAGGACAAGCCTTATTGAGGTCTGTGTAGTCTACACAGACTCTCCATTTTCCATTCTTCTTTTGAACCACGACTACATTGGCTAGCCATTTTGGAAATTTGACCTCTCTAATCATTTTTGCTTTGAGGAGTTTCTCTACTTCCTCTTGAATGATTAGATTTCTTTCGGGTGCGAATTTCCTTCTCTTCTGGTGGATAGGCTTAATATTCCTATCTATTCCTAATTTGTGTGTGATCACTTCTGAGGATATTCCTGTCATATCCTCATGTTTCCATGCGAATGTGGAAACTCTTGATTTCAGAAAAGAAATTAGTTCCTTTTCAATATCCTCAGGGATACTGGTTCCCACAAGGACTTTGATCTCAGGATCATCGGGATTCAGAGGTATTTCCTTTACTTCTTTTTCCCTATATTCCTGAGTATCCCCAAGGTCGCACTTTGATTGCTATGCGGGTGAAGGTTTAGTTGTTCCTTTCATTGAAGACGAGTAGCACTCCTTGGCTTCCTGCTGGTCACTATTGATCTTCACTACTCCCCAAGGCGTCGGCAGCTTGACACATTGATGGTAAGTCGAAGGGACTGCTTTCATGTCATGTATCCAAGGTCTACCTAGTATAATATTATAACAGGAAAGGGAATCTATAATACAGAAGCGTTGCATAGAGTTTACCCCCTCGATGTATACCGGTAGTTTGATTTCTCCAACGGTGGCTTTAGTTTCGCCACTGAACCCGACTAGAATCAGAGATTTAGTTGTTATCTCTGATTCAGGAATATTCATCTTCTTAAGAGTCTCTAATTGGATGATGTTGACTGAGCTTCCTCCATCTATCAATATTCTGCGTACATAGTGGTTAGCAACATACAAAGTAATGACTAACCCATCATGATGAGGATCCAGGATATCCTCGCGATCTTGTTCTTCGAAGGACACCACTGTTTCAGCGGTGAGTGTTGATGTCTTTGTGGGTCTCTCTCTGTTTTCCATCTTGGCTTCTTTAGCATGTCTTCTAGCTGCAGAATAAGAGGTACCACAAATATCAGAGCCACCGGAAATGAAGTTAATTACCTTTGCATCTCTTGGTGGAGATGTTGCTCTTTTTGGGAATCCGTTGGAATCCTGTTTTCTTTCTTTCTTCTTTCCCAGTAGTTCTTTGAGATGACCTTTGCTCAATAAGTAGCTTATCTCCTTTCTTAATGCAATGCAGTCCTCCGTTATGTGGCCGAAGTCCTCATGGAAGGCACACCATTTGGATTTGTCTCTTGTAGCAAACTTCTTTTCCTTTTGTGGCCACCTGGCTTTTTCACCTAAGTCCTGCATGGCACACATTAATTCAGGAATATCAACAGAAAAGCAATATTCTGATATCCTGGGATATTCTTCGTCATCCTCATCCTCTTCCACGGAGTTGATCTTGTGGTTATCCGTCTTGTAGTATGGCTTGGATTTGAATGACTTGCTGTTAGGTGAATCCAGCTTTCTCTTTCCTTGATCGTTGGGAGGTGTTGTAGTAATCCTCTTTTGGATTTCTTTATCATCCTCCAATCTTATGAATCTCAGTGCACGGTTTCGAACCTCATCCATATTCCTGCAGGGATTCATAACCAAGTCATCATAAAAAGGTGAGTCTCTTTGTAAACCCATCTTAAACGCTTGAACGGCTGTAGTGATGTCTAGGTTAGGGATATCCAGGGATTCTTTGCCAAATTTGTTGACATAACTTCTAAGGGATTCGTCGGGTCCCTGGGTTACCCTATAGAGATCACTAGTCAGCCTTTCAAACGTCCTGCTACAAGAAAATTGGTTGTTAAACAAATTAATTAGGTGAGCAAATGAGGTAATAGAATATGGAGGAACGTTAAGCAGCCATTTCAGGGCTGCCCCTGTCAATGTTGACCCAAATCCTTTGCACAAGCATGCTTCCTTCAGGTGCGGGGGTATAGGGTTAGTTTCCATTCTTTCCCTATATTGCGCCACATGTTCTTCTGGGTCAGTGGTTCCATCATACAGTTTCATTGTTGGAGTTTGAAATCTTTTCGGGATTTCAGCATCGCATATAGGTGGAGCGAATCTGGATATCCTGTGAGTGGTTGTTGGTACTTCCGGGATAGGTTTGACTATTCCTGGCACACTTGAGATCATATCCCGGAGTTTCTGTATTTCTTTGGCCACTTGGGGAGATATCCCTGAATCCTGTAAAGAACCAAGATTAGTAGTTTCAAATGGAGAATAATTAAGAGTGTTGCTAGTAATGGGAGTTAGATAAGAAGTTCCCAGAATATTTGTATTATCCCGAGATATCCTTAACCCTTGGGATCCCGAGGGATCTCCGAGACTAGTTTGCATAGGAATAAAGTCTCCTGAGTGATTCCCAGACATCCCTGATGTCCCGAAATCCAGTATTCTTGGAACCAATGGAGTGGAAGTCTCTTTCTGCTTATTCTTTTCAGCCCTCAAAGTTTCCATTTCTCTAAGAAGCCGTTGATTCATTTTCTGTTGATCCATCATTTGTTGCTGAACCTGTTGAAACATACTCAAAATATCATTGTTAGAAACAAGTATAGGAGCAGAAGTGGTCATTCTTGTTGATGGAGCACTTTCGGCTACAAATGTGGTTTTCTTCCCGGAATTATCGGGCTTCTTGGAGAAAACAGGAATCTGCGAAGACACATTAGTAGTAGTAGCAGAGACAATAGGTAATGAAGAAGTTGATCTCGGTTGTGAAGCCATTTTTCACTGTCTTTTTCGAAGAAACGCCTTTAAACAAGGTTTTAATTATCAAAAACACAAGTTTTGCCCCACGGTGGGCGCCAAATTGTTTCGGGTAAAAATTAACAGGTGTAACTTTTAGCAAAACCGAATTAGTTTTGTGGGGTATTGTGTTTAACAAGTAAATATATTGAATATCAAAAATATATGTTCAATATATCCCTAAATATCCCTGAGGATCCCTAGGGATATTTCAGAATATAAAATGAAATAAACAGCTTACACACGAGATTTATACGAGGAAAAGCCCTTAATCCCTTAGGATTGCCGGCATAAAAACCTCGGGAGGTGACAATCGTCACTCTGCCTTGTTCTTATTAATATAACAAAGTAAATAATACAAAGAAAGAGCGCAAACGATCGATACTAAGTGTTACAGAGCTTCTAGTGTGTGTAGATTGATGTAATGCTGCGAATATATGTGAAAGAAGTCAAAAAGTGTCCTGGTGTGTCGAAAAAGTGTCCTCCTAAATCGATCAGATGCCTCAATTTATAGTAAAATACAATTAACAATATTCCCGAATATTCCGGCGAGAATCTCGGAATCATGACCATGTCTTCAATTGTGGCAGCTACCACGTCCATCAAACGTGTGGAAGCGCTTCTGTCACCTAAACCCCGGATCTTTAGGTCAAATATAGTCAATATGACCGTTGGTGACTTGTTCTCCACTTGTAGCCGTTATTTAGCATATTTACCACGTTTTCTTTGACTTTATACCGACTTTTAGGGTAAAACACGTCCACTATAAGTTACCTGCAACACTAAGTCAAGCTATACAGAGAAAAGATCATTAGTGACGTTAGTATTCAGGATATTTGAGGATATTTGTGGATACTTAAGGATATTTGAGAATACTTAAGAATCTCATATTCCAGATTATCCTCGGCTATCCCGAATCTCAGACCATAAAAATTGACCCACAACACTTAGTTATAGCCCTCGATAATGAAATTGTCAGCCACTCATGTGTGTACTGGTCCCATTATCTCAGACTATAACAGGATAAACGTGCGCAACTGAAGAGGGTATGAACCCTAAGTCTTCATGAGAGACAAAAGTCTCTTGAGTTTTGATTTCATGTCAAAACTTTGCAGCTAGACATAAAGACAGTGCGGGGTCTTCTACAGTTTTGATTTCGGGTCAAAACTTTGCAGCTAGACATAAAGTCAGTGCGAGGTCTTCATGAAGTTCTGATTTCAGGTCAGAACTTGGGTTAAGACATAATTTCTCATCTCTTCCTCCTGCTATACCTACAAAACAATAAAATTTTTGCATATCTGGGAATCAGGAATCCTGATGCCCCTAAGATGCTTGATTAGTAGCATGGTAATTAGGAATATACAAGAATATATCGGAATATGTTAGAATATATAGAAATATTTGAAAATATAAGTGCAGATTATAATGTGATACAATGAGTTTCAAATAAATTATAGCTTAATATGAATGGCATTCCAAGATCTTGGAAGAGGTTCTCCTTCCATGTTGGTCAACTTATATGCTCCTTTTCCAGCTTCGGATTCAATCTTATATGATCCTTCCCATTTTGGAGCAAGTTTTCCATGAGCTGGATTGGTGGTATTTTGAAATGTCTTTCTTAAAACCATATCTCCTACTTTAAATCTTCGTATCCTAATATTATTATTATAGGATTTGGCTATCTTTTGTTGATATGTTGCCATCCTTATTTTTGCAATATCCCTAAGTTCATCAATAGTATCTAGATCCTCAGATAGTATTTCCTTGTTGGATTCTAGATTTTGTAAACCTGACCTTGCAGTAGGAACAACCATTTCCAGTTGGGAGAACAGCTTCAGAACCATATACTAAAGAGAATGATGTTTGACCAGTTGCATTCTTTGTGGTTGTCCTATCAGCCCATAGGACAAATGGAAGTTCTTCAGCACACTTTCCTTTCTTGGATCCCAACTTTTTCTTAAGGTTGTTGATAATGATCTTGTTGCTTGATTCTGCCTGACCATTAGCTTGAGGATGAACAGGAGTAGAGGTTATCATCTTTATGCCTCAGCTTTCACAAAAGTTTGTAGTCCTTTTGCCTATGAACTGAGATCCATTGTCACAAGTGATTTCAGCGGGTATCCCAAATCTAGTTAGGATATTTCTCTTTATGAATGAGATTACTTCTTTTTCTCTAACTTGCACAAAGGCTTCAGCCTCAATCCATTTTGAGAAGTAATCTGTCATGGCAAGCATAAACACCTTTTCTCCGGGTGCTTTGGGTAACTTTCCTACTATATCCATTCCCTATTTCATGAATGGCCATGATGAGACTATTGGATGTAGAGGTTCAGCTGGTTGATGAAGTATATTGATATGTCTTTGACAAGCATCACACTTCTGGGAATAATACATCGCATCTCTTCTCATGGTTGGCCAAAAGTATCATGTTCTCAGGATCTTTGAGAATAATGCTCTACGCTTAGTGTGATTTCCACAATCTCCTTCGTGGATAACTTTCATTACTTCCAAACTTTCGGGTTTCTCCAAACATCTTAAGTATGAGCCTGCTAGCGATTTTCTAAATAAGATATCTCGTATGATTGTGTACATAGACACTTTTGCTTTAAAAGCTCTAGGATTTGTTTCTTTATCAGGTATTTTTCCTCTTTGAAGGTAGTTCTTAATAAGGATAGTCCAGGATATTTCATGTGCCTCTGAGTGATGAACCTCGGTATTCTCGGGTTCACTATCCTGATCTATATCCTGCATATCTATCGTTGGTCTTAAAATATGAAGGATAGGAATATTAATATCCTCAGGGATCCTTAAGGATGATGCTAAGTTTGCCACTGCATCTGCTTCGGCATTCTCATCCCTCGGCACTTGAGTGATATCAAAGTTGTAAAAATATCCTGAAATATCCTTAACTATTTCTAAGTATTTCGCCAATTTATCTCCTTTAGTCGTGTAAGAACCGTTAAATTGATTGGCTATCAGTAGGGAATCAACAAAAACGTGTAGGTTTCTGATGTTCATATCCCTAGCCAATTGAAGTCCTGCTACTAGGGCTTCGTATTTTGCTTCATTATTAGTTGCTTGAAATTCACAACTAATCGATTGGGGTATTATGTCCCCCTGTGGCGATTTTAGTATGATGCCCAGTCCTGTTCCTCTTACATTTGAAGATCCATCTGTGAACAAAGTCCATTCACCAGTATCTTCATCTAAGATTTTGATTTCTAGATACATTTCTGGTTGTAGATCACTACTAAAATCAGCCACAAAGTCTGCTAATTCTTGTGACTTAATTGTTGTCCTTGGTTCATAGATTATATCATAAGTACTGAGTTTTACTGACCATTTTGCCATCCTTCCTGATAGCTCAGGTTTTCTCAATACGGATTTAATAGGATAATTTGTTTTAATGTGTATTATATGTGTCTCAAAGTAATGCCTAAGCTTGGTTGATGCCATGATCAGAGCTAGAATTAGTTTTTCTAAGTGAGAATATCTAGTCTCAGCATCTACTAGGCTTTTATTTACATAGTACACGGGGTGTTATGATCCCTGATGATCCTTAACTAACACAACACTTAGACTAGTTCGGGATACTGCTAAGTACAATGATAGTGGTTCACCATCTTCTGGTCTCATGAGCAACGGCGGTGAGGATAAATATTCCTTCAGATCCTGAAGTGCCTTCTCATGCTCTTCATCCCATTGGAACTTCTTATTTTTCTTAAGGATATCGTAGAATCCTTTAAATTTTTCAGAAGACTTTGAGATGAATCTGTTGAGTGCATCTATTCTTCCTGTTAGTCTTTGCACTTCCTTTATGTTCTTTGGGGATTTGAGGTTTAGGATTGCTTGAATTTGTTCTGGGCTGGCCTCTATTCCTCTTTTAGTGACCATATATCACAAGAACTTTCCTGATCTCACCCCAAAATGACACTTAGATGGATTAAGCTTCATATTGTAGTGGTCCAGGATATCGAAGGATTCCTGAAGATCCCTAAGGTGATTCTCAGTTATCTTTGATTTGGCCACCATGTCATCAATATAAACTTCCATAGTGTCCCCCAGTTTCTCTTTGAACATCATGTTGACAAGTCTCTGGTATGTGGCTCCAGCGTTCTTCAAGCCAAATGGCATTGCTGTGTAGCAATATATCCCTGTTGGCGTCATGAAGGTTGTATCCTCTTGATCCGAAGGTTTCATTTGAATTTGTTGAAAGCCTGCCGATGCATCCATGAAAGTTAACATTTCATGTCCTGCTGTTGCATCTACCATGGAGTCTATATGTGGTAATGGAAAGGGGTCTTTAGGACAAGCCTTGTTGAGATCTGTGTAGTCTACACATACTCTCCACTTTCCATTCTTCTTTTGAACCACAACTACATTTGCTAGCCACTTTGGAAATTTCACCTCTCTAATCATTTTTGCTTTGAGGAGCTTCTCTACTTCCTCTTGGATGATTAGATTTCTTTCTGGTGCAAATTTCCTTCTTTTTTGGTGGACAAGCTTAATATTCCTATCTATTCCTAACTTATGTGTGATCACATCTGAGGATATTCCTGTCATATCCTCATGTTTCCATGCAAATGTTGAAACTCTCGATTTCAGAAAAGAAATCAGTTTCTCTTCAATATCCGCAAGTATATTTGTCCCTATAAGGACCTTGACCTCAGGTTCATCAGGGTTTAGAGGCACTTCCTTTACTTCCTTTTCCCTATATTCCTGAGTATCCCCAAGGTCGCACTTTAATTGCTATGTGGATGGAGGTCTAGTTGTCCCCTTCATCGAAGATGAATAGCACTACTTGGCTTCTTGCTGATCACTGTTGATCTTCACTACTCCGCATAGTGTTGGTAGCTTGACACACTGGTAATAGGTCGAGGGGACAGCTTTCATGTCATGTATCCAAGGTCTACCTACTATAATATTATAATAAGATAGGGAATCTATAATACAAAAGCGTTGCATAGAGTTTACCCCCTCAATGTATACTGGTAGTTTGATTTCTCTAACAATGGATTTAGCTTCACCACTGAATCCAACCAAGATTAGAGATTTGGTAGTTATCTCTGATTCAGGGATATTCATCCTTTTGAGTGTTTCAATTGGATGATGTTGAATGAGCTTCCTCCATCTATGATATCCTGCGTACATAGTGGTTAGCAACATACAATGTAATGACTAACCCATCATGATAAGGATCCAGGATATTCTCGCGATCTTGTTCTTCAAAGGACACCACTGTTTCAGTGGTAAGTGTAGATGTCTTTGTTGGTCTCTCTCCATTCTCCATCTTGGCTTCTTTAGCATGTTTTCTAGCTGCAGAATAAGAGGTACCACAAATGTCAGAACCACCAGAAATAAAGTTGATTAACTTTGCATCCTTTGGTGGGGATGCGGCTCTTTTTGGGAATCCGTTGGAATCCTGTCTTCTTTCTTTCTTTTTCCCCAGTAGTTCCTTGAGATGGCCTTTGCTTAGTAGGTAGCTTATTTCCTTCCTTAGTGCAATGCAATCATCGGTTATGTGGCCGAAGTCTTCGTGAAAGGCACACCACTTGGATTTGTCTCTTGTTGCAAACTTCTTTTCCTTCGGTGGCCGCTTAGCTTTTTCACCTAAGTCCTACATAGCACACATTAATTCAGGAATATCAACAGAAAAACAATAGTCAGATATCCTGGGATATTCTTCATCATCCTCATCCACCAAATTGATCTTATGGTTGTCGGATTTGTAGTATGGCTTGGATTTGAATGATTTGTTGGTGGGTGAATCCAACTTTCTTTTCCCTTGATCATTGGGAGGTGTTGTGGTGATCTTCTTCTGGATTTCTTTATCATCCTCCAATCTAATAAACCTCGATGCACGGTTTCGAACTTCGTACATGTTCCTGCAGGGATTCATAACCAAGTCATCATAAAATGGTGAGTCTCTTTGTAAACCTATCTTAAATGCTTGAACAGCCGTAGTGATGTCAAGGTTAGGGATATCCATGGATTCTCTACCAAATTTGTTGACATAACTCCTGAGGGATTCATCGGATCCCTGGGTTACCCTGTAGAGATCACTAGTCAGTCTCTCAAAGGTCCTGCTACAAAAAAATTGACTGTTAAATAGATTAATCAGATGATCAAATGAAGTTATTGAATACAGATGAACATTAAGCAGCCATTTCAGGGTTGCCCCTGTCAATGTTTAGCCGAATCCCTTGCATAAGCATGCTTCCTTCAAATGTGGGGGTACGGTATTAGTCTCCATTTTTCCCTATACTGTGCCACATGTTCTTCGGGGTCTATGGTACAATCATACAACTTCATGGTTGGAGTTCGGAATATCTTTGGGATCTCAGCATCACATATTGGTGGAGCAAATCTAGAGATCCTATGAGTTGTGACAGGAACCTCAGGAATAGGCTTCACCTCTTCGGGAACACTAGAGATCATATCCCTAAGTTTCTGAATCTCCTTAGCCACTTGAGGAGTTAGCCCTGATTCCTGCATAGATTCAAAGTTGGTTGTATCAATGGAAGAATAGTTAAAAGTATTGCTCGTAATGGGAGTTAGACAAGAAGTTCCCAGGATATTGGTATTATCCCGAGATATTCTTAACCCTTGGGATCCCGCGGGATCCCCGAGACTAGCTTGCATGGGAATGAAGTCTCAGGAGTGATTCCCAGACATCCCTGATGTCCCGAAATCCAGGATCCTTGGAGCTTACGGAGTTGAAGTTTCGATCTGCTTATTCTTTTCAGCCCTCAAAGTTTCCATTTCCCTAAGAAGCCTTTGATTCATTCTTTGTTGATCCAACATTTGCTGCTGAACCTGTTGAAACATACTCAAAATATCATTGTTAGAAACAAGTACAGGAGCAGAAGTGGTCATCCTTGTTGATGGAACACTCTCGGCTACAAATGTGGCCTTTTTCCCAGAATTGCTAGGATTATCAGACTTCTTGGAAAAAACAGGAATCTGCAAGGACACATTAGTAGTAGTAGCATAAACAATAGGTAATGAAGAAGTTGATATCGGTTGTGAAGACATTTTCCAATATGTTTCTTCTGAAAACGCCTTTAAACAACGTTTTTGTAACAAAAAACATAAGTGTGCCCCACGGTGGGCACCAAACTGTTTCGAGTAAAAATTAACAAGTATAACTTTTAGCAAAACCAAATTAGTTTAGTGGGGAATTGTGTTTTATAATCGAGAAAACAGTTTATAATTGAAATACCCTAAAAATATCCCTGAGGATCCCTAGGGATATTTCAGAATATAAAATAAAATGAACAGCTTGCATACGAGATTTATACGAGGAAAGACCCTTAATCCCTTAGGATTGCCGGCATAAAAACATCGGGAGGTAACAATCGTCACTCTGCCTAGTTTATATTAAAACAATAAAATGAAATTACAATACAAGAGCACAATCAATCGATCATTAAGTGTTGAGAATTCTAGAACTCGTGAATATGAACAAGAAATAAGCAAATATCAGCTCGGTGAGAAGTGTGTCCATAGGTCGATTGTTGCCTCATTTTATAAATACAAAATCAATACAACGATAGCCAAAGTTAGTTCCACAATATTCGGTCCACTTTCAAGTTATGCGCCAACTGATTCCTTGTGACCGTTACTAACTTCTCCATATAATCCACGATTTTCTCCATATTCCGGATTAATAGGAATAATTGTTGCTTTCAACCTGTTGACTCATTTCAAAATTTAGTAACATGTGCTAAATAATAAAATAATAATAATTAAATATAAATCATTATTATTTTTTATTCAGGTCATCAGATCATAGAAATTCATATTCGCAAATATTCCTAAATATTCCGAAATATTTTGTATCCCTAATTATTATGGATTATAAGACTAAAATTTTACAGGTATAACATTAACGGTGTTAACTTTTTTTCGAGTTTCGAACAGATTTTTGAGGGCTTTTGTTCAGTTGGAGAATACGAATCGAATGACGTATAACTTACCTCGAAACGTTGCTCCAAATTTCCCAATTTTAGTGTTTAAACTTTCAATTCATCAAAGAAATCATCAAATTGAGAAATTTGGAGCAACGTTTCAAGGTAATTTATACGTCATTCGACTCGTATTTTCCAACTGAACAAAAGCCCTCAAAAATACATTCGAAACTTGAAAAAAAGTTAACGCATTTAGAGTTTTTTTTATGGCGGTCCATCACATGTAAATATGTCGAAAGTTCGGATCATTATTGGGGATTTTCATAATTGGGACCGGTAGCGGCCAATTGATCAAAGTTTGGATTATTTAAATCCAATTTGCCATTGTTTTAATAATTTTCTTTAATTTTGTAATTCATATTGTTATTGCTTCAACTTGACTTTATTTAACATTTTATGTAAGTTTGTATTTGATATTGCCACTATCAAGTTTTTGCTTGTTTTTTTTTTTAAACTTCTAGTCTCGTTTTTGTAGTTTCTAGACAATTTTTTTGTTTGTATTTAACATGAATTAAAAAATAATAATAAAAAGTTTAATAAGTTATAAAAATAGAAACTTAAATGAGTTGATTGAAATATATATATATATATATATATACACATATATATAGGCGGATGTTCCATATAAAACCTTCATATTTGAGAAAAACTTAGAAAACTAATCACAATTGTTATCAATTAATTTTGTTTTTCATATTTTATTTTACATTTTGTTTTATTATATGATTAGATTTGTTAACAAAAAGAAAAAAAGAAAAAAATATATGTAATTCATGTTATTACGTATATGTAACTCATTGATTACATATATGTAACTTCGTTATCTATATATTGTTATTAAAACTTTTTTTCTTGTTTATAACATTTCTAAGCTAATAATAAAAAATCATGATTGTTTTTTAAATTGATTGGTTTGTAGGAGTTTTCTTAGTTTTCTCTAAAATATATAATAACTTAGATAAAAATAAAGAAATAAATGAAAATTAACTACTTTGGTAAATAATTTCAAATTACCCATTTTAATTAAATAATTTTTCTACCAACAAATATTTTGAGAAAAAATTCGGATGTAATGTGATTTTAATAATGTTCAATTCCATCCTTTTTATTGTGTAGGTTAGCATAAAACTTATTAAGTTAGCATCTGCATCTATATTTTTCTTTAATTCAAAATTTTTAAAAATCAATTTATTATAGTTATGTCTTGATATAATTAAAATTAAAATTACCAAAGTGAAAACTTTTAGTTGTAACTTTTCAAAACATTTAAATTACGTAAAACATAACGATATTTACATTTTAATTGTGAATTGATTTAAAACCATAAACAACTATTAGTGGGCTGAACGTGATACGATAAAAAACAAATCACTTAGGTTGGTGATTTTAAGAGATGTACGGGTTCGGGAGTTCTGGTTGTAACTACAACCAAAACCAATTTTTTTTAATGTTTTGATCTTCATATAAAAAATGTGAAAACAACATGGAATTTAGATATTTTCAAAGTAAAGAATTAGGAATTTTGTTTGGAAATCATCTTATTCATTTTGGAATGACGGATCAGATTTCATAAGTTGTAATGATTATTTGTTTTTAATTAATATTTTAAATAATTAATTATTAAAACTATTTTTCAAAATTTAAATCATGATTTTTGTTTTAAAGTACCAATATAACAAAAAAACAAGTTATGAAAAAAAAAGTTAAAAAATAGTTAACTTGAGTTGAGAAAATTTGTTAAAGATATCAATATATAACAAGCTCAAAAGTAAAAATTTTCCTTTTAAAAGTTTGAACGCTATAATTTATAAGCTGTATTTACTATTTAAGTATAATTATTGAATTTTAATAAAATTACTTTTACATGTTACCGTATTTATTATGATATAATATTAATATAATAAAACATAATTAGAAAATATAAAATAAAAATAACCATATGTTAAATTTGGCAAATTTGCTTTCATTTTGTCTTCTTCCTCCTTGCAGATTTTTATTTTGCTGGCTTGACAGTAGATTCAAACGCTATACGCACACACAGTAAAACACCTATCTACACACACACATTCTCTCTCTCTTACTTTCTTCGTTTGGTAAAGTAATAATCTTCAGAGTTTCCTTCATTTTCCTGCAATGGTGCAGACTACTGTGATCGGTAACCTCTCATTGCTCTATCATATACAACTTCCCAACCAAAAAATCTCTTCTTCTTTTTTTTTTTGTTTTTTCGGTTTATAAATCAGCAAATGCGAAATACGAAGCTGACTGAGTGATTTCTTTTTTTTTTTTAATTGTATTTGTGTTGTGATTTTGGGATATCTGATCATATAAACCGTAGATATGTTGTTTGATCTTATGTTTCTGTGTTAAAAACAGAAATTCTTTACGATTTCCAAATACATTTGATCTGATGACGGAATAAATCAATGAGATTGGAAATCAATTTTTTTTTTGGTTATCTTCATCATTTTCCTTTACAGGAAAACGACGTTTACAAATCACGAGGGGAACAGTTGACATTCAGCTCGAGTGCAATCTGTGTCATGCTTCCACCTTTTCTCTAACTTCTGCTAACTTTCTAAATGTGATTGGGGACCATTCTATTTTCATTGGTTTTTGTTAGGTTATTAGTTGCTAAATTGGGACTTAATTGTCGTTAAGTACGAGATCCCTAAATTAGATATTCTTCAATGATGTATGTCTATTAGTTCTTCATTTCGTTTAGGGCTAAAATCATGACATTATTCTTCTCGATCTGTTGGCTATTCTTGATTGATTCGACTTCTCGGTTTGTGATAAGTGTTTGAAGTTTTATTCTAAGATGCCTGACTTTTTGGATTAAAATGCAGTTATATTTTCATCTATCATCCAAGTGATCCAACTTTGGTGATGTACCCTTTTTTCCGTCTATTTTAGGCGACAAACCTAAAAAGGTTTTTGAAAAGATAAAATATTTTGCTATTTCATTGTTTTGGGGTAGAAAAATATGCATTGATATTAGGTTTAATTGAACTAAAATGGTTGCTATTATTTGGATCTAATTCTTATACATAGTAAATAATGTTAATTTCCTTTTAAATCTTTCAATTGTGTATTTGTAGTTTATAATTAATGTATTGATAGAGAGTTAGAGACCAAATTTGTGAAAGCAAAAAACTTCTAACTTTTATAAGGTTTGGGTTTCCTTAATTTCCATCTGGTTTCCTGGACATGACTCTTTTTGCTTTTTCACTTGTTTTGCTAAATTAAATATTTGTTGCTATTTTTGTATAATTTTATATTGTGGGCACCTGGGCACTTTATACTTTCCGACCATCAATAAAGATGTTAGATTATTATTAATCTTCCAAGATTCAGAAAAAATATACTTATTGCAATCTCTAAATGCCAAGGAAATCATTTCACAGATATGGACTGGAACTCTAAGTGGGACTGGGAAAACCATGATATTTTCAGTTCAAAAGAGGTTGCCATTTCAAGTCCTAAGAAGGTGCAATCATCAGAAGACATTGATGGCTCTTTTAGTCTTTGTGGTGTGGTTAATATTGACAACAATTCATCATCAAATTTCTCATCTGATCTTTCTAGAAGTTTCCAGAACACATATAGCAAGATAAATGGAAATTCTCCTTCATTGGAGGCTTCAGTTTGCTCTTCTGATCAATCAATCGGTTTAAAACTTGGTAAAAGAACATATTTTGAGAACGGCTTTGCTAGCAGCAATTCCCAAGCACATTCTTCCCTAAATGTTCAAGTATCCTCTGTGTCGCATGTGAAAAAAGTTAAGTCATCACACAAGAGTACATTGATTGCAAGATGTCAAGTTGAGGGGTGCAACCTTGATCTTTCATCTGGTAAAGAATATCATAGGAAACATAGAGTTTGTGAAAATCATTCAAAATCCTTAAAAGTTGTTGTGGCTGGTCTTGAAAGGCGGTTCTGCCAACAATGTAGTCGGTAAGCTTTCTATGCAATTTGCAGTTACATATTAGAATCTGCTAATGTTTGGCTGGTTTTGAGTTGTTGATCTTAGAAAGAAGAATAAGCTTATTGTTGTAACAACTAACAACATTTTGTTTTCACACTTAAGAGAGCAAATCGAATAATTTAGAAAAAAAACAAAATGAGCTGAACGGGTTGAAAGTTGACTAAAGTATTTCCTTATGCTTATAGCTTTGTACCTGCCCCAAATAGTTTTATTATTAAAATCAGCTTCTTTAACACAATTTTTGTATTCGTCTAACACAATGAGAAAAAAATGTTTATGGGCCAAAGCTGAGCCAACCTATTTCAATGACCGGTACAGATTTCACGGGTTGCCAGAGTTTGATGGGAAGAAGAGGAGCTGTCGACGTCGGCTTTCCAACCACAATGCCCGCCGACGTAAGCCCCAGCAGGAAACAATCCACTTTAACTCAAGAAATCTGTCTTCATCATTTTATGGTATTCAAATCATCTTCAAATTGACCAACCAATTTTCTTTTACCTTATTCTCAAAACATTCTACATTTCATTTACCACATAATCCCATACATGTTCCATTGCATTTGCATTTACAGATGGGCAACAACAATTAGGTTTTGTGTTTAACAATGTCCCTGTGGTTCAAACTAAACCTACTTTGAATTCTGTTTGGGAAACCACATGCAATCCAGAACAGACACCACTAGTGAAAACCAAAAAAACTGAAGCTATTCAACTTTCAGATACTTTTACTTTCAGTAGGATTATGCAACCTAAGGGCACCACTGCTGGCGTCTTTCATCAAGGTTTCTTTTCTAGATTACTCTATATACCGCAAATTGATAATATTTACTTGTACTAATTATAGATATCATTATATCATGCATAGATGGCCAAAACATTTGTACTAATAATAGATATCATTATATCATGCATAGATGGCTAAAACATTGTATGGGACAGGTTAATTACCGTATAGTTTTGTTCTTATGTAGGTTCTAATGCAGAGGCACTTGATTTTCGCCGTGCTCTCTCTCTTCTGTCAAACAACTCATGGGGTTCTTGCGAGTCAGATTTCAGTGGGCTTGACCAACCTATTTATACAAATAGTCCCACCATGGCTCAACACGGGATGCAGTCAGTTCACCACGGTTTGCCATCTGAGCACTTGCAGGTTGACCAGCAGTCTGTTGATGCCAGCATTCAATTTCAAGAATCTCGTATTTTCAAAGCACCGTATGGAATTCATTACGGGAACCCAATGGATGGAATCTTTAAGCCCTTGTGACTGGAAATTCACAAGGTAAGTTGTTTAGATTATATTCTGTTTTATTTTCTGTGTTGGTTGTCTATAGTTTTAAGGCGGAGAGGTAATAGTCAACCATTGACTTGATAAACAGTTTAACACTTAAAATGGTGCTATGGTTGAGATTTTGGCATATTTATTGGTAAATTTCTGAACCTTTTTAGTTTTATTATCATTCAGGTGAAGTGAAACAAAACCAAATAGTTTCCAGGATGTTAAAAATTATGCCCCATCTATGCTTTTTCTCATGAGAAGAATAATAAATTGAAAGATTAAAAGGTTTTTTTTTTTTTTAATACTCGTTTTTTTCTACATCAAAATCTTCCTTTTACAAGGCTAGAATTCACAATCTTTTGGTTATAACTTGTGAGACGCATTTTTTACCACCAGGTTCTAACCCTCCACCTTAGAAGGTGAGAAGGCTGCTGAAAAATGGGTTTGGTAAAAAACCAAACTCACGTATGTGCGTGATAAGAGATAAACCCATAGGTGCTCTAAATGTTCTAAGTAATATTAGGAATGCAATCTACTTGTTTAACTTAGTACAGCTTGAACACGCATTAGCCCTCAAGCTCCATATTTAAAACTCTAGGCTTGACTCGTGAGTAATTTCTAAAGCTCAAGCTTAGTTTGTTTCTTATTTATTAGAGTGAACTTCGTTTTTGCTCCTGTGGTTTGGTCAAAATAACACTTTTTCCTCCGAAAGTTTCAAAATGTCTTTTTCGCTCCATAAAGTATATATTTTGTCTCGATCAGCTCCAGCCCATTAACACCGTTTAATTTCTCTGTTAAATGGAAGAGTATTTTAGACTTTTCTCACATAAGGACTAATTTTGTCATTTAATCAAATTAATAAATGGACTAGTTGTGTAAATGATCTTTTTGAGGGACTATTTCTTAAATTACTTTCTTTCACTGTCATCAACAAACAGCTGCCGCCACCCCACCCCCACCCCCACCTCCAGCCAAGCATCAACCAACCTCCACCACCATTGGCCAAGCTCCATCACCATCTGCCTCCATCACCATCAGCCATTTGCTAGTTCACCATCACCATCTGTTACCATCGTTCTTCCCCTCATCACCACCACCACTATCGACACCATGCGAAACCACCATGTCTCACCTGCAAAACCCTCGTTCCCACCTGTAAAACCCTCGTTGCAGAAGAACAAAACCTAGTCTAACTAGCATGTAACCTAATCGCCTCCTTATATGACTGGTTTTAGCCACCTGCAAAACCCTCATTTGACCGGTTGTAGCCTCCGGTAACGCGAAAGGTCGGCCACAGTGATGTGGATCTGAAAGCTTGAAGGTTGATGTCGTTGCTGTGGTGGACGATTGTGCTGGTGTGGTAATTGCCTCCCAACTTGAACCAGAAACCCTAGATTGACATTCACAAACATCGCGATGGTGTGGTATGGCCGACGACGACTGACACTAGCGACGACGGTGGTGGTGTGGTAGACGATGGTGGTGATGACGGCCGACGGTGGTATTCATTGGTAAGGGGAAGAAAATGAGGGTGGGTGGGGGTTGGGTACTTATTTGAGTAAATTACATAACTAGTCCTAAAGTATAAAATGTCTAAAATACCCTTCTAGTTAACAGAGAAATTAAATGGTTTTAGTGGGCTGGAGCTGATCGAGACTGAATACATACTTTATGGAGCAAAATAGACATTTTGAAACTTTTGGAGGAAAAACGTTATTTTGACCAAACCACAGGGAGCAAAGACGAAGTTTACTCTATTTATTAATTATGTGGATGTGTGTATTTTATAATTATTTTGTTTATGTACATATCTTGTTATTTATATACATCTATATATACACATAAAAATAGTCATATAACTTTTAATTTTATCATGATTATTTAATAATTATTATTATATCAAATGAAAAATCATTATATTTGTAAAATAGCATGCTCGCTAGTATAATCATACTAGGTGTATGAAGTTCTAGGCTTGCTTGTTCATAAAATGAGCTTCATTTTATGCTGAGCTAGTTGATTTGATTTGATGTTTTAGCATGCCAATCTTGAGTAGATCACATGCATCCTGCCTTGTTCAGTTGTTCACCCCTACGTTAGAAGTGTACAAATCAGATTTTTGCCCAAAATGGTTTTGAGTTAAAACTAAAGGTGACAATTTTTACCTATATCAAAGGAAATTCGTTGGTTTGGGTAAACTATTTTAGTTTGATGGGTTGAAATGGGTAACCAAAAAACTATGTAAATGCAATGGATTTAAACATTTAATAATGATGAATTACATATTTGATGAGAAAATCACTAAAAATTATACAAAGGGACTATTTGTTTACTTATAACACATCTTAGGTTAAACTAAATTGATGTTTTTTAAGAACAATTCATTTAAACCTGAACTGGTTTTGCTTAAAACTTATTCTGACCCGCACCCATCCTGACACGAACCCATTTTAACCTGTTACCCAACCCGCCTATTTTGCGAGGCTTAGTTAAAACAAGATTGATTTCAGTTGAGTCAATAAAAGTCAACTCATTTTTTGGACTCGGTTTGGGTTGGAAGTTGGGACTAGTCTTTGACAGGGAAATGATCACGTTGAAATTAGCTTGTTTGCGATTTGGGCTACAAGCCTCCAAAATAGCAAAGTGTGTGGACCCTGGGCTGCATGTAATTCTCTATAATAAAAAACTAGGTTTTTTCCCGCCGTTGCAGCGGGTTATTATAGTACATTGTTGAGAACTGGTAGCATAAGATTATATATTATTTGCATAAGTATAAGTTACATGGTAAAGTCAAATCTCTAATCATAAACTCCATATGAATTTTTTATAAAAACAGAAAATTAGACAAATTTCATTCAAGTTTGTTATGAAAATAAGACGAAAAAACTTGCGAAATTCTTATCATCGGCAATTGATCGGTTGAATCAAAACAGAAACCCAAGTCTCCAAATAAACATCGATTTTCTATGATAAAAAAAATTCACCGTGACCTTCTCTAAACATCACCGAAACCATAGAAATCGATCGCAAGCAACGCATGTAGATTGCAGTATATATTCTTGTCTCCAGTAATTGTAATAATATATATAATAATATAAAAATTTTAGTGGCCAAAATTAAAAAAAAAACCTTTTTATTTTATTTAGGTAATTGTAATAATATATATATAATATATAAAAATTTTAGTTGCCAAAATTAAAAAAAAATTATTCTATTTAATTACTGCTAATATTATTTAATTATATACATAGCCGCTTTTTTGTTGTAATAATATATATAAAATATAAAAATTTTAGTGGCCAAAATTAAAAAAAACAAAATTTTTTTATTCTATTTAATTACTACTAATATTATTTAATTATATATAGCCGGTTTTTTTGACTTTAATATTAATTAATATTATTATTTAATTATTAGTAACATTTTATTATAATATAAGAGTTTTAGTGGCTAAAATTAAAAAAAACGAAACCTTACTATTCCTTTCAAGTTACTTTTTAATATATATAATAATTATTAGTTATAATATTTTAATGGTCATGTTATTTACACACATCTCACACCCTTCACACCTCTGATATGCGTCACATAAGCCTCTATGAGACATATAGGGGACAATCATTATTTGTCATAATTTGTCAGTATTAATGATTGGACTCATATATGCATCGTATAAGTCTATGTGTGTCGTATAGGTCCTATATGCGGCGTATAAGTTACCAATCATTGGGTGTTAGAGGGTGTTAAAATAAAAAATTGGTTGTGAATAACCAAATCCTATTTTTCAAATGAGCTGGCTCGGGTAGCTTACAAACAAATATTTTTCAAACAAGTCATTTTTGAGTTTTTTTCAAGCGAAATCTAATCGACTCATAAGTTACGAGTTTTTAGGACTGATTAATTTAGGAGGTTAACTCATTATAATCGTTTATGACGAGTTATTTTTGTGTGTAGGAGAGATGATTGCTATTTATATAATTTAGGGGTAGGATCAAATAAAAAGTGTATTTTGCCTAAGAAGGCTAAAAATGATTTTTAAAACCTTCAAAACCGACCCAAACGAACTCCGATTGAGCTCATTTTGATGGCATTGGAACCGTATTGTCGAACTCTATAATATTAGATTTTAAGTTTTAGATTTAACGTTTAGCTATAAAGTTTTGGTTTTATGGCTTGATTTTTAACTTTTAGGTTTTATCTATAGGTTTTATTGTTTGAGTTTAAAGTTTTTGTTTTAGTATTATAGTTTATGGTTTGGGTTTTAACGTTCCAGGTTTAAGGTCCGACAAGACTGTTCTAATGACGCAAAAATGAGTTAGTTCGGAGTTTGTTTGAGTCGTTTTTAAAATTTTTAAAATTCCTTCTTAGCCTTCTTAGGCAAAATAGACTTTTTAAGGGAACCTTTCCCATATAATTTATAGGGGAAGGATCAAATAAGAAGAGCTTTTTGTGTAAGAAGAGTGAGAATTAATAAGAATTTGATACGTGTCACATAATTTAATTATAAAATCTTATTTTTTATACTACATTTTTATTTTTTTTTGTACTAGATTTGTTATATATTTTTTTATACTCGATTTTTGTGGTTTTTTGTATAAGATTTTTGTTGTTTGTACTATATTTTATTTTTTTTGTACTGGATTTTTGATTTTTTGTACTGGATTTTGTTTCTTTTTGTACTGTATTTCGTTTTTTGTACTGTATTACTGTTTTATGATGACACGTGTCAAATTTCTATTGTTTCTTACTCTTCTTAGGCAAAAATCCCTTCTTAGTGGATCCAACCCCATAATTTATAATATCCTTTACTTTATACAATGCATACATATCCAATTATCCATCCACCTTATTTGAGCAGAGTAAAATAGAAAGAACATAAATTTAAAAACATTAAAAATTTAATATTTTGATATTTCTTTATGTAAAAAGTTGAATTTGTGAATTTTGGTAATATTTATAATTTGTTAATATTATATTAACAAATGATACAATATTTATTACCCTTTATTGTTTTACTTGAATAGCCGAATGACGTTTTCCTCGTCTTCGACTGTGGGTTTACTCGACGGAAAGCCCAGAAAGGCAGAAATTGGCTCAAATGTAATTGTCGTCCAACTTTTTTTTTTCTTATTTATCGAAAAATAACCTATTTAATTTTTTTTTGTTAATATAATAACCTCACATCATTATTTTGATACTGGATGCCATTTTATTTGTAAAAACATCTACAAACTAAAAAATTAACTATGTTTGAGACATGAGTTAATTATTATTTAAGGCTAAGTAGGATGCAAGAATCCAAGATAGATGAGAAGAGAGAGCATCAACAAACCTAAATGATTGACACGCTACACAATTATGAAGTGGATATATCTCTTATCTTTTATTTATTTAAAGGGTGATTGGAAATATTTTTCTATATATTTCTTTTCTAACTTTTTATATATTAAAATAAACCAAATCAAGTTTATTTCAAAATGTCTAAGCCTTAAACCAATAACCAATGAAATAAGAAATCCAATTTTCTTGCAAAGAGCAAGGTTGGGGGAGTGGACATGAAACGGTATCGACGAAAGGTGACGACACCCCTATGCCGCTAGCCAACTCTCACGGTATCTTGTATCTTGGTGGGGAGATACGCTTGTGCTGGTTGGACCAAATCATGGTTGATGAATAACAAAACCATCCCAATGTGCAACTCAAAAGAATAAGAAGGACTATAAAAATTAAAAAAAAAAAAAAAAAGACAATTTTTATGGTATAGTTATTGTTTATAGATGAAAAGAAGTCTAATGGGACCATTTATGTGGATTAGAATAAGTGTTAAAAGATAGGAGGTGCTTGAAAGAATACTGGTCACCCTAAGGGCAAAAAAACATACAAGTGTAGATGGTAAATGCAAAAATCAATGGTCCAAATTGGATCAAGGGCCTCAAGGCACTTAAAAACTCAAAATCGTTAATGAACGGGCACTTGCATCCAGACAGTAGTGTCACATGATAGGATGTTTTTATTTAAAGCATCGTGTCCTTTCCACTTATTTGTCGGTTAAAAAAGCACTTTATTTATTACAACTAAAAAAAATTAGAGAAACTCGTATATGTTTTATTTCATGAAGTGCATTATCCTTTTATATACGGTGATTAATTACGATGTAAAAGATTCTCATTCATAGCATGGTTATTTATATATTTTTTTTGAACAGCTAAACGAGTCCCCAGACCCAACAACCCACGTGCTGTGACTACAGACCGCTACCAACTCCCAAAAACATTTAAAGCTGGGCGTTGACGAGTGCTGAATCGAGGAACCACCACACCATCTAGGAGGAAACTCACACTGAGAAAACCCCCTAGCTCACCCAGAACATTTTTTGCTCCAAGCAAGACTCGAATACAAGACCTCCCATTGCTGGTGGTCAAGGAGTACCACTAGGCTATAAGCTCATTAATGCATGGTTATTTATATGCTATGATTATTTATAGTTTGAAAACGATATGATGTAGAGATATGTAACATTTATTTATAAGAAAAAATATGTTTTCAAAGAGAAATCCAACTTTAAATCAAATAAGACAAATGGATACACATATTTATATTCAGATAAATTCCAGCCATAGGAGAAATATTATGGCACAATATCCAGTCATATGAAGAATATTTGTTACATTTCATAACATCTCATATTGTTCTTTTATTAAACATTTTTTAGATTAAGTGTAATTTTATTTGTCTTATTTGTTTTCTTGAAAAACTTAAGGATGCCTAGAAGTAAAAAACACTAGGGGATTTACATAAATTGACTTGATTATTATAATAAATGAGGTAATTAGATCTTCTGTATTTCTTTTATCAAATTGTTATATTTAATAATTATAAAATTATATTTTTTCTCGGAATTTTGATATGTTAGCTTTAATAAGATTGTTTTTTTATTTTCAAACGATTTGGTACGGATTCAAATACAAGAAGTCTCATACAGAAATTAAGAGAGTACCCTTATGTTACAAGCCCTTTGGTTGAAAATATATAATGAGCTTGTGCTACATATTACGTAGAAGTCAAAACAAAAGGAAATGTCTTTACTTAATTGATGTTGTTGTAATCACTTTATATAGAATAACCAGATTAGTACCCCGCGTAAATACAAGAGTTGAATAAAAACTATTAAATATTCAATAATAAAAATGTGAAAACTTTAAATAATTTTTTGATTTATAATATGATTAAAATTACATATAAGTTAACATTTTAAGTAAGAAAATAATAATATCATTTGTTAAAGTTTGATTTTTAATCATTTATTTTAAAAATGTCATGTTTTACAAAACTATAGGATGTTATCTATTATTACACTAAGTTGGTAAAAACATAAATAGTAAATAATAGTGAATTATAAATTATAAATTATATTTTGAGTAAAATACTTTTTGAAAAATTCTCATGATTTATAATAATTTAATTTTTGAAAAAATTGTGGTTTATAATATTAAACTATTTTTTATCATATTAAGAAATATTGTTTATTATATATTAGGAATTTTTTTAACTGAAAAGGAGTAAATATTATTATTATTATTATTATTATTATTATTATTATTATTATTATTATATGTATTTAATAGGAGAGAAAAAAATGAATATTAATGCAATGATATTATATATTTGTGACAAGTGTCATTAATGTTTTTATTTGTTATTATCAATAGATTATATGGATCAGGATCAATTAAATAGTCCATTTATTCTAAAAAGTCTAAGAAGGATTATTGATTATTAGATTATGAGATCAAAGTTAAAAGGAAAAATTTTAAATTTTAGAGGGAAAAGTTGTTAGAGGGTAATTTAGTCATAACCACTTTCCTCCCATATTTTTTAAACATTAATAACTTTTACATACGATAGTATTTTTTCAAAAAAAATATACCATAAAACAAGCATTTTTTTATCTTTAAAATGAGTGTAATATTTTTACAAAAAATTAAATTTTTTCAGCTTATTGTGTCTAATTATTATAATTGTGTCTTTTAAACGTTTGTGTATAATTATCTTTTTTGTGTTTTTCTTAAAGATAATTGTGTCTTTTTTACTAGGTAATTGTGTATTTTTTAAATATCAATGTGTTATTTATTCTCGTCGTTGTGTCATCCTTGCTTAACATTATGTATTATACAACATCATTGTGTCTTAAATTGTTTAGAGTAAATTGTCATTTTCCTCCTCATGCTTTGAAAGAATTTGCCATTTTCATCCAAATTTTTAAATTTTGCCAATTTGACATTGTAGTTTTTGTTTTTTTGTCATTTTACTCCAACTTGTTAACTTTATCTAATTACACCATTAAGTGTAAGGGTATTTTTGTCAATTTATATTAAACTCATAACAAAAAAAAAAAGAAAGAGGGAACATTCAAATATTTTTGTGAAAAAAATAACAAAAATAATTTCAATATCAATATCCAACATCAAAAATATATTACAATAGCCTCTATATTATAGTCAAATATCTTCAATTATATAAGTTTTATATATTCTTAGTTCAAAAAAAAAAAAGATTGCAACATAATATAAACTACAAAAATAATTTTAAGAGCAACATTCAACTTTAAAAGATTGCAAAAACATGCAAAAGTACATTAATTTGTACAAACATTAAAAAAACTAAGAATTTATATAACTTATATTATTAATAAAAATAATAAATTTATATATAAATTTGGTTTAATCGATTTACCGAATATACCAAACAAGTTTGGTTCCATTTTTTCGGTTACGGATATAGTTTGGTTTTTGGTTTTAAACGGTTTTTGATTTTTTGAACACCTCTAGGTTATTAAAAAAAGTAAGCATCCAACTAGAGGTGTTCAAAAAACCAAAAACCGTTTGAAACCAAAAACCAAACTATATCCGTAACCGAAAAAACTGAACCAAATTTGTTTGGTATATTCGGTAAATCGATTAAACCAAATTTAAATATAAATTTATTACATTTATTAATAATATAAGTTATATAAATTCTTAGTTTTTTAATGTTTGTACAAATTAATGTACTTTTGCATGTTTTTGCAATCTTTTAAAATTGAATGTTGCTCTTTAAATTATTTTTGTTGTTTATATTATGTTGCAATCTTTTTTTTTGTTTTTTTTTTTTGAACTAAGAATATATAAAACTTATATAATTGAAGATATTTGACTATAATATAGAGGCTATTGTAATATATTTTTGATGTTGGATATTGATATTGAAATTATTTTTGTTATGTTTTTCACAAAAATATTTGAATATTCTCTCTTTCTTTCTTTTTTGTTATGAGTTTAATATAAATTGAAAAAAAATACCCTTACACTTATTGGTGTAATTAGATAAAGTTAACAAGTTGGAGTAAAATGGCAAAAAAACAAAAACTACAATGTCAAATTGACAAAATTTAAAAATTTGGATGAAAATGACAAATTCTTTCAAAGCATGAGGAGGAAAATGGCAATTTACTCTTCTTTAGGAAAACACAAGATTGAGCAGAAACACAAAAGACACATTTCTGTACAAAAGACACACTGTCTAAACAAAAAACACAATGGCCTGTACAAAACACACAATATATATACAAAAGACAATATTGAGGAGAAACACAAAAGTCACAATGTCTATTCAAAAGACACAATGCCTATTCAAAAGACACAATGACTCGTCATTATGTATTTTTTCAGGTAGTTGTGTCTTTTTCCAAGATTATTGTGCTATTTATACTTATTATTGTGTCATATTTGCTTGACATTATGTATTATGGACATCATTATGTCTTAAATTGTCATGAAAACACAGTATTGAGTGGAAACATAAAATACATAATTACCTACACAAAAGACACAATGACATGTATAAAAGACACAATGACCTGTATAAAAGATACAATGAATTAAAAAGTCAAAAATTTTCTATAACAAAAATTATATTAATTTGAAGATAAAAAAATACTTGTTTTTATGGTATTTTTTTTTTCAAAAAATAATTCCGTATGTAAAAGTTATGAACGTTTAAAGAATATGGGGGAATTTGATAAAAAGTCAACAAAAATAGGCATGACTAAAATACCCTCCAACAACTTGATTTAATCATAATCATTGATTAATGATCTAATGGCTCAAGATCCTTCTTAGGTTTTTTAGGTTAAGAGGCTTATTTAGTTGAACTTAACACTGGATTATATTATGCTTTATGAAAGAGTGTTGATAGAAAAATTAATTTAATTAACATATTATCATAATTATTTGATTAAAAAAATAGAAAAACATTTAATATGTTGATTTGATTAAAAAAATTATAATAAAATACTTAAAAATAAAGAAATAAATAAAAACACTTATTTTAATAAATATTTTACAAATCACATATTTTAGTAAATAATTTTTTAACTTTTGGTAAAAAACTCTATCAAAATGTCGCACATCATATAATTGTAGACATGATTAATCTTTTATATAAAAAGCCAATCACCAGAAAATAGCTACTTTCTAACGAATATTTTAAGAGAAAAAAAAAGTATTAATTAGATTATTGACTTTATTATTTTACAAATATTTTTTTTCATTGTGATGATAACTTTAATTCGTGCCCACAGTTTCTTTTCAACTTTCCGTATATGCTTTTTTTACCCAACACCAAAATGTCCCATATTCCATAATCTCGTCATTCATGCAATACGTTTCTGGTTGAGCATCGCGAACGGTCACATATCAAAAATTATTGTAAAAGGATAAGATAAAAACTCTTTCACTCTCATCAGAAAATGCCACTTACTCTAAGTTATAAACAAGCTTAATTAAAAAACAGTAAAAAAAATATTATTATTATTTTTTCAATTTTTATTAACCTTTAGGATGTGGATCCTTTGAGTATAGATTTCATTACGTTTTTTTTTACTTTATCTTTAGTAAGCATAAGATTTAAAGCATATAACTATTATTATTCAATTTACTCGTAACTAAGATGTCTAAAAAGGAGGAGTGATTATATTTATGTATATTTTACCTTTTTTACACAAGCAATAAAAAAATCTAAAATGAATTATCATTTAATTAAAACTAGGTTTATACCCGCCGCGCGTTGCGGCGGGTCATCACAGTACACTCCTGACAACGTGTATTATATGTCATTTGCAGAAACATAAGTTACATAGCAAAATCAAATCTATTATCATGAACTCTATACAAATTTCTTATAAAAACATAAAATCATACAAAATCCATACAAATATGTTACGAAAATAATTAAAAAAAATGGCAATATCCTTCTCATCTGCAACCAATTGGTTGAATTAAAAAAAACCCCAAATCCCTAAGCACACATCGATTTTCTATGAAAACAAACAAATAACAGTTGCTTTTTTCGAACACCACCAAAACAGTAGAAAGGACCACATTTTCTCACTAATCATAGAGAGAAAACCCCTAAACCCTATTTGGGTCGTCGATTTCGAATCTTGAAAATAAATACGTGGTTCACATTAACCCACATTAAAGCTGATTTGTTTATTCAAAACCAATTTTTTTATTCATATTCAATGCGCACCACATTTTTATTTTCAAAATTCCAAATCAATGGTACAGATAAAGTCTAGATGACCCATTTTACTACTCCCCTTATCTCTTTTAATAATATACCAGTATATATAATATAATATGTGGGAGTGAGTGTGTATATATAATATGTGGGAGTGTGTGTAAGAGAAAAAAAAAACATGAGGCCCACGTTACTATTCCCCCCATGTCATTTAATATAATAAATAAAATCAAATAATCTTATTGTTATCCAAAGGGTTATTCTTATTCTCATACTTATCCCATGCTTTGTATAATCTCTATACGTCTCGTATAGACATATATGTCTTGTATTGATGCTATTAAGATACGACCAATAATTATCGAATCAGTGGATGTCAGATGTATTATACGCCACGTATGGAGATAAACGTGGCATATAAGGTCAAAGGGTCGCAAATCATGTCAAAATTGGTATCCTTCTATAAATTTGACCTTTTGTAAACAAAATAAAACCGGTACTGATCACAACTATGACGGTTTCAAATTATAATTTCGAGATATTTGTCAGGGGCAATATCGTGATTAAAGTTTTCACACAGTCCACCAACGCACGTACGCCACGTCATCTTCATCAACATCAACTTATCAACAATGCCATTGAAATAAAATGAAAAATCAAATCTTTCAAAAAAACTTAAAAACCAGATAACCATTTCTCCTTCGTGCTACTCTCTTTCAAAATAAAAAAAAAAAAACATGAACCTCCGATCGTTGCCTGACCGGAAAATCTCCATCGCCTTCTCCCTCCTAGCCCTCATCGTCGGCAGCCTCATCGTCTTCTCATTTATCGGCGACGGCACCACCAAACTTGTCTGCACCGGCGACTCCAACAACTTCCGACCCACAACGGTTCCGATGCAACTCCAGGCAATCCTCCACTACGCCACCTCTAAAATTGTCCCCCAACAATCCCTCGCCGAGATCTCGATCTCCTTTAACGTCCTCAAATCCATTTCCCCCTGCAACTTCCTCGTCTTCGGCCTCGGTCACGATTCCCTCATGTGGGCCACGTTTAACCCTGGCGGTGAAACCATATTCCTCGAAGAGGACCCGAAATGGGTCCAAACGGTTCTAAAAGACGCACCCGATCTCAAAGCATTTCACGTCAACTACCGGACGCAGCTTCAACAAGCCGACGAGCTTATGAACACGTACCGATCAGAGCCGAAATGTGCTCCGAAGAAGGCGTACATTAAAGGCAACACGCAGTGCAAGTTAGCACTCAGCGGGTTGCCGGATGTGGTGTACGATAAGGAGTGGGATATGATAATGATTGACGCGCCGAGGGGTTATTTCGCCGAGGCGCCGGGGAGGATGGGTGCGATTTACTCTGCGGCGGTGATGGCTAGAAATCGGAAAAAATCCGGTGTGACGCATGTGTTTTTGCACGATGTTGATCGGAGGGTGGAGAAGAGTTATGCGGAGGAGTTTTTGTGCCGGAAGTATTTGAAAGATGGTGCCGGGCGGTTGTGGCATTTTGAGATACCGCCGGCGAGGAATGTCACCGGAGATAGCTTTTGTTAGACGATGAACCGCCGTTGTGTTGGTGGTTTTTTTGGTATACTTTAATATCTTATCTATATTTGTATACTGTGTGTTGTTTCGTTTTATGGCCCGGGAGTATCAAATTACCGTTGCTAGATTTTGTATGAATGATATGATAAAAACACAAATTGATAACTAGCTATGGAAAATCAATTTCTTTTTAAACTAAAATATACGTGTTCAACCGAATTATTAAAAAATATAACTAAAAAAATCAGTAGTAGCCATATAAAAGAAAATTCTCAATGGACAGTTTAAAATTATTTAACAGCCAATTCATATCATAACATAACATTTATCTTAACATCATTTACATGTATCGTTGCTCATGGCCTAAGACTAAAATTTATAATGTATTGTTTTGGGGAAAAAACACATCTGAATGGGTTCCAACGGCTGAACCAAGGTCTGAATCATTCACACTTGAGATGGAGACTGAATGAGAAGAGAAGAGGGTTTGGGAATGTCTGAATCGACGACCGAGGGTCTAAATCAACAGCTGCTCCGTCACCTAACCATGACCAAAAGCAGACTAGGGTTGTGGTTTTAGGGTTCGAAGGGGCTACGACCTTGGTCAACTAGCGGCGACGGCGGCGAAGGGGCTGTGACCCTGGGAACCTCGACCGTGGGGAGGGATGAGGGCGGCTGATATTTAGAAATAAGAGGGTTTTTATTTTCATTTAGACGTAAAACCAAATAGTCTTAACCGGTCCAGACCGTTTTAATTATTCAGACATTATGCCATTCAACAGTTAATGACCCACCCAGGCGTTTATGACTAAAATTTATATTGAATGTGTAAAATAATGAAAACTAATGCGTATTGTCGGCAACAATATAATATTGGATTATGACGCACGCAGCAAGTATAATTACTTTTTTTTTTTTTTTTTTTTTTTTTTTTTTTTTTTTTGAAACTAAGGATGCTTAATTTAATGACAAATCACAACTCACACAGATCCGTGTCAGACGATTTCAGTCAGAAGGGTTTGGCAGTGAGGGGCTCAAACTATCATACCTGCAATGGAGTCGAGTGTGAGTGTGAGTGTGTTGAGATTTTGATGACCTCGAAGATAATACTTGAGCGTTTAATATGGTAGATTTTGAGATTTCGATGACATTGAGCCCAATTTCACTACTAGCCCATAAATTATTTAATATATGAAAATATCAATGAACATGCTTTTTCCCCTCAAGATTATGTGTTACTACGAGTAATACACACACGTACGTACGTATGTATGTGATTTCAGGCAATTTAGAGTGAAAGCTGATATGTACCCACATGGCCACATTATTTTTTTAATAGCTAACGAGAGCTTAGTGGCATGCCTCTTCATAGCCCAAATGGATCCTTGGATCCAACAACCCACGCGATGCAACCACAGTCTACTGACCGTTTTGTCCAAGATTTGAACCCATAACCTCACAAAGCCTATAGTTTATAAGAATTATGGAGTGCCAGTTGAGCTACGAGCTCATTCATACATGGCCACATTATTATGCAAGTAGCAAAGTAGGGCGAGTTTTAATGCTTGTAGGATTAGTTCAATTCATTTTTAATAATTAATGCCATATTTTTAAAAGTAGCAGACAATGGGATAAATCTTAATGATCATCATGTTTCACAGTAGTGGTCATTGTTGCTTTTTATCTTTATTGGAGAATTCGTGTATGATTAGTAAGATATTTAGAAAGTTTAATCTATTATCCTTCAATTTTTCTAAGCTTCTATCCCCTTTTTTGACCATTTGATTACCCAATCAGTCTACATCAAAAAGCTTAAAAGGTGTCATACTTGGCTCTAAAAAAAAATAAAAAAAAATGGTGAATGCCACCACTAGGCGTAAGCGTTGCAGTGATCCCGCTTCTATCACAATACTCCCACATCAATCCATCACCCCGTTTCCCCTACAACTAAATCCGACCCCGATTCTGCCTTACCCCAACTCACTCGCTTATACCATGCATGGCACACTAATAAATTCCCTTTTTTTCTTAAGCTATATACAATTAGACTGCTACTCAAAGTACATGTCTATTACATAATAGTTAATAACACCTTTTGTGATTTATGAAGCTCAAAGAGGTATTTATGCATTGCATTAAAACTTCTCTACATTACAGATGAAGATACAATTTCTAATGATACACAAACACCACTTAATTGCCACAAACTCTATAAATCCTCTTGCCCTCCATTATATATGCTTAGCCCTTGAATGCCTGCATTGAACCATCATTTAAAAAAAGTTATAACTTATTTACATATTACACGTTAACAAGAAAATAATCTATCTAACTTAGAGCGCACACACACATATATCCCACTTACAGCAAAGATGGTGGCGTGACCCGGGTCAGCAAGGTGAGCAAACAAGTTGTCAATGGGTCCGGTTCCAGTGTATTCGGCTTGGAACCATGCACCCATCACTGCCAACATAGCCAATCTCCCATTCTTGATCTCTTTTGTCCTCAATTCCTTGAGCTTTTCAGGTGAGCCGCTTCCCCACCCAAGTGGGTCGAACCATAGTCCACCTGGGTAGCCCACATCAGTTCCCGTTAGCTTGTTGTTGGGGAATATGGGGTCCGTGTTAACACACCCGGGTTTGATGATGTCAGCCCATCTTCTTCCTTCAGCCCAACCAATGAAAAGAAGCTCAACTATGAAGAGTGTGGTTTTATCGGTGAAGTATTCTTGTTCACCAGCAGTGTACCATGAAGGGGTGTTTAAGATTCCGATTTTTGTTAGGAACTCCGGGATGAAGATCCCGGCTGCACCGAGCATAGCCCATCTGCAGTGCACCAGTTCTGCTTGTACGTTCCATCTCAAAGTCTCAGGATCGGATCCTATCGTTCACAATAATTATTTCATTGAGTTAGCTTTCATATTGCGAATTCGAAATCTTTAACGGGTCGATCTTTTAATTTTGAAAGCCTATGTAACTTTCTTATGATGATCTTTAACAAACATGCTAACTTGGTTCTTAATTGATGCAATCTATTCGTATTAATTATAAGAAACTGAAACTATTTTGTTTACCTAGGCCAAGAGGATCAAATCCAAAGTCTCCAGGTAGGCTGCAAGTTATCGAAACTAACGTTAAGAGTTTAAGGATCACCAAAACACATTCATACGTATGTTTATGATTTTTTTTTTCACATAAGTTATGTAATTGAACTGCACCTGCCATCGAGCCATTCTGGTGGAGTGCTGCCAGGGAACCAGAGGGGTCTGTTGGGGTCAGCTGCAACACATACGGTTCCAAATGATCGCGAACCAGATGTTGCACCCAACTTGCTAACTCTTAGTTTTTTCCCACCAAGAAAAGAAGCCTTAGTTAATCCAACAATAGATCCACTCTTCAGTGAACTATAAATCAAAATAACCCAAAAGTTATACCATTCAACTTAGACAAAATACTGGGTACGTTTGTTTGTTAACGCTGCAAAAGCATATTTAACCCAAATTGCAAGATAGGAAATTACCTTGGAGAAGAGAAAGCAACAGCTGCAATGGCAGAAGAAGCACAAGCAGTGGAAGCCATTGTTTTTTTTTTTTCCTTTTTTTTTTATGGTTTAAATTTTGCCTGTAAGATTTGGTGATGACCAATGAGTAGGTTTGTGAAGAAGAAGATTGTTGGTGTTAAAGGCATATTAGTCTTATCTAAAAGGATAGGATAGGAGTTGAAGAAATAATGATACGATTGGTTGTTTGGGTTGCCATGTGGGCCTTCGCAGAATCTTATTTTGCAGACGTGGCAACAAATAATCGTACACGTGTGATTCATGTTGATTGTATTAAGCTACTAGTGGCTCTAAATTCTTGAGGGCAATATTGACTTTCAAACAAAGTGGAACGGAAGGACATGATCAATATGTTATATATATTTGTTTAAAGTGAATTTTTTTTAATCTCAAAAATAGCCAATAACTATAACTACTTTGAATAAACATTTCCAAACGACAGTCGACGTTAGTGGTGCACAAACCGGCTCAGGTTAGGAACCGATTTGGTTTGGTCAATGATGGTCCGAAATCAAAACCGGTTCAGTTTGGAAATTGGTTTGAGAGAAGGGATGCCAAACCTATAGGCAGGGGCGAAGCTCTTTGAGGGCGGTCGCCCCCCCCCCCCTTTTTTTTCGTCCGTACTGTTAATTTTTCGGCTGAAATGTTATTTTTAATTAAAAATAGTTGTTTCGCCCCCTCTCGGTTCAAAAAATTAACATGTATTTTGGGTTTCAAAAATTTCTGCCCCCCATCCCTCTTAGTTCAGCCAATCTCCGTCACTGCCTATAGGAACTGGTTTGGAATGCGGTTTAAAGCGAAAATCTCGAACCTATGCCAAACCGGCGGTTCGGACCGGTTTGGGAACTTTGGCTGGAACCGGTTTGAGATCCACTAAATATCAGTTTGTATACCTAAACCGGTTTTTATGCTCACCTCTAGTCGACGTATTCCAATACCCGAAGCCCATGGACGAATAAAGGGACTCTCAGACTCTCAGTTGTAAGCCATAAAAAGAAACTTTTACCAATGTCCTATAAGCCCATTATCAGGAGCCACACATCTGACATCCTGATAACCATCGGATTAGACCAACCCAATGGTTACTCGCATACCACAAAAAGACTGTCTATTAGGCGTTAAACCAGAAGTTAGCGATCCATAGAGTGATCCCACATGCAAAAACTCAATTATGGTTAAATGATTAAATCACCTTTTAACATATTATTACCTATATATTAAAAAACCAATGTCTAATGAACAGAAAGGTTTTGATGTTTCTGGTTTTGCATACCCTTTGCCCTCTTTTATTCCTTATTTGCCCACCACTGCCACTGACTGCTAAAAAATAACCCTCTTTTCTTACTTATTTGGCCATAACTGCCACCGATAGTGATTCACCGGCGATTTCTGCGTCCGTCAAGCTTCGAGATACACATGGAAAAGGATAAAGGAAGGTCATCTTCAACATATTTCATCTGTAGAGAGATGAAGGGGAGAGATTATTCACCAGATTTCTCACCCATGGGTTTTAATATACACTACAAAGATTCAACGATCTCTATCATCCAAGGCTCTTTTGTTTTGTTGGTTCCAGATTGAATATCAACAGTGGTTGGTAGCTTCATTGCTGACCCTCGACGGCGGAAGGTGGACGTAACTGACTAATCGGGTTCAAATCAGTAAGGGCAAACGACAAAAGCGTATCCGACCGGATTCTATCATCTCATCACCACACCAAGAAAGCTTTAAATTGTTTTCCACATTCGATTTCTTGCCATGTTTGTTTACCCATCTGTTCGTTTTCTTGACATGCTAGAGAAAAATTAGAGAGATAGAATGAGAGAAAGAGATAAGACGACGACGATTGTGAAGGGTTCGGCGGCTGCGTTTGTGATGGAGATTGGAGTATTCTCATTTTCATACTTGTAGTAACCATTAACCAATTAGAAATTGATAGTGTTAAATCCCTGTTCCAACATGATTCTACATGGTTTATGCTATAAGTTAATTTTGTTGTTTATTAGTTGAGTCCATCAGAATAGTGAAGAAAACAAACAGGTTATATCACTGAACTTGATTATTGGCTAACTATTAATCATCAAAAATCTGGAGGCCATAAAATTCCTAAGTGCCAGATACCACAAATAAAAACATGTTATTTTCCAGAGTCATTCTTCACTAATAGGTTATGCATGCTTTAGATGCTCAGTTAATACATTTTATATAATATTAAATATTTTGGTGTTATTTATGTATCATAATTGTTCTTGACTTTGCCTTGGTCTAACATTGTGAGTTGAACATCAAAGTTTTGGCATGGTTTGAAGGCCCTGCTAGGCTGCTATGCTCCGAACCGAAAAACAGAAAACATAAAACCAATAAAACAAAACAGAAACTTCCTACATGGTTTTCATTTACCAAGTTTTGTCATGATTTCTTACAAAGTTGTCATACTAATTTCTCTCATACCAAGTTATGTATCTAACAGATAATTACATGCATGCCTTTTTATGTCATGGTACCATTTGTAGCCATAGCTATTTCTACCAAACACTTTATACAATTCACAAAACCAGCTACTCTTGCAAATTATACCATTAATATACTAGAAATTCAATTTTATATTATTTTCATTATGATCAACTTCCTTTTAAATGCTACCGGTGTGCTTTCATGTTTTTTAGGTTGCAAATTTGAAAGACATATTAGCTGAAAGAGGGGCATGTGTGGTTGGGTTTATTGCCAATTTGGACAAGGGGTCTCATGAAATAGTGAAATATGGAGGTGGCATTTTTTACCCACATCAAAGAAAATGGGTTGGTTTGGGTAAACAATTTTAGTATAATGGGTTGAAATGGGTAACATCATAGCATTGAATGGGTTGAGATGGGTAGCACTTAAACACAATGCGGGTCAAGATGGGTAACCAAATAACTATGTAAATGCAATTGATTCAAACATTTAAAAGTGATTAATAATATATTTGATGATAAAATCACTAAAAATTATCCAAATATACTATTTGTTTACTCATAACACGTCTTAAGTTAAACTAAATTTATGTTTTTTAAGAACAATCCATTTATACCCGAACTGATTTTGCTTAAAAACCCGTTGTGACCCGCCATCATGACCCGAACCTGTTCTAACCCGTTACCCAACCCAACCCAACCTGCCCATTTTGCCAGGCATAGTGAAATACACTTACGACTCTTAGGGGTGTATGGAGCATAGGTCCGTGTGTGGGCCGATAATGATTCAGGTGGTGGATCGGGTTTGATGACTTCAATTTGCTAACTGTAAAAAACATAGGGTTTATATGTGTTTTCTTTGTTTGAAATGTTTGAGCTTTTAAATCTTTTAGTATTTAAGGAATTAATAGATCAAATTAGAGGGTAAAAAGTGTAAATGTTTGTCCTTTTTTAGCCTTGGCAACAAACAACTTTTGTTAAATAATTTCCTAAAGATCAATTAATTCCCACATATTCATTTTATCTGTGTTGACATTATGCAAGTTTTGATGTCATTTATTCTTTATAACATAAAACTAATTTTTTTTGTTGTTGACGATATGTTTGTAGTTATTGTAACGTCTTCAGTGAAGAGGCTCTTGAAGTGCTTGCATAGAGGTATGTTCTTGTTAATGCGCCTATTGTTGGTTACTATGCAAGAGAAACAATGCCAAACATACAAGTATTTGTTAAATCATCAAAGAAGATGACATTGATGATATTGAACGGAACCGAAATAAGCTATCATTTCAACATAAGGTGGCTCTATGTTGAAAATGGACTTCACAAGGAAGAAGGTACTCGCATAAATGTTTTATTCATGTCATATCCTTTTTGAAGATGCTTATTATTATGTTTCGTATTTCCCTATGTATTCGTTCTTGATTACGTTTTATTTTTATTTTTTTATTTGGATAGTTGAAGGTTACTCTGTGTATATTAATGGTCTTTCAATGGATGCTACACGCCTACACATGCATATTCATGTCATATCCTTTTTGAAGATGCTTATTATTATGTTTCGTATTTCCCCATGCATTCGTGCTTGATTACATTTTATTTTTATTTTTTTATTTGGAGAGTTGAAGGTTACTCTGTGTATATCAACGGTCTCCAATGGATGCTACACATGCACTGCTAGAGGAGGAATTCAAAAAGTTTGGACATATTAAGCCTAATGGTATTCGAGTTTGAAACAACAGGGTATGATTCAACCCATTTTCTATTTGTATTGAATTTTGTTTATTCTGCTCCTTTGAAACTCATAACATAGATTCTCTTTTGGTTTTATTGAATTTGAGACTGTTAGATGCGGTTCAAAAGGCGATTGAGGTATGTGCAAGTTAATTATATGTTTATGTTCTTTTAATATACTTCTATTCCCTATTAAAACCATCAGGCATTGCTTTTGGATTCTCGAGTCTTACAAATTTCTAATCGTTTCTGCTTTGTATTTTTTTCAGTTCTGCTACGAGTAGAGATGCACAAAATACTGCTTAACCGATCTTTTCGCCCTCAAAGATGAGTTACTCTAGAGGATTTGTTTTTATTTTGTAAACTTTTGAGGATGTTATTTTTTTACCCGGTTTAACGCGTCGCATCGCGGGCGGGCTTAAACTTAGTTAACATTAAAAATAGTTGCTATTAGTTTGTCTTCGGCCTAGCGTCCTAGCTATACAAAGGTGGTCCACACCCACGTACCGAAGGTTAAAGGCTTAAGTCCTGGGTTTCGTCTTCTTGCTTGGCCTGACTTTTTATTAATATTGTTTAGAGGTGGGCAAATCTGTTTTTTTTAAACCGATTCCGGTTCTAAACGGTTTCGGTCAACAATCGGTCCCGGTTCCGATTTCTCTTAGAATCCGAAACCGTCTGTACTCACTAGTTTAGTTACAACCGGTTCTGATTCTGGGCTTTTTGCCCACCTCTAGTTTATGGGTATTTTTGTAGGATGCATCCATCGCCAAACGATTGTAAAAATGAGGAGACAAAATTAGGTTTTGATAATTTAAAGCCCGTTTAGGTGATAAATGACGACAAACGATTGAAATATACAGTACACCAATATGGGCCTTTTGGGCTTTTAGTTACAGAAGCTAGCCATCGATCAAAAAACACCTAATAATCTTTAAATTGCTAATAATATATAGAGTAAATTGCACTTTTTGTTCTTTATATTTACACAAAATTTCAGAGATAATCTTATATGTTTCAAAATGTCAAAATCAGTACTTTAAGTTTTAAAATGTTGCAAACTCGGTCCTTTCTTCATTAACGCCGTTAAGTACTCACAAAATAAAGGACCATATCTGAAAATTTATGTAAATATAAAGGACCAAATGTGAAATTTATTTAATTACTTATATGATTTTTTTTTATATTTATGTCCTTATTCTGTTAATACTTAACGGCGTTAACGGAGAAAGGACTAAGTTTGCAACATTTGAAAACTTAAAGGACTAATTTTGACATTTTTAAACATAAAGGACTATCTCTGAAATTTTGTTTAAACATAAAGGACCAAAAGTGCAATTTACTCCAATATATATGCATGTATATATGCGCGCGCATGTATATGCATCTGTATATATATGTAGATGTATACATGTATACACTTATATATTTATTGTTCGATCTATTTAGATTATTTGTCTTACATCATTGGTAATTTAATTCGAAAAGAAACAGAAAACGATCTTTCTTATGATAATTAAATGGACTCCATACCTTAAAAATTGACTCAAATAATGATGTAAAAGTAAGAACCGTTTTTAAGTATAAAGATTTGTAATGATTCTTCATGGATTTAATCTCCGTGAAGTTTTGAGTAGTTGGAATGGGTTACTCTTTCTTTTTAAGTCACTAGAAGAGACCTGGTCAAATAAAATTTCTCTGTATGTTTGATTTATTTTAGATATATGATTTCTATATTTAGATTTCTGAATATTTCTGTTGGACATTTTTTATATTGAGATTTATAGAAAAAGTTTTATTCATACAAAAAAGCCGACATACATACACACACATACATAACTCCTTATTATAATATTAAAACAAAAGTATCTATATTTTATATGTTATTTTAATATGAATTCACTTCCTAGAACACAGCTTCTATAATGAAATTTCCAAATATGGGGATGCTATTTTAAAGTTTATTTCGTTTCTGTTTCTGGTATTAGTATGATCAAGGCATGTGCCTGGCAGCTATCATGGTACCAACATAATTTGCAATCATATAGCTCACAAATCTATGCCTTCTTATAATTGTAAAGCTAGAAGCATCACACGTTCTAAAGTTCATCGTAATCAAAACAAACAACGGTTTAATTTGTCAAATAAAAGCAAACTTTATTAGTCATACACAAAACAAACGTAATTTCTATTAAATTTTGAAAGCTGTGGCTGTGATTAGACTAGCTTGACTCGTCTAAAGCTTAAACCCATTCATATAGAGTTTGGAGTTTGGACATATACATATATAAATAGAACCCTTTAAACACTAAGTAAAATTCTTGGGGATTAACGA
The DNA here is from genome assembly GCA_009363875.1 of Mikania micrantha. Lineage (NCBI taxonomy): Eukaryota > Viridiplantae > Streptophyta > Magnoliopsida > Asterales > Asteraceae > Mikania > Mikania micrantha. The sequence continues at coordinate 87,380,060 of CM018694.1, read as the reverse complement.
AACTAAATTAACTTACCTAGTATATTCACACTTTTCAGTAGGGTCTGGAGGAAAGAATTAAAGACAAACATTACATGTATCTCAGTTTGGATAGATAGACTGCTCTTAAAGAGTCTTGTGCTCAAAGTTATATTTTAAAGTTAATCATTTCAACGTCTTTAATGTTATTTTCAAAAAATAAGTAAAATAATGTTAAAATTATTATGGGATAATCTGGTGCTAAATAATGTATTTCTCTTGTCAAATTATGAGACCTCAAATCCTAGTATCATATACTATGCATGTTTGATAATGCTAATTAAATATAAGTAAAGCTCATATGCATATTTTCCATTAAGGGGTTTTGTTCATGGGTCAAAAAATAAGAATGTTAAACATGTGATGTTTACTATAATACTAGTTGGCATGTCTAGCTTGAAAAGAAATTGAAAATCAATTCAGAGTTATTTATAAACATGAATTGGAATTCTTTTTATATTTATATTTTTCTGCGGAAAACATGACCATTATGCAATAAAATAGCAACTTTACTAATTAACCTAAAGTCTGCGCTCATTTTCTAGAAAATATAATGTTGTAAAACATTACACTTCTATTATAAATCTTAAATCAGTTTCAATTTTAGGACTTGAATTATATCATATAATACACAATCGATTTAATTTAAGGTATAATATATATATAGGGTAAGGAGTGAATAATAACCCACCTTAATTGAGGTAACCCATTAACCCTGGCAAAAAACGCTCAAATCGTAAAAAAAAAATTCATGGTTTTTTTTATGCAAAAATAGGGGGGCTCCTTTTTTTCATGGTTCGCTAATTCACAAGCGTTAAAAAGTTAAACGAAATGTAAGTTTGCGTTACACTGCGAACATTTATTTAAGTGTCGCAGTGTAACGCAAACTTACATTTCGTTTAACTTTTTAACGCTTGTGAATTAGCGAACGCTTAAAAAAGAAGCCCCCCTATTTTTGCATAAAAAAAACAATGAATTTTTTTTTTGCGATTTGAGCGTTTTTTGCCAGGGTTAATGGATTACCTCAATTAATGAGGGTTATTATTCACTCCTTACCCCATATATATATATATATATATATATATATAGGAACTTGTTCTATTAAGGACCATTAAATATCAAAGAACCAAAAGAACTAATTTTGAACCACATCTTTTAAGGGGTATAAAAGTAATTTTTCTTTAAAATAGGAGAAATTACTTTTTTATCCTTTTAAATTTGTGGCTATAATTGGTTCTTTTATTTCTTAAGTACCAAAAGTTCTCAATTGAATATATATATAGAGGACGGTTATAATACAAAGGAATTTAACGTGAGAAGCGTAAGAAGTCATAGGGATTTGACATGTGTCATCAGGGTAAAGGGTATTATCGTCCATACAAAATTACAGACCGTGATTCATAAAATTCCGGACTGTAATTTAACACACATAATCAATGACCAACTGCGTAATTACGTACCATATAATCACGTACCACGTTATATCAAAATTACAGACCGTTATTTACCTTTCATATCAAAGGAACAACTGCATAATTACGTACCAATAATCACGTACCAAGCATTAAAATCATGTACCACGTAAAAAAAATTGAAAAAAACTATAACAATACTATACTCAAATTAAAGATAATAAAATTCTCTATTTTATGGTGTAATTTTTTTAAAAAATGATTAAGCGTTTAAAAGTTATTCAATTTTTAAAAAAATGGTGAAACTTGATTCAAAAAAAAAAAGTCTAACAAATGTAGGCAATTCCTTTTTTGCCCTTTCAATTGTAATTCACGCTAGTTTTTTACAAAAATGTGGGGATCACTAGATCTTAACCATTCATTTATTTGATCAATGACCCAGATTACTTCCTACCCTTCTCACGTTAATAACCCTTTGTATTTGATCCAGCTCCTATATATATATAAAATTTTTTAAGATTCGGGCAAAAAACGCTAGGGTTAAGCGGTTAACGCTATAAGGGAGGGTTAACATTTGAACATCTCCCTATATATATATATATATATATATATATATAAGTTAAATTGATCAACTAGTAAATGCTCAAAATTCAATTTATACGAATCCGAACTTTATGAATTTTGTGTTAGGTTGATATATTATATATTTCGTGCAATGCTCAAAATTCAAACCATCGCATAAAAACCCATTTAATGATCTCATAACGAGGAAATGTTATTCATGCGTTGTGACATGGTAATACGATTAATTTAAGTCCTAAAATATTAGTTTTGGAGATTGAAGCGTAGAGGTAAAACATTATTATGTCCAAAACATTACAACAAAAGAATTTTGAAAATGTAACTTTTTTGGAAAATATCTTAACAAAATTTTGCATATTATATTTGACAAGACTTGTTTCAGAACAAAATATATGTCAAAACATAAACAACTCAAAAAATACATAAAAATTAACAAAGAAAATAGATTATATATTTATATTTGGCAGCAATAAAAGTATAAAACAATTCGGGTGGATCGTCTGGGAAGGTATGATTTATGAGTGGTTTACCATGTTTTGAAAACCGGGCCCGATCGGTCGAACCCACAACCGGTGGGTGAACCGGTCCGGTTAGAGGGTTCTGGGTCGTTTTGGTTGAACCGGCGAACTAGTGGTTGAACCGTTTTTTTTTTATTTTTTAAATTTCTTGTTTTATATATATATATTTATAAAATCATCCGATTCTTAAATCCGGTCCGACCGGTCGGACCTCTGATCGGTAAGGAGACCGGTTCGATGTCCGGTCTGGTTTTGAAAACAATGGTGGTTTAGGGTGTTAGAGTTGCATTTCAAGCGATGATAGTAATTTAGATAAAGTGATAAAATAAGTTTGGAATATGTAAATTTTTTTAGGAAAGAATATGGTTGTTCCCAATCCACCCTAATACTACATTTTTTGTCATATATATATGATTAATGTATGCATTTAGTTTTATACTTGATACATATGATGTTCTACATTTTGTCAAAACCATGAAACCAAATCAAAATTAAACTATTATTAGTAAGGAATGGTTCGATATAATTTTAACGATTTGATTTTGTTTATGATTATAAAAAATCGTTTCTAACATTTTGGGCCTTTTGGCTCCCATTTTCATCGCCAAAAATGGAATATAAAAGCTCTTTATATCCTAGTAAAAAATAAGGGTATAAATGTCACCTTTGAATCAGCAAATATGGAATGTTTAAATTTAAGAAATGGTATACATATAATTAATCAAGTTTAAAAAAGAGATATGTAACACTTTAAGCCGGATAAAACTTACTAATATATTATTATTAAAAAAGCTAGAACTTAAAGTAACCATCCATACTCCATAGTATATGAAATCAAGTTTCAAGCCTCAAAGGTCATTATTTGACACAAAAAAAAATCTTAAAATACTTGGTTTCTTATATTATTTTAACTCAAACTCTTATAATCGTAGTTACTTTCTTCACTTTTGACGTTAATTTCCTTAAATACTTGTCGTGTAAAAACACTCAAAAAAACTCGACAGAGCCAGACATTGTTAAGCGACGGAAATAGCAATAATACTTGATCGTAAAATCTAGTATTTGATAATGGTTATAACAATGACAATAAAATATGCGATATAATAATATAACCAAGTTCTAAATTTAGAAATATGGAATATGAAATGTGATATTCTGATAATTTAATTACACAACCTTTTAACAAATGTTGTGAAACACTAGAATTGCGTGTTTTAAATACAAATAAGCTATTGTTTCATTATTTCGTTTCGATTGGTTTATTACCTAATTTCCAAACTGTAATAATCAATGTTTTTGTTAAAACCAGACGTGGCCGATTAGACTAGAGGGGTCGCCGGTGTAAAAATAAGGCGTTCAGACTGCTCTTTCTTAAACCGGTTGGTTATCGGTTTAACCGGCGAATTGAACTGTGGTTGGGCCGGTTTTTTTACTCTTGAATCCCAATGATAAACCATTAAAAACAAACCGTTGGTTTTTTAAGCAAGGTTATATTTGTTTAAATATTAAATATGTTTGTTTACATGTTTATATGATTATATAATTTTTTAGTATTTTAAGTATTTATGATATCATTCAGTTCCTGAATCCATTCTGATCAGTTAACCAATAAGACAACAAGTTCAAGTTCAATGTATTTAACGTTCGTAGACTACCACAATTGTATGTCTTGGTTATTTAGTTATCAAATTTCAACGTTGGAATATTCAAGTTTACACAAGTATATGGAAACTTGATAACTTAGCACGATGTACTTATATTCTTATAAGCACTTCATCATAGCAACTAAATTAGGTGACTACCGTATTAAAAATTTCTAATAAAATAAAATAAAATAAAAAAACTAAATATATATCCTGTTACTTTGAAAGGTATTATTTCTACAGAAAATGAAGATATGATTTTATAAAATCTTAGTGTTGATATAAAGTTAATCTATTAGCTGTAATTTAGATCATGTAATAGTTTGTTTAAAACGTTCGGGCAAATAGTTACAAATAACATAGGTTTATGGATTCATAAAGAAGTATTTTAAGAAACAATATTCATATAGTCAATGTTTATAACCCCAATGAAAAAGAGAACGACTTATTGTTGTGATCAATTGATATTTTTTTTTGCCCAAGAGTTAGATAAATGTTGTAACCACAGAAGATCAATGTTCATGAAGAAACTTGAGGCTTAATTTAGTTACCTTGTTTTTATGATGGTACTGGATGCATTCAGATTGCGCTTTGGTGCTCTCATCGATAGGTAATTGCAACCATAGAGGTTCAGTGATCAGACTGTGTGTTGATCGTTGAATGTTGGCGTGATTGACGGATCACATAGATTTGCAAGTGAAGGGTTTTATAAACGAGTTATTCAAGTCATATACATGTATTTTAGGTAGGGTATATATCGATCTAATAATTATCTTTAAGATAGAGATATATATATAATTAATTTTTTTTGTTGTGTATATGTGTTATGAAAAGTTATTAATTAATAAAAGACTAGAAAGTAATTCTTAAAAATAAAAAAGTCTTTTATTACAATAAAAAAAAATTAAATGATAGTTGAAAGAGTATGGGAAAATGCATGATTTGATTCATAGGTAGCGTGGTGTATAAGCAAATATGGAATCTCTTGTATCATTTTAACTTTTTTGAACATCAAAAGTGTGATCTAATCATCATCACCTTTGCTTTCCCATAAAACACCTTTTTTCTCAAATATCGAGTTGGTAACCAACACCAAGCAATTTAACAGGTTAAATATTCTTTAATAACTACTTGTATATAATTAGTTGTATGTTATTTACATTTTCTACATTTATTTATTTATTCACGTATTTTTATTTTATTTTTTGCAAAATTAACCTATTTAGTGGGCTACAACATAAAACGTTACCAATCGAAATTGTAGTTTATGGGCCGAATGACTGAAAAGTATTAGTATAATAAAGAAGTGTTTTATATGTAAATCTCATATAGTTAGATATATAGATAATAAGATAAAATTCGCCAATGATTGTGGGGAACCTTAGCAATGGGTTGAGATACGTCTGTCTGCCTTTTGACTTTTCTAGTCAAACATATATTTTTTACAACAATAAATCAATAGTGCTCCTATTTTAATGCCAAACTATTTCATACAAAATTATTTTTTCTCGAGTTAGAACATGTGATATCTCATTTTGAGATAAAACATCTAGTAATTGAGATCGTCCTATATAGAGTCAAATAGAGGAGTACAAATCGGGTTTTTTTTTGAACCGGTTCCGGTTCCAATCGGTTCCAGTTCCAGTCAACAAAGTCAATACTCGGTTCCGGTTCCGGTTCGGGTTTTGGCCGGTTTTGGTTCGGGTTTTGGCCGGGTTCAGGTGGAACCAGTTCCGGTTTTCCGGTTTCGGTTCCGGTTCCGGTTCTAATTTGTTTGAAAAACCGTACATGTTCATACCCACCGGTTCGGGTATGACCGGTTCCGGTTCGGGTTGTCGGTTCCGGCTCCGGGTCTTTTTTTTGTACACCTCTAGAGTCAAACATATATCTATTCCAGTTGATTTACTTCTTTTGGCCGTCTTTTATTTATTGACACACAAAATTCTCAAATTGGTTCTAAATTGTGAGGTCCAATCATAAGTTAGGCAGATTCTACCATGTTGGCTATTAACCGGCTTGGTTATTGGTTTAGGTATCTGGTAAGACCGGTTAACTGGTTTTTCTATGTGCATATGTGTCGCAACCATATACTATTCAGTCAACCACTGACTAAAAGGGGCACAAACCGATTTTTTTAAAAGATTTTTTGGTCAATAAAATTGAAAACCAGGTAGATATGAAATGAAACTGGTTCCAGTTGGTTATGATTTTTTACCAGGTTTTGATGGGTTCTAACCAGTTTATATTGGTTTTTGGCTAGGTAAATATGGAACCGGTTACAGTTTTGATTTCTATGAGAAACTAGAACTGTTTGTACTGTCGGTTCAGGTAAAATTAGTTCTGGTTACGGGTAAGGTAGTCGGGTCTTGTTCCTATTCTAGAACCGCTTTTTTATAACCTCTACCACTGATGTTGAACATCTTCTACTGCCATTTCTGCCACCTCCTCCGCAATCATTGTTGTCACACGTTATCACTAACCACCATAAAACAAATATAATAGCTGAACTCATTTTAATACATTTTTAAAACAATTCATTTCTAGGCAAAACACATTTTAGGCAACCACTAATTAGGCCAAAACAAATTGATATTTATTTCAAAATGATTTTATTGGTCTTAACTAAGTTTTAACTGAATATGTTTTAACATGGTACCTGATACGTTATCATTGCTAGTTTTTGCTTAAGTCCCATATGGAACATGTATGTAGCATAGTCGTGTCAAGTATGCATGTCTTTTACCATTTAAAAGATATATTTTCACACATATCGTTGTTGTCTGGAATTCAAACAAAACAAATTTTGACTTCATTGATACCAGTGACGGGGCTTGGGAAAATAGTCGGAGGGGGCCGGAGGATTTTTAGGAAAGAAACGGAGGGGGCCGAAGGATTTTTAGGAAGAAAACGGAGAGAACCGAAGGATTTTTCGACGAAATACTATTATATCGACCCTTCTGAGCGAAAAAACAGGGGGGGCCGGGGCACCCCGGGCCCCTTCAAAGCTTCGTCCTTGATTGATACCTTACTATTTCATCGTATGTCTAAAGACGATATCGAAAGCTTTTAAAAACAATATTTAAATATATTTATATTGTTTTTAGTAGACAGTTGACCCTTTCATATAAACAATAAATAAAAAATAAAAAAGTTATATAAGGCCCTACTTTTAGTAGGCCATGATCACTGATCACCCGGATGACAGTGTATCACGTCTCGGTTACATGACTCCTATCATAACAGCTCAGGCAGGATGGGTTAAGCATGAGCTTGGTTACAAGCGTGAGAGGAAGAGAAATGAAAATTGAGAAGGGGTGATGGTTGCATATATCAATATGAATATGAGGTGATGATTACTCTCACAGAGCCACAGGGAGGAGCAATTTTTTTTATATGAATAAAACTAAATTGGAGAACATCTAGGTAGCTCCCCATTCACAATTTCAAAGTTGTGCATAAAAATATATAATGTGTTTCATATTATGATTGAAGCTTTATTTTTTCGGAATATATTTTGTTTATAAGTTTTTTATTGAAATAACAGCCAGCTGACAGAATGATTTTTTAAAGAATTATGCATTCCTTCACTACACTGCTGTTTGCTCAACTTCAGAGGTTTGTTGTGTTTATTCTAGTACACTTTATTGAACAAACAATCTTGAACCTTTAAATAAGACATCTAAGGTTTTGTATATATAAAAATATGACTTTAAAAAATTAATTTAATTTAATTGATTTTACAAAATTTTAATTTGCTGTTACAAAATAGTTAGGATGGCAATTGATACAAAGCAAGAGAAATAAGTTAACTTAGGTGGACAATTACTGTATTTTAGGCTAAAATGTGTAACAATATAACATATAATGGATTGAGATGACAATACTTAACACAAAATGAATCAAGATGATAACTTAAAATTTATATGAATAGAATATATTCAAATGAATAATAATTACCAGTAACATATTTAATGAAAAAATCACTAAAGATTACCCAAATATACTATTTGTTTAAAACAAATTTTAATTTAAACTAAGTTGTTGTTTTTTAAATGACCAATTTAAACCTAAACTAATTTGCTTAAAACATGTCTTGACTAACACTCATTATGACAAATTACCCAATCTCTCCATTTTAGTTGCTTTACATAACAAACTAGGAAAAAAAAAGGAAGAATGGAAAATAAACAAAAATAAAAAGATGACAATGTAAATATATAACGAAAAAAGCAATTATATTTTGACCGTTACAGGATTCGTTTGAACTACTTTAAGATATTCAACATGTAACTCAAATTATTCTAGGAGTCTAGTTTGTTAAAAAAAAGTTTATGAAATGAACCGGATTCTTGAATGCGTCTAGTATTTCTAAAAAGGTTAAGCCATCCCTAAAAATAAAAGGTATAGCATTCAAATATAGAAAAATAATTCATTTGCAAAACATTATGATAGGATCCAACATGTTTGGTCTCGAACGGCAAAAAGAAGGCTCTTGTAAAGATTAGATAGTTTAGCAAGCAATATACATCCATTATTATAATAAAATTCAATTTTTATAATTTAATAAACAACAATAATGAATATGAAAACCTTAAAACCAACATCGTGATGTGAGGAAGTTGTCCAACTTACCAATGTCTTTCACATTAAGATACATCATTCAAAATATACTTTTTGACTTTGTACTCAAACTTATTTTTTCCATTTCATAAAACAAACATTACTATTGGTTATTTGTGTTGGTTTTAGCGTTTTCGCGACCGGCCCAACATTGGGACCGGAACCAGTGATAAAACGAGTTTAGTTTGATGCATTTAGACAACCCTCAATTGATACGACCGGTTACCAGTTGGACTTGTTACACCAGCAAACCAGAAGGTAGTTAGACCCATTTATTTTCCCCTAAAATTCAAAAGAGAAAGCATTAAAACCATACCTTATATATTTTTTAACCGTTATTATATTTGTTTAAACATTAATTATGTTTTTTTAAATATTTTAATTATATAATGTTACTTATATTTTTTAAGTATTTATGATGTTATTCGATTTTTGAATCTGCTTCATCGATATATATGTTTGGTCGACCAATGAACAAATAAGACATCCGGTTCAATGTGTGGTACGTTTATGTAAGCAATATGTTTTAAAGAAATCAAACTTGATCTCCAGAATTTTTAACGATTCCAAATACAAGCATGAACACAAAATGTTTAATAAATCAATTTTTTTTGTTCCTTAAATCTAAACCACAAACTTTATCAAAATATACAAGTTTAATGTGTGTGCATTTATTGACAAGTCGCAAATTAAATTTACTTTGGTTAACCCCGCCTATGTGCTATACGCTATGTAGGACACTAATTGTTTTGTTTATATTCAAGCCACTTGTATTAGATAGTGAGGATTGCACCTGGGAACACTCTTACGCTCCGTTTCCGATAGAATAGGAAGGGGAAAAAATGAAAGGAAAAGAATGGATTTCTTTCGTTCCATTTTCTTCCAAATCAGGAGGAAATAAGTAATTTTGTCTACTTTTCTTTCACTTTCTTTCGTTTCCCTCCTAAATGAAACTCGAGAACACGACATGTGTTCTTTACTTATTTTCTTTTCTTTTCCCTCCTTAAATGAAATCAGGACACAAAATATTTCACTTTTCCTTCTATTTCCTTTTCTTTTCTCATTAAATGAACTAAGAATAGAGGGTTAATATAATAAACTTTTTAAGAGAATAAAAGCAATCATTAATATTATAACGCATTCCTATAGCAGAATCTAAATTGTGAACTACAAAGTTTAAAAAATAATAATAAATACAATAAAACAACAATGTAAGTAAAAAATAATCCAATAAATGTGAGCTCATGTCAGATACTGATACGCAATTAAAATTTTGCACAAAGAAAGTCAACTCATAGTCTGGCTGATATAGTTATTTGGTCACAAGAGCGAAGACAAAAAACATCCCCACTATATAAACGTCAATTTAACTAAAAAATAAAACCAACAAAATGACAAATGTCACACATTGTACCAATTAAATTATGCACAAACCAAACATAAAGTTTAAACCAATAATACTGTGCAGCACTGTACGACCAAAAAATAACTGAAAAATAATTGTCAACATATGGAACCACGTCTCAAAAGCAACAATTGGCTGATATGAGTATTGAATTACAACAACAACGTGTGACACAAAAAAAACTCGCAACAAATATCAACCCATCAAAAAATTCTAAATCTATCAAACCCTTTCTCTAAAGCAACCTTCACTTTCAAGAAACACAACAAATAAAACAAAAAATGAAGCCATACATTTTGACCTTTTTTTGCCAAAATAACTGCTCGATTAGTCGATATAGGTACTTAATCATAATAATTAACAACATAAAAAAAAACGCAACATCTAATCCTTTGTATAACTTTAAATCAGTCAAACTAGTCTCAATCGTAACATTCACTCCTAAGAAACATAATAAAAAAATAAAACAAGAAAAAGAATTCAAGCCTGCCTTCACTGTGCACAAAATAAAAAATTAGTTATACATTTTGACCTTACTTTGATCACATTAAGAGTCAAAGTCATATTCACTCATAAAAAATGATAATATAAAATACATTTATTTGTAGTTTTCCACACTCGCGTGTTTTAAACTCCAAATAACTTTAATTCATCTGGATTAACATGTCGAACCATTACTTCTACACAACATTATTTGCTATATAGCTAGCAAACCATCATTGACAACTTATTTGTCATGTCATTTTAATAACTATGTATATATGTTAAAACAATTAAATCGTTTTGGACTCTGCTACCAAACAAATCCACAATTCTCCTATTAACCCATGTTTATTTCGTTAACCGAATAACTACATCTTATTACTTTTGGGCTCACACTAAAGTAAATCCAAAGGTGTAGGTTTTTTCTTTAATTTAATTAATGTAGGGTTCACTTACATTAATAACAAAATAAGAAAAAACCTACACATTTAGATTTACTTTAATGTGGGTCCCAAAGTAATAAGATGTAGTTATTCGGTTATGCAATAAGGAAGAGTAAACATTCGAACCATCCTATATATATATTATACTAGGATAATTCTCTGTGTATTACACGGGTTGAATAAAAATATATTAAATAGTTATTAATAAAAATTTCAAACATGTTAAAGGACATTAAATTTATATAAAATATGATTGAATTTGAATATAAGTTAAAACTTAAAATAATAATATTATTGTTTTAAACATTCGTTATTAAAAATTTGTTTTTTACACTTTCATTTTAGAAAGCTGGTTTAAAAAAATACATTTTTTTACAAAATATAGTTTGATATTTGTGTATTACATGAGTTAAAATTTATTTTTAATTGAAATATAATTTGATAGAAGAAAGAGGCGGGAAATTATTGTTAAAATGCTTAAAATTGTGACATGTGTCCACTTTTATAGATATATATATGTTTAACTTGGTTAGTCGCCCGTGTACTACACGGGCTTGATCAAAAAAATATATTAAATAATACAAATTACTTACTAAGATTTAATAATTGTGAAATGATTATGTGAGATAAATTTTTGTTTGTTAAGTTATAAAATGACATTAATTGAGAAAATACAGTTAATTTTATTGGGATTGAATAAAGGAATTAATAAATTTGTTCCAAATACCAAATTAAATATTTATCATGTAAAGGTGGAAATACATATACACATTAGGGTATTTAGATAGAAAAATATAATAAAAATAGAAAAAGTATTTTAAAATTTGATACAATTTAATAATTTCAAACAACTCTTTAATTAAGTGAATAAAATAAAAATGAAATTAAATAAAATAGAAAACTTTAACACTCAGTTCCTGATTTTATTATATGAGAGAAAAGAAAAGAAAAGAAAAGAAAAGAAAGAAAAAGAAATAAGAGGAAATGAAAAGAAAAGAAAGGAATTTTTTCCTTCCATTTTCTTCCAAATCGGAAGGAAAGAAACACCATGGGCATAGGTTAATAGGGGCCGGGGGGGCCTATTTTTTCGTCCGTAGTGTAAATTTTTCGGCCGAAATGTTATTTTTAGTTAAAATCGCGGTTTCGCCCCCTGGCTTCAAAAAATTACCATGTATTCTGGGTTTCGAAAATTTCCGCCCCCCTCTCACTTTACCCAAGCTCCGCCACTGAGAAACACTATAAAATTTTGCTTAGTTTTCCTTCCATTTTCCTCCCTTTCTCTCCTTAGATGAAACTCGGGAACACAACATTTGTTATTTTCCTTCACTTCATTCGTTAAATGAAACTCGAGAACACAAACAAGTTTCTCCTTTCCTTTCAATTCTCTTCTTTTTTTTCCTTAAATGAACTCGGGTTTGCATACTTGCATTGAAGAACAAAATGATATACATTGAAAAATAAAAATAATGTTGATTTTCATTGTAGTTACAAAACTAAATAAAAATGAAACTTTCAAAATTAAAATGAAACATATAATCATTAATTTGAATTGATGATAAAAAAGGAAAATCATTGATAGAATTTAAATAAAGAATCAATTATAGAGAATTAATTAATATTACCTTACTTAAAATGGGAAATAATTTAGGCGGGAAAATATTCCACTACAAAAAGACACGTGTACAAAATTATTTTGATTTATTATATAAGATATATTCCATATATGATTATCATAGCAATAAAACCATCAAGCTTACGCGGGATTTAAATTGAATTTTAATAAGAACTTAAACAGTGTGTCGTAAATCAAACTTTAATTTTATTAATAATGGAACATGTTCATCAGTTGCGCGTTTTTTTAACTAACGAAGTGTACAGTATGAATCTTAATCGTTATAAAAAAATTAATAACTTAGAAGAGCCGGTGACAATTTCATTATTAACTAGGCATTTATATAGCTGAAAGCAAATATATATCCATATGTTGCATATGTACATACACCATTCTTAGCTAGTTTTTTATTTGTTCGGTTATCATTTAATTTAATACTATAATCTTATCATTTTATTAAATTGCACTAGAAAAAAATAAACATTATTTGTTTATTTAATTAAAATAAAACTCATAAAATACGAAAAAAAAAATCATTTTTTTGAATAAAAACCAAAAGCCAAACAGAATCAGGGAAATGTCAGAAATACTCATGTGACCACCGAAAATATAATTAGCTGTCAGAAACAACCACAAAACCGTCATAACTTCGGAAACCGTTGTCATCCTTAAAAACCGTCATGTAATTGTCTAACTGTTGGAAACTACAACATAGCTGGTGTAATTGTCGGAAACCGTCACGTAATCACCATAACTATTAGAAACTAGCAGGTAACCATCATAAAGCGTCATGTAACCGCTGAACCATCTGAAAATATCGCGTAATAGTTCGAAAACTGCTATAACCATCAGAAACCGTCATGTAACCGCTGAACCATCTGAAAATATCGCGTAATAGTTCGAAAACTGCTATAACCATCAGAAACCGTCACGCAGCCGCCATGAACAATAGTAACCATCAGAAACCGTCATGTAATTGTCTGAAGCCATCATGTAACCGCCTATTTTAAATGGTTTAGATCTCACTTCAAGATTGTCGGACGACAGAAATCGTTCCTGACATATGTTATGGAATGTCATTAATATTTAATTTTATAGGAATTTCGTGTGGTTTAGAGGCGTTAAGGCGACTTTTTGCATTAATCAACTGTATGTGTCTACATATAGAGGAAGATTCATAAGAAAATTCCTCATTTTGGAAAAAACAAAGAAAAGTTATACTTACTAATAAATTTTTAATTTTTTTTCGTAATTTTTTATGATAAGGTTAAAAATGTTATAATGAGAAATAAAATTTAATAAAGATATATAAATCATGAATTTACGTATATGTAATCAGTATGTGTAACATACACATTACATAAATGTAATAACATGAAATACATTTTTTTTACTACATTTCTTACCTTATAATAATAGGAAATAAAAAATGAAAAAAAATAATTGGTTTTATATATATATATATATAGGGGTGTTATAATTCTTTTGTCATCAATGGTTTTTTAAAGCTTTAGATTTTTGTTATTTTGTCATTAATTGGTTATATATATAGGGGTGTTAATTGGTTTTATATATATATACATGGAGCATTCTCATGTTTTTTCATATAGTCCTTAAAATAAGAAATTTTGTTCGTTTAAAATATTATGTATGCACGGTTCCTTCTCATGTAATTTAAAATAAAAAGAATTGCATGGTGATATAAACATATGACTCATATGAGAGGGTGAGACGTAGAGCGTGTGAAAAAAATAATAACATAAAATAAAAGAAGTAAATAATTAATTAATTAAAGCGTGACGGCCGTCTAACTGTACAAGCAAATTAAGCACGCATGATGGCATGCATCATCCTTCAATTCACATGCCAAATGCAGGTTAAGTGGTTAACCACATTTCTCAAGTACTTAGTCAATTTTTTTTTTAAAATTATTTATAGTCATAGTATACTACTCTTACTCTTTATCTATACCCAATATTTCGTCTGCATGCCAATTTTGTCGCCTTTTCTCTCCTAATTTGTGAGAAAACGTACATAAATCCCTAATTGTATTCTCTTGACTCCGTGCTCTTGTTTACTTATTGAGTTCTTGTCGCTCGTCTCCCAAGTCCACACTCACATAAAGGTTTAAAGCCCAAATAATAACATACTTGGCCGGCTAAAAAACTTAACTTATTGCATGTGAAATAGAAGAACATACTAAAGTTAAGGTTCTAGGCAAGAGCCTAGATTTTTGGCCAGTTAGCCACCCCTAATTATTACTTTTAATAACATAGTAAACAAAACAAACTAATATAATGTTTGTAAAATAAATTTTATATAGTCGCCAAAATGAATTAAAGTTGCGCCTTTAGGTATCCCACATAAATTACACACACTTATATTTTTTTTAACCGCCAACTAATTAACTGCCGGGTACTCCGTACGTGGCCCTCAGTGGCTAAAAGATGCCCAAGTTGGCCACTAGTCCAGACGTACGTAGCCCTTAGCCTACCAGCCACCAATTCCCGGTGAAAAAACCAGACCCAAGCACCCGCCCAAAGGCACGACAGTGAAAAGCCGGTAAAACCGGGTGAGATAAAGAATCGAACTCATGACCTGAGTCTCCTATCACTTCCCCCATACCTCCATCTTACCATTAGGACAATGCATCATTGGTTACACACACTTATATAAATAAAAAAAACAAAAAATTAGGGAACAATTAATAGATATAAATGGAGTAAAAAAGTTTGTCAGATAAGTTTTGTTAATATTTCTTTTTTTTTAATTTTGTTTGCATGGTAAACTTAAATTTGTTTAATTAATTAATTAATTAATTAATTAATTAATCGCAGCTGATTAGAATCTCATCCAATTCATTAGAAAGTGGAAATTGGACAAAAGAATATTACTATAAAAATTAAATAATTTAAACATATCCAATATTTATATCAAACATATTGCAAAAACAAAAAACAAGCATTTTTTTCTCTTCAAATTAACTTGAATAGTTTAACTTTAAAACAATAATTTTTATAAAGTTGATTAGGTTAACTCCAAATTATAATTAAAAACTACAATAGGATCTAGACTTAATGTTGTAATAACGCTTAAAAGAGATTGTGGGTTAGAGTGCACTCCATGGTCAAAGGATGATGCAAATGAAACCTAACGCGTGCACAAGCATGTGATCCCGTACTCAGATTACAACGTTCCTAATTCTTTTCAATTTGCGTTAAGCAACATCCTCGATCTATTTTATTTTATTCTTTTAATATTCGTTAACTATGCTTAGATTTCCTCCATGCATATTTCTATATTTAAACAACTTTTTTTTAACGGAATTTGATCTCAACGTGTGAACCAGGGCAATCGCACCAAAAACTCGTGTTCCTCTTTTTTTTTCAAATTTTGAATTCTAGTTAGATGGCTGAGTGGACGAAAGCGGCGGATTGCTGTCACCAAGGACTAGTTTCCATGACCTCCGTTGAGACCCCACCACCACCCCAGGAGGAAACCGCACCGGAAACTCCTTTGCCCTCTCAAGGACCCCTATTTCGTCTTGGAAGGGATTTGAACCCATGACTTACATTTGGAAAGCCAAGTGATACCGCTAGGACAAACTCTTTGGTATTTTAAATAACTATTAAGAAGACTTTTAAGTTATGTAGACTAGCTAGTAATATTGTTACAAACTTTTATGATACTTTATAACTTAGAATGACAACTAGTTATGCTATTAAAAAGTAATTTAATAAAGAAAAAATATTTTCATAAAAATTAGTAAATAAAGATACTTAAGCAAACACCATACGCTAACTTGTATTTTTGCATAAGCCTACTTGCATAATTTCATATATAAAAACAAGTAATTATATAAATATAAATTTAACATAATAAATAAAATTGTATAATTGAAAAGCTCGTTTATGCTCGTGAGCTGCCTTGACCTCAATATGTGAAGCAAGCATAGACTCGACAACTAAACGATCAATATTTCTAGGCTCAATCTTGGGCTCGTTTAGGATTGCTCGAGTTTTTATCGATCTAATCACGAGTATCTCATTAGTCAACTTGATTCATTTATACCTTTACTAGATTAGTACCCCGTGTTTTACAATGGATGAATAAAAAAATATTATCAATCTATTTTAATAAATAAAGGTTTCTAAAGACACTTGTCATATTGCTAGACCACCTCAATTTTGTTTTTCTCTCTCCCCTCTCTTATTAAATACATGTTTTGAATTAAGAAAAAATGATTTTTTAATACATTAAAATTATATTAATACCCAAAAACACACTTTTTTTTTTAAAAAAAACAAATTATTATAAAATATTGAATTTTCAAAAAGAAAATTTAAAAAAAATTAAGAAATAAAATTTGAAAAAAGTATAGTGTTAAAAAAACAATATAATTATTTTATATTAAAAATTGTCTTATATTGTTTAAATTTTAATGATAATTATTCATTAAATTTTTTAATAATCTCGTGTAATATACGGGGTACTAACCTAGTTAATTATTAGATTAGTACGTACCACCTGTCATCTTCTCACACTACCATTGACACTTGTCACATTCTTACACCATTATTTACACTTGTCAATTTCTTATCATTCTACTTAATTTTCTCTCTTATTAAATAATTATATTTTCTCTTATTAAATAAATTATTTCTCTTATTAAATAATTATAAAACTAATAACTAATATATTATTTATCTTTCTATAATAAAACAAACTTAAAATTTTTTTTATAAAATACATCAAAATTTTCTAAAATAAAAATTTTTTAAAGCAAGAAATATTTTGTTCAAAAAAGCAAAATTTATATGAAAACAAGTTATCTTATGAAATGATTTTTTTAAATAAAATATACCATAAAGCGAGTTTTAAACAATGAGATTTTTTATAAACAAATGACGTATTTAATTTATTTAAAAACTACAGTAATAAAAATGATATTTTTTATTAACAAATGATGTTTAACGCTATTTTTAAATTAGGTTGATTAAATTTATTAATTAAAAAAATTATATTTTATATTATTGATTTATACAAATTGAAGTTTTAACGTCCATTGTTTCAAAGATATCAATTGTTACACATTATAAGATCATATATCATTTGTATAGTGATTAAAGTTTTTAATTATTTTTTTATTACTTAAAATATTTATTAATATGTCAAACTATCGTTTTATAATTGCTAAATTTTTATTAATAATTATTTAGCATTTTATATTAAATCCGCGTAATACACGTGTTAATAACCTAGTTGAAATAATATGTGAAATGTGGATTTAGAGATAACAAGAAACCCCCCACCCACCCTCTTGAAATCGAAAAAATGGGAATCGGTGTGCACTAATGTTTCCTTGCATCATATCAAATAATGATATTTGTTAATGCGTGTGTGTGATTAGTTTATTTTACAAAGACGCAGTATTTTATAAAAAAATGGTTTGGGTTCAAATAAAAGAAAATTAATATTTGATAGTAGTGTAGGACTTAGGAATAAAAGTAGTTGTTAATAAAAAAAATCAAATAAAGATATTAAATTGCTCATAATAATAATGTGAGTAACTAATTGCTAAAACTTTATGCTTTAATACGAATAAAAACGCCATAACATTTAAGTAATTTAATCTATATTGTTTATTACAATATCCAATAACTTTTCTCTATTTTTAGGGAATATTATATTCTTTAAATAACACATAACAAGCCTATAAACAAAACAAACTTAAGAAGAAAAATCCAACTCATAATAATCTAGTGGTAGGACATGAGAATGGGAACAATAAGATTAAATCAAATCTTTCTTCTATGATGTTGCGATAGAATAATAGAAATATTTCTCTGTTAAGACCTGCAAGTCTGGAACTCAAAACGGTCCCTTTTAAAACTATTAAAAATTATAAAATACAAAAAACATAAAAAAAAAACGAATACATAAAATTAATAATCAACAAAATATATATAAATTATATTTTCTAAATTTGAAACAAATTTTGAAACCAGTTAAAAATAGTAAGTAGCCTATGCAAGTGACGTTGAGAAGATAGAGGAGATCACATGATTCGCATGTATATGATATCACCACCGTCCATCGCTAGTGATGACGTAAAAACGTCCGTCAAACCTGTTGACTTGTACCTTAATCACGTATGCTTTTGCTTGAGAGAAAATTACCTAAATTGTCATTTTGACCAAAATGTTGCACAATTTGGTCATTTGTTTTTTTATAACCAAAATGTCCATTACGAAATGGGCGCTTGCGCCCATTAATTAGCGGGCGGCCGCCCGTTTGAGCACCAATAAGATTTCGCCCCGTGGTGCATACGGGCGCCCACGCTCGTTAACTCTGACGAACGCCCGTCATTCAAATAAGTTGTCACGTGCGTCGAGCCCACCCTAACACCCTTGTCACGGGCGTCCGCCCGTAAAAAGAAAAAAAATTCCGTCATCTCACAGGTGTGACACCCATGTCACTATATGTCACTTCCGAACATTTTATAACATTATTTAACAAATTACGTATATGCCCAGTAAAAACTTTTGTGTTTTACACATCTATAAACATATTATTACTAACACATGTTAAAACAAAGTTTAAGTATGTTTACAAACTCCACAAAACATTTATTACACAAAAGTTTCACACAAGTTTGATTATTAAGTTTAAAACCGCCTCCGAGGCTTCACGTTCGATTCCGATCACCATCACCGCTCACCCGACTCTTTAGTACATGCAAACACCTCATTTAAATTCACCATTAGTTCGTTAGAACCAAGTAAGATTACCCCATTATTTTCTCAAGTATATTCCATAACACCATATGGATACATTAATGATGTTCCAAATATAATTTGACAACATTATTCAATCGCATACAACACGATTTACTAACGGGTCGTATTCACCCAACATCTCGTTAATCTCTCATTAATGCATAATCATTATAATTTAACACAACACATATGTGCACACCAAAACTCCAGTTGTGCATCATATTTCCCAAAAGTCAAATTTAAACAATTTGACTCTTGAAATCGGATATCTACACTTCTTGTAGATCATACTTTGTTCACATACCTTGTGAATATATTACATTGGATTTGAAAGTCTTGTGTTCACACACCTTGTGAATTAAAGCATGCACATAACCAATTTAATGTCTACACTTTTGTAGATCATAACCTCCACATTATGATGGTTGTTTACACTCTTGTAAATCAACTCAATCATAATCACTAGTTAAATGTTTACACACCTTGTAAATCATTCAACTACAATAACTACACTAACCATAACCATTTATACCAATTTCAATCAAACAACAAATCACATATATGCTAAATGCACAAATACTTGTAATGTAGACTCACCCAATCCTACAACTACAAGTTCAATCAAAATGGGTAACTTACCTTGATTTGGAGAGTTATCAACAATCTCCAACTCTTTTCCGGGCCTTCTAGAACTAGATTCACCTTCTCTTCCTATTATATATTCACATATAACAGGATTTAATAATATGAACACACAACTTGTATTATTTATGTAATCCAGTTCATTTGACCTATTTGAATTTTCATACTTAATCAAAACCTCATTAAGGCTTTTATCAAACAACTCATGTGTAGAAACTAATCTACACATGTTCTTAGTCATATTCAAGTTATCAAAATTTCATATTTTGTAATATGTCAGTTGACTTTCATCACCAACACCTAGTTGTAAATCACACGTATACAACTAGTTTCAATGCACTCAACACCCATACATACTGATTCAAACTCATTTGAATCTCATTCATTACTACGTGGCATTTAGAAGTCAAGTCATCACTTATAATTAGCATATTTGTGCCATCATTAACTTTCAATCTCAACATTTAATCAAACACTTGAATTGGATCTATCAGTCCATAGAATGATCCAAAACCATCATAATCATCATTTAATCATCCTAATAGTTATCAATCACAATGATATGGATTTCATGACAACCGGACATTATAACGGGTCAAAATCAAGATTTCACAGTTAAAACATCTAGTTTTTCGTTTCTAATTATTCATAGCCATCATCTAGGCAATAATCATCAACAATAATCATTATATCATGTTCACAACAATATTTAATCCATACAATATCAAACCAGTAGGATAAAATGAATCGTTACCCTTTCGAACAGATTTCTAATTGCAATACGATGATCCGAACTTGTAGAAACAAAAGATCCTTAGCTCAATCCGGACGTTCTGGTAGCTTTAGAACTGAGTTTAGATGGTAAAAACTCGAATTGGTGAGTTGTGATGCAGCTGAGTTCGAAGAAAATAAAAAAATAAATTTCTTGCACAATTTCTGAAAAGATAAAGATCTGCCAAACCGACGTATGCCAGGCGTACCGCCCCGCGTGGACGTTTGGCCTCAGGTGTACCGCACGAGACCAGGCTTCTCATATATTTTTTCCTTCCCGCGCGCAACGACTAGCGTGGGCTCTTAGGGCTAGGCTCCTTTGACTTTGATATTTTTGTATTTTTCTTCGTTTTGCGATTCCGGAAAATCCGGAACTCCGTTTGACGTACGGTTTTCTCCCACGTTCATGATTTCTCGCATATTTTCAATTTGAAACAATCACAATCGTTCTATTAATGATTATTTCAAACGTATTCGATTGTTAAATATTTGTTTTCAACAAAGTGTTTTTTTAAATGTTTTCCAAAATCGATATTAGTATCTTTACAATTATTATTGTTTACCTCTTAAAAAATTAATTCTTATTAAAATTAAAACCACTTATATATTTATATCAATTTCCTATACATGATTGATGGGACAAATCTTTCGTGTATTTTAATTGATATATATTATATCAGTTTCCTTCTTTACGGTCGGGACGCCTGTGTAAAAAGTCGGAAAAAAAACTAGCCGGACGCCTGTTTGATACAAGCGGACGCCTGTTTCAAACAGGTGGGCACCTGTTATGTGTTTTTCGAGGAAAAAAGTTTGGACGCTCGTTTGGTAGGTTCGAGCGCATGTGTAGGTGGTCTGGGCGCCTGTGAGATGACGATTTTTTTTACGGACGGACGCCCTTGACAAGAGTGTCAGGGTGGGCCCAACGCATGTGACAACTCATTTGAATGACAGGCGTTTGTCAGAGTTAACGGGCGTGGGCGCCCGTATACGCCACATGGAGAAATCTTATTGGTGCTCAAACAGGCGGCTGCCCGCTAATTAATGGGCGCCGGCGCCCATTAAGCTATGGACATTTTGGTTATAAAAAATTCAAATGGCTAGATTGTGCAACAGTTTGGTCAAAATGGCTATTTTGGTAATTTTATCTCTACTCACGTGACATACTCGTGATAAAAAGAAAATTCTTAAATTGTCCCTTTGATTAAATTACTTTTCTATTATGTCTGTTTGAAGATCAAATTTTAAAAAAATGTTCACTAGTGTATTGACACCGACACCTATATAAACACACACACATGCATTCGGATACAAAAGCAACGAATCAGAAGATGCCATGTGTCATTTATGAGTGCCGACGCCCACACACTCTTTGAGAGAATAAAATTTATGGAAAGCTGGACGCCCATGAAGTTATCATGCTCACTAAGTTTGAATTCCTAAAACAAGGTTGGGGTGCTGTAGAGTAGGCTTGGACACTTGTAATCAAGAATAAAGTGGGGCGCTTGCATACTAGGTTCGGACACATTTATAATTGGTTTAGGTGTCTATAATAAAGAATAATGTGGGACCCCATGTATAGCATATCTGGGCTCCTGTAAACTAGGTTCGGACCTTGAGAGCGCCTTTCGCCAAGAACAAAGAAGCGTCTTTAAAAAATAATAGAAAATGTTTATGAGCGTCTATTAAAGTGTGTGAGAAACGACACCTATAAAATACACCTGTCATTTTGTAATATGTTGTTTTTTAGACGAAAACCCTTGTGTGTGTGTATAGGGATTAAATCGTATGAAAACCAATCTTAGAAAGAAAATTGTTAAACTCTGTATGAGCCATTGATTTGGAATCTTAAAAATAAATATGTGGTCCACATTAACCCATGTTAAAAAGAATTTTTTATTTAAAATCCAATTTTTTATTTAGATTTAATTTCAACTACATATTTATTTTCAAGATTTTAAAAAAATGTCATAAAACATAAAGGTTTCTCTAGAATTCAATCCCTATATATATACACCGTCGTCCACGGGGGACATCTCTTGGCATAGTAAAACAGACGTAACGAAAAAAAAAATTAGTTAAAGGGACGTGATAAATCTTTATAGCCTTCCAACCTAACCTGCATGCTGACTAATAACCATACACCGCCACGTGTCATCTCATTAAGGAAGTTGTGTGCCCGTTAAGAGGGAACAAACGTCACTTGTCTCCTCACGTACCAACAAAAACTGGGCCCCATCGTATTTTGTTTTCTATTTTTGGTTGTTTATTTCAAGATATCCACGTCTTTATTTCTATTTTTAAATTTTTAGATTTAATTTAAGTTTTTATTTTGGGTAGAAAACATTATATTATGAAAATTCAGACACCTTTAAAATGGTTTAAATGGACACACAGAGGCCCGTATTACTTTGATCAAACGGTAAAAGTTATCTTAATATTTCAGAAGTCAAATCCAGAGATTTATGGACGTAAGACAACAAATGACATACGAATACGGGTCATGAAAAGGAATACATTTTGTATTGTCCATATATATACGGATCTTTGCGTAATACAACCCGTATAGTTTTTTGATTTAACCGGACCGATGTATCAAGTTTTGATTAATTTGTGTGTTATTTTGTTTTTGATAATTTGACATGATCTATTATTTGTTGATGTGTGTGTTAATTATTTGATGTGACGAACTTTTATCAAAAACTTTTATATAAACCTTTATATTTTTCATCATTTCAAAATTTTATTATTTTGTTTGCAATATCGTGAAAGATTTGAAGATGTTGTCTAATATGAGAAGTAGAATAAGCATGAGAAACATAAGGTGTTAGGACAACTCGTCTTCAAATTCACCCTTTATGACGAATGATATTCTGACACCAAAAAGAACCATGCTCATAACTTATACTCAAATATCCATATATGTTCTTCTAAAACATGCCACATTATTATACTTCAAATGATAATATTTGTTATGCTATTTTACAATACGTTAAACATAGACATTCAAATTTATGAGTTGGCGGTTACCAGTACAAAGAATTGAAATCTATCAAGTTAGTCGGATTTTTGGACAATTCTCCCAAACAACTTTGTCAATCTAATACTTGAAGGATCAAATGAGAAAACGCGTACTGGGATGTGATGTGTGAACATTCTCCTTCATTGAGTGAGGTTGATAGTTGTATTTGTTTTAAACTATTTGTAAAAACAAAATAATAATTGGGTTTTGATTTTTGTAGGAATATATACTTGTATGTGTTGATGACCACTGATATCTTTTCATATCTACATGAAGACACTTACAAGTCATGCATTCTTTATGTACGAACATCGTTTAGATACTTATGATGATTCATAATGCATTCATTTTATAGTTTACTAAATTGTTTTGGAATTTGGATCTTACTTTATATGCTTCCTACAATGTATATCATATTTCTAACACACTAGCCAACATGAGATTCAATGATGTTCATTTGTGTGTCTTATTGGTTTGGATTCAAATGGTCATTTGTATGTTATTGCGTAAATTGGTTTATAACATGTTATTGACATGGTAATATTGTAATATATGTTATAATAAATGATTTATAAGCTATGACGAATGATTTATAAGCTGCGTGTACAACGCAATGATGTAAATTATGGTTAGCATGTAATATTGTAATATATGTTATAATAAATGATTTATATTTAATGAAAACTTTCGTTTATATTAAAGTTTTTTTGTTTGATGAAATTTTCTTTGCTTAATTGAAAACTTTCCTGTATAATGAAAACTTTCCTATGTAATAAAAATTTTTCCGTGATAAAATATGAATGCGATTTAGTAGATGAAAACCATATGTTGTATTATTTAACAATAGTAGAAGTTACTAATTAAAACCTTATTTAGGTAATCTAACAATAGTGAATTGACTGATACAAATGTTCTTATTTTAGTTTCCATTTAGACAAGTGTATGCTTGGTAGTATTGATTGTATGCGTTGGGATTGGGAAAATTGTCCGGTTGCATAGAGAGGACAATTCATAAGAGGCGATCATAGATGCCCCTTGATTATTCTTGAAGAAGTTGCTTCACAGGATTCATGGATTTGGCATGCCCGGTGCGAATAAAGACTTAAACGTTCTAAACTCGTCACCGTTACTCAATGATATGGAAAATGGTGTGTTTCCACAATCATCGTTTTTTTTGTAACGATAACGAGTACGCTCACGGTTACTATCTTGCTGACGGGATTTATCCAAAATGGTCAGTTTTTATGCAAACAACATGTCCAACCACCTTTAAATGGAAAAGGTTTCAAGTAGCTCAAGAGGGTGCAAGGAAGGATGTCGAGCGGGCTTTTGGTGTTCTTAAAAAAAGATTTCAAATTATTAAAAATCCGGCTAGAGCATGGCATCCCAAAAAAATTAGATCAGTTATGTATGCTTGTATTATAAAACACAACATGACCCGCGCAAAGATAACCAAATTTTGGCGTTGCGAAGCAAAAGCATTCACGAGTCGCTAAAAGCCGATTTGGTCGAACATATCAAAAGGGTTCGCACCGATATTGTTGTTCGTAGCATCTAAGGCGATTAGTAGGTTTATAATATGTTTTTGTTTTTTTTAATGTAATGTGTGTTTTTTTGTAAAATATTGAATTATTTTAATTTAGTGTAATGTTTTTTATTTATTTTTATTTTTGATGATGTGAAATAGTGGGGAAGGGTTTTCAGTGAGGTGACCACTATGGGGTTTTGTGGTTTTCAGTAGGGTGATGACATGGCAAGAAATTTCAGTGGAAGGGATTTTCAGTAGGATGACCACTGTAGATGGTCTAATAACCAATGCACTAATTCCTGATTCGATGAAGCAAGTGTTTCTGTTATTTCGTAGCTTTGTTAGTGCCTAAAATGTTTTTTTTTTAATTGAAGCGACTATTAGTTAGAGTTGAAGACGAGATATTGTGATATTTTAACATGTATCGAACTGGTTCTAGACTTAAAATAAGTTATGGCTGCAAATCGTTTTTGGCAAAATTTTCAAGGAAGGTTATTTATATCAAGTATAACTCTTTTGTTATTATTTATTTATTATTATTCTTTTTTTGGGCTTTATGTGTTGGTTAAAATTGCGACATCTCACATTCAACATTCGTGCAAAGCAATAAAGATGAATATAGGTTCTTTACATTAAACCCTTTTACCATGTTGCAATCATAGCTTTAAAAAACTAAATATCCAATTTAATAAATTTTGAGTCATTTTTTTATTTTGTGTTGGTAAGTTGTTAGTGTTTTCTTTTGATTATATTTTGTTTTTCTTGAACAAAGGTCATTTGCCCCCTGGACTAGAATAAAACATCAAAAGAATTACAGACTTAAGAGGGCACACCCTCATTTACAGACATCATTCCTATTAATAATCTTAGAAACCCAAAAACAAATTAAAAAAAACAAACAAACTTACATTGTATATTATCATTTTTCAGTAGGGTCTGAGGGAAGAATAGAGACAAACCTTACACCTATCTCAGATGATATAGAGAGACTGCAACAAGGAGGTCTCCGCTCAAAGTTATTGTTTGAAATTAATTATTCAAACGTTTTTAACGTTATTTTTACAAAATAAGTAAATTAACGTTAAAATTAGTGCAATTCTACTTTTGTCCTTAGGACACACACACATATATACATCGTATGCGTGAACCGCAAATGCGACGTTGTTAGAAACCCAAAAAATGGGTGGAATATACTTCAACCTATCTCCTCACCTATGCAAAAACGGAAAATAAGATGTTAGTGTAGTTAGTTTTCTTAACATCTTCGTATAGTAGGCCTGGGTGGTCCTTATCTAAGGTTCAACATGACTTGATGATTTGGATTTTTGTAATCTACGTACGGTTTGGACATACTTCAAGCATTTCATTTTCTCTCTCATTTCATTTTTTTTTCGTTTTCAGATCTTCATTACTCCTTTAATTAATAAATAAATATTTTATTTATTTAACATGTTTAATACATTAATTTTTGATATAATACTTAGAATAAATTAATGTATACTAATGGATAATACAATATAATCATACCAAATCCTGCACGTTTTAGTTTATTAATTAACTAGGTTATTAACCCGTGCATTACAAAGGATTTGATATAAAATATTAAATAGTTTGCAATGAAAATTTTGCAATTATAAAATAATATTTTTATATAAAATGATTAATTAACATATTAATAAATATTTTAAGTGACAAAAATTAATTAAAAACTTTAATCATATACAAACGATATATGACTTTTAATGTTTAACAATTGTTATTTTTGAAATAATTGACGTTAAAAACTTCAGTTAGTATTATATTAAAAACTAACTTATATAAATCAATGATATAAAATATAACTTTTATAAGTTATCTTAAATTTAAATGACCCAATTTGAAAATAACGTTAAACGTAATGGACAAAAATGTAATTTTCTCTATCAATTTTATTACTTTAACTTATAAATGAATTAATAAAACGTGATTTCTTTATAAAAATCTCATTACTTAAAAATTTCTTTTATAGTATACTTTATTTTTTAAAAAATATTTTTTAAGATAACTTATTTTTTACATAAATTTTGTTTTTTTTGAAAATAAAATATTTCTTACTTTAAAAATTTTGGCTTTGGAAAATTTTGTTTCGTATAAAAAAATTTTAAGTGTGTTTTATAATAAAAATAAATATTATATTAGTTATTAATATTATAATTATTAAGTAAAAGAAAAAAATTATTTAATATGAGAGACAATATAGTTATTTAATAAGAGAGATAATTAAGTGAAAAATAAGGAATTGACAAGGGTTATTTATGGTGTAATAAGGTGACAAGTGGCAATAATGTTTTAAGAATGTGACCGACAAAATATTTGCTTTTTTATTATAAAGCATATATATAGATATTAAAGTTTTTAGAAAATGTACATAAAATTTCTTAAGAATTATTAGTTAATTATGTGGTCGATAAAAACGGGACGTGCTTCCCTCATCATACCGTTTGTCTTAGTTTAGCAAGTTTGAATATTAAATTGAATAATAAGTTGATCAAAAAATTTTATACCATTTTTAGGCCATTAACCACAATGAAACATTACAATGCTATAACAATTAATCATGCCATTTAGTTTTAAGAGAATTTAAAAATAATATGAAAATATAATTACGGGGATAATATATAATGATGACACCTATTAAATTTCAGTAATTGTAAAACTAATTTATAAAATACTTAACGTATGAATGCAATTTTGATTGTATTGTATGTGCATACATTGACACCTGTTTTTTTTTTTTTTAATTCTAGTATTTATAATCCTTGACTAGTTTAATTTGGATTTTTTCATAAACAAATAGCCCTTCATATTTTCAAACAAACAAAGAGATCATGAAACCGTCAAACATTCCTCTCATTTTTTTTAATTATTTCGTTTTTTTTTAATAGTTTGAGTTAGTTTCGTGATTCTCATACCTTTAATAATCAAATGTTTAAGAACAATCAACTTAGTTTATTTCTTGTAACTTATGTTTTGTTTATATCAATAATGAGTTGTGTTGTTTCTAGGGTAATGATTGATAGTTCTTTTATTCACTTGAATGATATGAACGTATACCTGATAGTTTGATTTTAAGTATGGATTTAACATTGTTTTGTGTTGGTGACTTAAGTGATTATCTTTTTTCATTGTGAGTGATCTTTTGGAACTTTTATAACTAATCCTACTTTGTGTTTGTTGATTTAAACATTATGTTTTTCTTTATCTATATGCAGTTACAAAAATGTTAGCCAGCGTGATAGGAATGTCTTTTAAATTCATCATTATCGTCAAATTCAGTATATTACATCATTAGCAAAATTAAGGCATAGTTTGAGAAGGATAAGATGTAAACATTCTTACCTCTACTATGTAGAAATAGAGATAATGTTTCCAATAAGACACGACTCATAATGCCTGACTAATCGACCAATCACACGTTTTTTACCGTTATTTTCACAAAAATTAAGTAAAATAACGTCAAAATCAGTGCAATTTTATTTTTAGCACTTGAGGGCCAAGACATATATATATATATATATATATATATATATATATATATATATATATATATATATATATATATATATATATATATATATGCAGTTACAAAAATGTTAGCCAGCGTGATAGGAATGTGTTTTAAATTCATCATTATCGTCAAATTCAGTATATTACATCATTAGCAAAATTAAGGCATAGTTTGAGAAGGATAAGATGTAAACATTCTTACCTCTACTATGTAGAAATAGAGATATTGCTTCCAATAAGACACGACTCATAATGCCTAAATAATCGACCAATCACACGTTTTTTACCGTTATTTTCACAAAAATTAAGTAAAATAACGTCAAAATCAGTGCAATTTTATTTTTAGCACTTGAGGGCCAAGACATACATATACATATACACGCATTATATATGCTCATTTGATCGTGGATGCGTTTATTTGATTTCTTTGCATTATCTACTAAGCATTAATGTGATTTGGTTGTGACATTAATAATTACTAGATGTAAGATGGAATCCAAGAAGCAAGTTCTTTCCATATCTCTTAACTATCTTCAGCTTAATCTCAGGTTCTGGACTAATAGGGGCTGAGGGTTACCAAATGCAGGAGGTTCCCGAGCATCTAGTGTGATCACGTCCTACCTCTACTAGGTGGGCCATGTTAAGACAAAATACGTGGTATATAGGATCGTTGCTTCATGAGAAGTTTTTGTCAGGAACCAGTCTCAAAATTGCTACGTGATCAATTTTCTGCTGTCACATTCTAAATAATCGATCCATTGAGAACAACCGATATTTGGTGCACGATTTGTTTTTTTATTTTTTATTTTATTTTATTTTTTTTTTTGGTTTTTGGGAAGGCATATATTTGATATAATCATTTATGTAAAATTCTTCTTTTGTAATACATGTTCTTTGTAGTAAAGTGTGTTCTCTTTTTATTTTAATTTTACTAGATAATTACCTACATTTTAGTTTTGGTTTTTTATAATAAATTACATGATCTGTTGCACTGTAGAAAAATACATCGCTGCAATTGTAGCATGAATGTAAGGCTGAGTTTTTCGATACTCAGTCACTGCAATCCGCCGTTCAAAAAAAAATCTTTTGCAACAACTTTCCCCGAGAAGAAGCGAGAGAGAGGAGAGAGAATATAGAGTGTGTTTGCGACCTTAATAATTTTGGATAAAAAGGAAATGGGTTATAATCATAGATAATTGGAGTGATTTACTGATTTCCTATCAATAATTTTAAGAGCGTATAGTGTTATACAATATACATTGCAATTATTTTAGATTGTCGACGACAAAAATATATGTTTCTAGGTAACAGCGGGTTGAGTAGGAGAGTTGTAGTGGTTTACCATTGACAAAATAACATATCCAATTGAATATTTATTTTTATTATTATTATAGTGTTTTTTTATGATTTTTCTTGATTTGGTTGTCTTGATAATAGCTGTAAATACAACTTTGTTATGCATTACTATTTACTTCAACAATCTTGTTATCGTTTCTCATGAATATGATAGATTTTGTTATATAGTCCCCCTCCTAGTTACAAGCTCTCTCCTAATGCACGGGTAATTTACGACCTAACTATTATAAAGCAGTATAATTTACGAAAAGATGATACATACAGAAAAGATAGATTTAATAAAACAATTTGCAAACATACAAAACATTTAAGATTCAACTTAAGTATACACAAATTCATCTAGTCAACTTTGCCTAAACATTAGGCTTCATGGAATGGTTTCTAGACAACACTTTGGGTTGGAGATGAGGTTGTTCTAATAAGAGCACGCTGCTCATGCACATACTTGATTTCTTTCAATTCGATCTCTTTTCTCATGCTTCTCAAACATTTATCAATCTACAACCTCACGTCTGCTGATATAGTCATAAGTCACACAATCTTTTATCCTTTTGACGTATGTCGTGTCTTGTCTTTTTTTAATTTTTATTTTGTAAAATACACGTAAATAATATTAATATTAGTTATCGAATAGTTAAACTAATGTACATGAGCATATAAAGCTTTAATTTTCATATTCCTTCATACTAAATTAAGATAAGGAAATTAATATTAAGTTGACCATCAAATCAAATTTTAATATAAGATAACCTCTAAAATGAACAAAACTATTTGCTATTTTTTAACAACAGATTAGTTGTCTGAAACGCAAAAACGACAAAACCGAGTTAAGGCCAAGGGTAGTACGGTAATTTTATCACCAGTCACCTGCCATTATATAAACTCACCAAATCCTCCCGTCAATATCCATCACTTCACTTACGAAATGAGAACACGACGAGGAAATTCGTACCCGATGATCGGAGCTCAGGCGACAAACAACCGGAAAAAATCGAGGTTGTCGACTGTTCTCTGCAACTTCTTTGATATGCTGCCGACGACATCGTTTTGTTTGTTCTCGTAAAACTAGCCACCCTCCACCGCCGATTGTCCGGCGGATTTCGTCGGCGCTTTATTAACGTAAGGAAACCGAAATGTGAAAGTATCTGTTTATAAATTTTAATCGGTAGATGGTTCTGAAATGTTTTGTTGATTGTCTGAAACAGATGCAGACGATTCAACGGATTGGGGCTTAATTCGCTTGTGTTATCACAAGCTTCAGCAGAGACGTTCGCCGTGAAAGCTACACGTTGGACGCAGGCGGCTTATCGGTTTCTTCAAACGGTGTACCGATGCCGGAAACGTTGAAGCTTGTTACACACTAGGCATGGTGAGTTTTTTATTGCAGATTTTGTCTTCATGTAATAACTTTTAACATATTTGTAACTAAAAATTATTAATTTGTTTTT